>VWZL01005663.1:50718-129717 GCA_013396915.1 Stercorarius parasiticus
CCAAGGCCGCAGCCGCCGCAAGGCCCGACGGGATGCGGCCCCGCAAGCTCCACCCGCGCCTCCCCGGGGGAGGCGGGGCCCTGTCATGGCTACCGAGGCAAACGCGCCGCCTCCTCCCCTTTTTGCCGTAGAGCTGGAGGACCGGCCGTGGCAGAGGGGCTCCTGGAGCCCTTTCCGCCCGCCTCTTCCGCCCCCTGCGGCGGCCCTGAGGGAGGTGATGGCGGCGCCTTCGCTGCCGAAGCTTGCTGCAGGGCTTCCCAAGCGGGGTTCGCGCAGACACGGGGGAAGAGCGGGCAGTTGACGAAGCCGCGCAGCCGCCATTTGGGGTGTGAGCCTGAGGGGAATGGCGGGGGGGTGAAGGCTGAGGCCGCCCGGGAGGCGCCGAGCATGCCTGAAGCTCCGGCGCCGCCTCTCGGCCCAGCCCGACGGGTCGTTGTGCCTCAGCGAGCGCTGCCGGGCAGCTCCCGCCCGGGCGGGCCCGGCGCTGGCACCCTGAGGCCTCCTTCCGTCCTCCTCCCCGGGCTGCCTTCCGTGAAGCGCCTCGGACAAAAAATGCCTTTTTTTTCTCCTCCGCAGCCTCAGACGCCTGCAGAAAAGAACGGCGGCCTCATTTTTTCTCTTTCTGAGTCAGCAGCGGCTGGGATTTGAGATGGCGGGTTGTGTTTGGCCGCTGCCACAGGCACAAAGGCATTGCCCAAACTCTGCTTTTATGATTTATTCCAGCTTCTCCCATCCTTTGTCCTAGCAAGGAGAAAAAGTCTTTTTAGAGCACAAGTCTTATGAGGAGTGGCTGAGGGAGCTGGCGTTCAGCCTGGAGAAAAGGAGGCTGAGGGGAGACCTTATCTCTCTCTACAACAAACTGAAAGGAGGTGGTAGAGAGGTGGGGGTCGGTCTCTTCTCCCAAGGAACAGGCAGTAGGACAAGAGGAAATGGCCTCAAGCTGCACCAGGGGAGGTTTAGATCGGATATTAGGAAAAATTTCTACACTGAAAGCATTGTCAAGCATTGGAACAGGCTGCCCAGGGAAATAATGGAATTGCCGTTCCTGGAGGTATTTAAAAGACGGGTAGACATAGTGCTTAGGGACATGGTTTAGTGATGTTTTTTGTCCAAGTAAGGTTGATGGTTGGACTAGGTGATCTGAAAGGTCCCTTCCAACCTAGGCAATTCTGTGATTCTAAGGAGAGCTAGAAGTACGGATACACCCATCTGGCAGACTGGAGCTTAAGGGACATGGGAAGGGAGTGATTTTCATTTACTATTGGTTACACAACAGAGTCTGCTGTTGGAGACACTGTTACCGTCTGCTGGAGATTCTCTCTGCTTCTCCAACTGATATAAACTAAGGCGACAAATCATTTTTCCTTTATAATAGTTGCATCTATGGCAAGAGGTTTTGTTGTCAAAGTTGTAACCTTAAGGAGTGATTTTTTTTATTATTTATTTTTCAGGTTTCCAGTAAATTGGCAAAACAACATTACCGCTTTTCAAAATGTCAGTCAAGCATTATCACATCAGGTTTCCTAGTATTATGAAATACTTGTACTACAGGAAAAAGTCCCTATTTTGACCTGAATTAAAAAAAGCTATTCTCCCTCTCCAGTGCTTTCCTCAATCTGAAATAGCCCTCAGGATGAGAACTGTATCAGATCAGCATCCTTCATGCTTATCCACATTCCTAGCAATATTGCCAGCCCTCCCGAGCAGCGGGGAACACTGCCAGATAAACAACCACAGGTCAAGCTGGGAGCTTTGGTGTGCGTATGCCCAGCCTTCCTGAAAATGGCGTGAAGCACCTGGGATTTGCAGGTGGAAGCTTGACTGCATGGGAGTCGGAGGGAAGAAACATTGACTTAAGGAGGGCGTTTTCAACTGCCAAGAAACAGGGCGGCTGTGGCAGAGAACTGCTCGTTCCATAGTTTGTAGAGTTACTTGTATTTAACTAGACCAAACTATCTCTGCCCTAGTTCTGCTCCCACTAGTTTTTCTAGCACTCATATGCTTATCTTTAACCTTATGAACCAATCCATAAAACTCCTAACATGAATTCAATCATAGAAAGTCATATTACCTTTAATTTTACATTCCACGAATCTTACCAGACATCTTATTTATTTTTAATTCACCTTGTGTTGAGACATTGCAATATACGAGGTTTTGAAGCCCTAGAAGTTTGGGCCAACAGTTGTGTTATACAAGCTACAAAGACCTTTGCGATGAATGGCACTCCAGGATGACATTCAAAGTTTTGGACTGTTGTCTGTAACGTATTGGGAAGTGATGGAAAAGGAGAAGTTTAAGTCCCATTTCTGGACTTAGCTCAACTTTCATTGGAGCTACAAAAACATACAGTACTGCTATTTCAAAGGATACCCAGAGCATGTTGGGTGTGTTGGAGTCTGTTCAGAAGTGATTTGTGAATTGCTCGTGTCCCACCAGAGACCCACACTGATTAATGATGCTGTCCCCTTCCTCAGTGTACTTTGGTTATTTACGATGACTGTCAAAACATTATAATAATATAAAAAACACTTCAGAGTAAATACAAAAAAATGGTTTTCCACTTGATTTATTTTCATAATAAACCAATTAAAAATACAAAAGACAAGGACCCAAGGTTCAGAGGGCTCCATCATTTAAAAATTTGTCTTTAAATACAAATTCACTCTGTAATATGAATACATATAACATTAGACCTCTAAACATAATGATCTTATTTGCATCTATCAAAAATTTGTATGGAAACAAATTAGCTGAAAAAACTTCCTTGTGACATTGAATGTACATTATTTACAATCAAAAAAAGAACTCTTAGCAGTATTAATCTCCAAATACCTGCATAAATTTATATTTCATTTCCCTCCCCCCTTACAAAATAATCTGAAGTAGAAAGCAAGATTGTTAAGCTTCATAGTCGCAAAATGGCATGAAACACTTGCACCTGCAGTGATGCTGTTAGCTTCTGTAATTAAATATATTTATTTGATGTTTTCATATAAAATATAGACATGGCATTGTCCAGTACTGGAATAAATGTGTACTCTCAATAGGAGTGTATATTCCATTTTGCACACACAAAGAGCTTGTGCTGCAAAAAATGCAAGAAGATACCTGGTTATCAAAGTCTAAAACTGGTGTAAATTCACCAGTATGAAACAAGATACTTGATCATAAAAAGTCATACACATGGAATGAAAAGGTCCCACTAAAAGTAACTGTTGCTTCAAAAGTTAAGTGATACACGTACGGATTAAACAGAAAAGGTTATAATAACGTTACTGCAAGGTAAATCGGTGACAGACTGAAAAGATACAGTAAGAAGTTTGAAACTTTGGCCAACAACCTCAGGAGAAGGTCTTCATAGCATAAAAAGCATGTTCCTTCATGCCTGTATTTTGAAACATAAGTAATATATACTTTTATTTGTATGATAACATTTAGCAATTAATAGAAAATCAAAATCCATTCTAAAGCATGAATTCTAACAATTAACTGCAGAAATTAAGTAGCTTTGCAACATCTTGCTTCAGAATCAAATCATATATACATAACTGAAAAAGGTCCCATCACATTTATGAAAATAATCATCCACAGGGTCTTTTTTTTTTTTTTCTTTCAAAATTTATTAATACGAATTGGGTTCCAATGGCTCATTTTCTTGTTTCACTTGCACGTTAGATGGGAAACCATTCGAACTGGACACTACCATCACAAACGGTTGCTGCTGGAATCTCTGCTCCGACTGCTCAGCATCATCTAATTTATCACTGTCGTCTTCTTTTGCCGCTCCTTGTCCACCGACCTGTTTCGTTTCTGCTGCTTTAATGACTGAAGTGATCACCGTGCCTGACGGATGAGCCACCACCTGTGAGCTGCTCGGCGAAAACGTTACCACGGGGGTAGTGGCACTGAAGGATGGAGATGAAGCCATGTTGACTGTTCCATTGCAAATTGTCTGCACGCTGCTGGTGAGCACCTGCTGAACTTGCGCTGGGCTCAGCACAATGGAGGAAGGAGGCGAGACTGGCTTCTGAGATTGCAGCATGACATTTTCTTTAAGAACCGTCATGGGTTGTGAAGTAGGAATGGCTTGTAAAATGAATTTTTGGGGCGTTGTTGCTGAGGCTGGATCCGTGCTGGCTATCACTGTCGTAAGAGGCACTGTCTGGAGTGTTACAGTATGCAGCTGCTGATTTCCAGGAGAAACAACCACTGGAACTTGAGTTGGAGTCTGTAAAGTCCTATTAAGATTAGAAAAGATTATAGGGTCAGAACACTTCCACGCTGAGTTTTGAAAAATAATTATAGATTTACTATTGAAAAATTGCTTGTCATAATAAACATTTCATTTACCCAATGGTTCCAGAAGAGATAGCAGTCGCCCTCCTAATAAAACAAGAACTGGACCTGACCCCTGATTTCAGCAACACAGTTCCCAAAGTAAAGGTACCCTGCACAAATGCTACTACCATCACCAAACTGAACAGCCAGCCTTTCAGACGTCCTGTAGTTCATCAGAAAACCTGGGAATCACATCCAAGATCTCCTTTTCAAGCATCAACCAACATCACGAGCACAACCCACTACGTATCTGCCATCAATTTCATGAAGTACCCTAAATAATTCATAAGTCACGAGCCTAAATAATGTGTAACTCAGGCCTCAATTCTCCTGACATCTGTATATACGTTTACCTATATGCAAAAGTATCTGCACTGGAACAGTGAGTCTGGGCAGGACCTTCTCAGACTCCCAGGACACACAGTTCTCTCTCTGCCAGGCTTGTAAGCACTTTCTGGTAAAGCAACTGAACAGAGTTTGCTCCCAAAACATCAGTTTAAATTAGGAATGATTCCATCAGTTTCAGGCTCACAGACTTGGGTACCACCTTACTTTCTACATATGTACAGCTGAAAGCGCAACATTAGAGAATTAACAGCCATATTGCTGAAGCACACAATTACTACAATGGACAATGGTGCATTAAGAGATACAGCTGAAACACATATACTCCACTCATGCAAATAAAACCAAACCAAACAAACAAAACCCCCAAACCACAACATAGTCCTGATGAAGCAAATGATTTCCAGGGGCGGGAAAGAGGAAGGGAAGGGTAACTGCTTCGACACCCTCCCACAGCCTGCTGCAGTCCACCATGCCACGCTGTCTCTGACAATCGTTTTCTTTCCTTCTGCCTGCCCTGCAAAGTTCTCTCCAATCTTCCTGCTTTTCTTCAGTGGCAACGGGCACAAGCTGGAACACAGGAAATTCCATCTCAACATGATGAGGAAAAACTTCTTTTCTTTGAGGGTGGCAGAGCACTGGAACAGGCTGCCCAGAGAGGTGGTGGAATCTCTGTCTCTGGAGACATTCAAAACCCGCCTGGACACGTTCCTGTGCAACCTGCTCTAGGTGACCCCAACCCCTGCCATTCTGTGATTCTGTTTTCTCCTGCCTGCCCTCCTCCCCTTTTTCAGTCTTAAGCTCTCCCTCGTGCTTTCTTGAACATGCTTGACACTGACTGAAAACAAAAATAACTGTCTCCTCCTCCTCCTAGCTTATTTCTACCCCTGCTGAAAACCCTTTAAATGGAAAGCAATTTACTGTCAACATTTGTACTTTCAAGTCCATGCATGCTCTTCCTTCTGAAGCCTGGTCCTCAGATATGCTGTAAGGGTTGCCTACTATACATCTACCGTGGAATGTCCTCCTTTCTATGGTCCTACCCATGTAGTACCTATTTTTTACAGCTCTGTGAAATCCTGCTTGCCAGTGTTTAACCATTGACCAGTCAGATCAGACTCAGCATATTCAAAACTTCAATTTAAAACCATGCTCTGGCTATCACAGTTACAAGAAAAAGCTTACCAAAGCAAGACTTATGAAATGCTGAAGTTGTGGGGCAATGTGGATGCAGATGCTGCTGCTGGCAATAGTCCAATTGCACAGGGAGCTGCACTCCCCCTTTCTTAGTGCGGTAGCAGAGACAAGTGAAGGAATATTTGTAGAGGATTTCCCAGGTCCCTCTCAGCTCAGTCCTCTGGGAAAGGCCTCTAGTTGAGCTCCACAGATTGCGCCAGCAAGAGCAGCGCTCCAGTAACCCAACTGGTATCAGGCTCAGGGCGCATCAGTACTCCCGGAGCATCCTCCACTGCCAGTCCCTGCTGTAGGCATCTTTTCCCCACGTCCTATGTGGCTTGGTAATACAAGGAACAAAATCTGCATCTGTAGCTTTCTCTTCCTCACAAGAAAGACAGGTTGCAGTACCCAAGAATGCTGCTATAGCAAAACAAATCCCAATCCTTGCCCATGAGGCTCCCACGCAGGTCTCATCACAGAGGCCATAATAACCAGGACACAAAATTTGATGCAACGACACCAGAGTCAATCTTGAGCTCCTGTTTCACACAACTGGAGACAGCTCATGGAAATGGGAGCTGGCTGGAGGTGAAGCACCAGCTAGAGTGATCGCTTCTTTCTTTCCACTTCTGGAGAACTTGGTGCTGCGCAGCAAATACCAGCAACCAAGCTTAAAGTGCAAGGCTCAGAATGACAGCACCAAAGCTCACACCAAGTCTGCTAAGGGTTATCAGTGCTAACTCTTCCCCCCCCCCATCAGTTCCCCCCTGGCACCTTGATAGGAAAATCACAAATGTCTGTGTCAGAAGTAGTAACAGGATGAGGGCATCCACTAGCTTTAAAAAAAAAAAACCAAACAAATAAAAAAACCCAACAAAACTACCTTGTTTTGTTGGTTAAACAAGTTAAACAAACTTGCAGTAAAATCGAAATGTGATATAGATACAGTTCAACCCAGGAAACTCTACAGAAAACAGCAATGCAAGTGGAACAGCTAAAAAGGAAAGACAACTGACACTTGCCATCAGAAAAGCATTAAAAATATCAGAGTAGATACCAAGCCAGCTCTTAATCCATGAAGAAACTTACTTGAGCCTGAAGGATTAAGATCAACTCAACTGTAGCAGTTTTGAAAGCCCCAGCTGAAGCTGCTAGCCTGTGCTGGTATGCCATCCAAGTACTACTTTGAAGCTACTTTCTTGTTCTTTAGCCATTTTGTTTTAAAACAAAATAGTAAAAATAAAAGCGTCTAGCTGCTAAATGGCTGTGAAGGACAACCTCAAAAAGTGTGAACTGGATCTAACAAACGCAGAAGGTATTCTGCAAAGCAGTACAAGCAACAGCTCTGAGAGGACCAAACCAGACCGTTTGTCTCAGCAGACTGTAATTAGTATTTGCATATTGATGTTACACCAATCTATTTCTTGTGAAAGCAAGTCCCATACCTGTAAATCATACTGTGACTAGTAGTTTACTCCAGATGCTCTATCTTCTCCATCAGTCAAGATACATACATATGATACACACATATATAAACATGTATATACACATATATGTATACACACTCACAGAGTGTGAACTTGCTCCAGAGAAAGCATGCAGCAGATGTCTGTACAAGCACAGGATTAAGTAGCACACAGCACCACAAATACACACTGTTATTTATGCTAATAGTGGCCAAGCAAGACATTTGCCTTCATTGGTAAGACTACAGACAACTGAGTCTGTTTACACACTGAAAATCTACCTGCTCAAACTATTTGCCTTGAATATAATTGAAAACACTACAGGTTTGGTTAATTGTTTTGCCTGTTTAAAAAAAAAAAAAACCAAACAAAACCACATTACTTCAGGTGATCTGCTAACACTGGGCTACATTATTTTAGGTGCTTTGAACTGTGTATTTTGCTATGCTTCTGAATTTCACCATCAATTTGTTCACGCCCTTCTTACTTTACAGTACAAATCTATTGGGTGAATAAAAGTTCCTGCAGAGGTCACAAAAAGAACAAGAACATTGAGCAACAGTGATGAAAAGGAAATGCTGCCATAAAACATTCTGGTTACAACTGAGAAAAGAATGACAAAAATTCTGAAGTCATTTTAGCTTGGCAGAAAACGATCATCTATGTTGTGGTCCACTTGGTACTGTTAGCAGCCTAGAATTGTGCAATATCATATTAGCTCATCAAGAGGTAACTAGTGATAAAGCAAACAATAAGTACCAGGCAGGAAAAACAGCTTTATTCATGGTAATTTATGTTAAATTTATTAAATGGAGAAAGGGAGAAGATAAAAAAAAACCACCCAACCCACTGAAGCTATAAGGCAAGGTAAACCAAGTATTTCACAGCACAGTAAGAAAATAAAACGGCAATATTAAGAAATACATAAAGAGAGAGGTAACAGAGGAGAATTCCCTCTCCAACATACACGTTGTTCAATCTACAGCTATAAGGTAAAGGATGGCCTTGAGATAAACGGGCGGATTTCCAGGGACTTCCCCCGTTTGTTCAACTAACTGGCTGCAAACAACTCATTTAGTCAAGCCAGGAGGAGCGAGGGAGGTGAAGGGGTGGTATATGCTTGTCAGAACCACTTCAGATGCCTGAGTCAAGAGGCAATCTCTTTTGAGTGACTATGGGAAGCATCAGGAGCTCTACTGTCACTGCAAACTGCTCCACAGCTGCACTCGTGTACATCATCCTCACAGTCGCCAACAATCTTGTTGATACTGCACCCCACCATATCACTGTCATGGCCACTGGCCCTTTTACAGCACAAGCCACACAGACGGGAGCTGCTAAGCAGTCTAGGGGGAGATGCCCACATGAGGTAGAAAGGCACTTGATGCCTTCATGCGCAGTCTGAACACCGTCTCCTCCAAAGGTAGGGCAGAACTTGCCTGTTCTTGTCTAGCTCTTTGCCTAGACAAGATAATCTCTTACAGAGGTTAAGATAATCTCTAAAGCAAAGAGACAGAGGACTTAACTCTCAAGTCTAGTGTCCTTTTTACTGACCCAACACAGTCTTACAGTCTTCTTTCCAGAATTTTTCAAAACTGCACTAAAACTCAGAAACTTTGCTCCTAACAGGGAGATGCAGAAACCCCACCTCTTTTGACAGTGCAAAGACACATAAAGAGAACTCCTGTGGATAGCTTCTCATTGTGCAGAAACAAAACTGATCTGTCTAGATGACTCTGAAGTTCCTTCTGCTGTAAGCAACCTTCTTCCTACCTACCACAGAAATTAAATCAGAAATGGGCTGAAGAAAAGGTCTTCTCAGCTGCAGGAAAATCCAATCAAAACATCTGGTTACAACCAAAGTCTTCGCTCTGATAGAAATTCTTCCTATGGTAAATGTGTTCTGAGAAACACACCCTGCTGTAAGCTAAATGAGAGTTTTTTGTAGAAGCCCACTGAGATCACATCAGCCTATTTCTGACCAACACCTCCCTCAGGAAGGGCATTTTCCTCACTGTCCTCATACCTGAGATGCAATCAAGCCTTCACTTGAGAGATGACAGACATCAACCCTTTGCAACAATCACCTGCTTCCCTCCTGGGGAAGGCTACAGCAGTGGGGTGAGCAACATCCAACAGTATCTGCCAGTCAGTGTGTTGGAAAGCTTCTACTGCAGGCAGGACAACCCAACTTGTTGCACTTAAGACTTACTGTCTAACTGCAAACAGAACCAAAGCATCTGCACCAATGCTGGCTGATGATAGTAAGGCCTTCCAAACATTAGCCAGGAGTTGTTTCCGATTATCTAGAAGTCTTCAGCTGGCATCGTATTCCTTTGCTCATGTTCCCCATCAAGTCCCAGAGAGCCCTCGTGAGCTCTTTACTGAGACTGACAACTATGACTGGTTTTATTCAGCATACCATAATGGAGCAGGGTCGAGTTGGAGGCCTGTAACCAGTGGTGTCCCCCAGGGGTCAATACTTGGACCAGTATTGTTTAATGTATTCATCAGCGACCTGGACGAGGGGACAGAGTGTATCCTCAGCAAGTTCGCTGATGATACCAAACTGGGTGGGGTGGCTGACACCCCAGAGGGCTGTCCTGCCATCCAGCGTGACCTAGACAGGCTGGAGAGCTGGGCAGAGAAGAACCTAATGAGGTTCAACACAGAGAAGTGTAGGGTCCTGCACCTGGGGAGGAAGAACGTCAGGCACCAATATAGGTTAGGGGTGGACCTGCTGGAAAGCAGCTCTGAAGAAAACAAATCTGGGGGTCTTGCGTAGGGCAACAAAGATGATTGAGGGACTGTAGCATCTCCCTTATGAGGAAAGGCTGAGAGAGCTGGGACTCTTTAGCCTGGAGAAGAGAAGGCTGAGGGGACACCTTATTAATGTCTACAAGTATCTAAAGGGTGGGTTTAACGAGGATGGAGCTAGACTCTTTTCAGTGGTTCCCAGTACAGGACGAGGGGTAATGGGCACAAGCTGGAACATAGGAAGTTACGAACAAATATGAGAAAAACCTTCTTTACGGTGAGGGTGACAGAGCACTGGAACAGGCTGCCCAGGGAAGTTGTGGAGTCCCCTTCTCTGGAGACTTTCAAGACCCGTCTGGATGCAGTCCTGAGTACTGTGCTCTAGGCAATCCGGCTTTAGCAGAGGAGTTGGACTAGATGATCTCTAGAGGTCCCTTCCAACTCTGAAATTCCATGATTCTGTGATACCTATAGCAATGGCAGAGGAGTGATGGGCCACAACATTAGTTGATACTATGCAGATCTGACGCTCATTCTTACTCAGGGAAAAAAGACTGAAAGCAGATGGTCAATGCAAAATCTCAGTAGGACAGCCCCAGACTGCCTCCCTGTGTCTCTGTGGTTATGCAAGCTTGAGTAAAACCAATACAGATAGGGTGTAAAAGTATGATTACAGAACATAACAGTGACATTCACTGCACAATTTACACAAGCTAACGTCTATACATGGCACAAGATGAAGACACTTCATTTGAAATAGCAGCTGTAATCACATTTTCAGAGTTGATAGACTAACCAAATCTGTCTGTTTTTCAGCATCAGCGTAGCTGCAGTCAGACCACCAATACATTACAGCCTGGACACCGAAACAGATTATGGAACAATAGCAGAAAGTGTATGTGTTTGCTTGGGGTAGACATGACTTTCAAAGGTAATTCCCTCTGCTTATTGGGACAATCCACAGTTTATCACTGTTCTCACACCGAATGCTCATGCCCAGAAAAAACATGATTCACCTTCAGCTACTTCCTTCTCCTCTTGAACGAGGATCTTGCCACTGTGGTCCATGCTTGTGTCACCTTCAGGATGCATTATTGCAACATTTTCTACCCCAAAAGCTGCAAAAAGGTCAAGCTGAAAGCTGTGGCTGATTCATCATGTATCATTTCTCCAGTTCAGAAGGGAACACGCAGAGCATATCCCAGTAGTCCTCTGTGGACCCCAGCTATAGAACAGAGTCAGGATACTGGTCTTCTAACATTCTCTGTCCAAGCTATAAAAACAACAACTTGAAAATACAGAAAAGTAAAAATAAACTGAATTTTGATAGAAATATTGTGTTTGAAACCTGAAGTCCACTAAAGCATTAGACAGGATCTGTCAGCAGTCAGCTAATTGCTAGTTTCTTGGTATACAGAGCTGCCAGCTAGAAGATTCAGCCATGTCCCGTACAGTCAAGAAGAAATAGAGACATGAAATTTTAAATTACTCACAATATGATCTTCTCTGAACTGTAACATGAGAACCTCTTTTCACTCCATCCAGAAGACACTCCATCTTGAATCACTACTCCTTGTTTTGTAGGGTTTTTTTGTGCGTGTATTGTTGGACTCGATGATCTCAAAGGTCCTTTCCAACCATGAAGATTCTATGATTCTGTTCTACGATTCTACTCTAGATTAAAGGTAAATGAAAATGCATGTCTCTACCTGCAGCCATAATCATTTAAGGGTGCAATTTAATTGCCCCAATGCAGGCACCTTAGAGCCCTGTATGATGTCCTAGATTCTCCATGACAAGGTAAGTCCCTAGCCTTACATGAGATGTACACTTTCTAGAGCAACAGAAGGGATGCCCTTTATGCTCAGAATGACTTGAGGAACATGGAGCTGAATCCAAGGCCTACTTGAGTGCCTCTGAATTCCAAGCTAAAACACAATTATTCCAATAAACCAGGTATTCTGATTAACCTGTATCAGTTATTCTAGTTTAAACAGAACAATTTTACAAGCACTAAAATCAAAGACTTTTTTCTTTTCTTCCTTAAAAAAGGTGTCTCATCGGAAAAAGTGAGAAATAAATCATCTCATCCAGAGAGGCATTTTTTTGTCCTATCACTGGAAACATGTGGTGCCAAATTCAGCTCCCAGTTACATGACTGGAGACTGCAGTAATTCTCCTTGCATCCACCGAGCCAGAGTGATTAGATCTGCAGAACAGCCGTGAGTTTGCAATTCCAAATATTCCCACTGGGGATCCTAGATGTCTTCCCCAGTCCACCAAACCCAGTTTGCGTGACCTGACCCCGCTCCTGCCCCATTTCCCAAGCTTGGGTTAGCACCACATCACTGCCTTTTCGTTTAAGCACTAGTGATAAAGAAGAGCCATATTCCCCTGGCCACTTCTTGTCTCCTGCATATAGCAGCACCAGAACTTGTATAAAAAGCCCCTTAGAAGCCATCCAGAAAGACAAGATCTTTCCACTTTGGAGTAGGACACTACCCTCCCCTCAAAAGTACACAAAAACTCTACATGAGCTTTGTGCAGCTATAAACGAAGCCACTGCCTGCCTCCGGCAAAGAACCAACCCCTGATTTTCACTGTCTGTTTCTTTGAGAAACACAAAAAGGCCTTGTGGAACGTCTGCCACACACACTCCCAGCAATGCTCTGGGAGTAGACTTTACCAGGCAATGCCACCTAGCGCAGGGGAGGATGGTGACACAAGCCCTTCATCACATTACACAGAATCACAGAATGGCAGGGGTTGGAAGGGACCTCTGGAGATCATCCAGTCCAACACCCCTGCCAGAGCAAGTTTTGTTTGTGCCTGCTACCTCTTGTCCTGTCACTGGGCACCACTGAAATACGATTCTTTTCCAAATTCCTAAGCAGAGAAGATGCTTGTTCAGACTTCTGCTATGAAGGATATGGTTAAGTGTCAAGAAGCCAATTGTTTTGACCTCAAAAATCCTCGATGTTTTCTCTATAGTATGTGGTTAATCACATAAATTTTTTTCTTCTCACAACACAACAGAAGCAAATTGCTGCAGAGAGAACATTTATTTCCATGAAGAAGATGGGAGAACATTTATATTAGTGAAACTTTAGAAGCTACATTGCGTCAAGACAAATTAGATGGGTCCAAGATGTTCATGCTTCAAGGCAGAGCCCAACCACTAACCAATACGCATCAGAAAAGCTTCTGAGGATCATTCCCAAACCCTGGTTGCCCTTTCTCCAAAATGACTATCTACATGCTCCAACCTCGGAAGAGAAACTGGCAACCAATGTTGCTATTTGTCCTCATGCTTCCTTGTAAAACAACTATAAAGTGACTCCAGCCACAACCCTGCAGAGTGTGCATACATCAGAAGGTTTGTCAGCTCTTACTCTATAATGGCAATTGTACGTGCTGTACATTTTCAAATCATGTAGACCACTCATTTCATCCCTTACGAAACACCCACTTGCAGCAATTCAGACCGTGTACACAAACACGTTCAGCTGCTACAGATTTATGGCTGCTTGAACAAACAAACCCAAAATCCAGTTCCTTTGTTTTAGCCTCATTATAAAACAAGACCCAAAACATATGCCTCAAAAAATATTCCATGTGTCCTTCTACCTCACGGAACTATTTCAAGTCTGCATTTTGAAACTGAGCAGAAATGTATCTGTCATAAACTGTATTTTTCACTGCTCATTCCATACTGCACAGGACTCATCACCACCTTGGTTTGCAGACTTGCACATAAAATCTGGGTTGTGTTTTTTATTTTCACTCTAACTGCTCAGACACCTCAGTACATTCTTTCTTAATTAGCAATGCCTCTATACCACTCAGTAATTACATACTATACTGAAAAGATCCAATGGGTCTTTCCCCTACCCCCCACCCCTTCATCTGAGACACTTTGTCATCTTGGCTAAGAAAAGTGCAATTGAAGACTTCGTGTAATAATATTTTAAGTTACAAACACGGGATTAGAACCGATGCAATACAGAACTCTATGGCTTTAAGTCTTTTACTTCCTTGGAACTTCACAGATCTATCATCTCTACTACTTTTTTCCCCTTAGCTTATTGCCCAAGGTCTGATTGTGAAATGCCATAATGCAATAATTGGATGTCATAATGTCACTGAGAAACTTTCCAAACCATGTATACTATAGTTATTGGTTTTGATATATAATCTAGTGTAGGTCTAAGACTAGAGCTATTTAACTCTGCAAATTGCAGATCTTTCCCCCTGTTAATGTTTAATAGCATTATTCTACTGACTTAAATGATACTGTATAGCTTCAATTATGTCTGTACTTGTTTCCTTTCACTATATTGCCCTAGTCAATTTTTACACGTAATTAAATCCTTCATCAACTCTGAAATCATAGCATTGCACTGTACAGAGTAGCTTCATGCCTAAGCTTNTTCACGTAAACTTGCGATCAAATATAACCCTTGCCTCCCCTATCTGCATCTTGAACTAATTCTAGTTGGTTAGAACAATAAACAAAACTCAATTGCATTTCAAATAATGCATTTCAGAATTAAAAGACAAATGAAAACAGATATTGTCTACTTAAAAATGGTAACTCTTTCCATTTTGTTTTACAGTGCCCACCAGTAACTATGAAAAATATTTTTGGTTTCATGGTCCCATGTATTTATTCCCTTGCAGCCTTTACTAACCAATGAATTTCTCTTTTCAGTGTGAATTTTTCATGTTGCAGCGTGAATGAAAACATTTCATAATTTTTAAGCGAAACTTAAAAAAAAGCAGGATTCAAACTACAAAGACTAGGGATAATTTTAAAGTTTGGGGGTTTTGTACCCCAATTAAAGAAAAGATATTATAACTGCAGTCTCGGTTTGTCATTTCCTGCATATAAATCTTCAGCTTCCTCAACTACTTGGTTATCTCCTAAAGCGTTTCTTATTGATTCTATTGTATCAGTCACCAGAGGCTGATCTAAACAGTTTCAGTCATTCTTTCAGTTCTTCTGAAATACCTGTTACTGCTATTCTGGATTTTCCTTTTAGGTAAGTGGAGTTTTAATAACTGACTAGCTTTTACAGCATCCCTCTCATAGCAGAGATGAGAGAGAAAAACTTACTCTTTGGAAATGAAGAAATTATTTGGTCTCATTACTTACTTCTTTCTGACAAAATTGCATGGTTAACCCCAGATAGTCATCACCACTCCAAATCTATTGGTGGCTCTGGATGTAATTTTCAAAGGAAAGAATAGGAGGAGGGAATAGGAAATAACATTATTGCCATTTTGCAGCACAAAATTATAACCATTATGATGGTGATGTTAACAGAACAAATCTCAAAAAAATGCGATGCTCATAATTCATTAAGAATGTGCAGCTTCTGAATTATATCCTGAAGCTTTCCTGAAATAGCTTTAAGGTCCTGAATCACCATATACAACTCTGACGTTCCTGTGAGGAACCTAGATTACAAGAACATAAATTTGGTTTAGGTCTTTTGTAGTCAGTGGAGATGAACAAGCTCCATCAGGGGACGCCCTCAGGCTACGGTAAAACCAGGCTTAAATAATCATTTTTAAAGCCTCTTCAATTAGGATGCTGCTGTTAAGGAGTAAGTGCAAGGGAGTCATGACGCTTAAACCCTGTGTAGCGTTAACCAGTTGACTTACAAGTTAAGCATGGAAGCATGACTGTCTCCCAAAATAGTCTGCAGATACCCAGCTCCCACGAGATTATTCTGTTAATTGTTTTCTAAAATCAAAAGAACATGCTCTTGTAACAGCAGCAAAATACTAGGATAACACCGAGCTTTCCCTTGTTGTAACTGAGGACAATACAAAAGATGAAAGAGATGACAACAAATTCTTAGGAAGAAAAATTAAGAAGCAAGAAGGAAAATATTTTTGAAGGGATCATACGGGCACACCATGTATAATTCAAAAGTGAAGACACCAAACAGTCAGTGAAAAAGCAGAGCCATGAAATTACTGCCTTTGCTGTGGTTCAGAACTGACAATACCAATTTGAAAGGGAAGTTGTGTATTTTTCCTCTCTAAAGGATTTGTATCAGGCCTAATACCACAGGAAAAATGCACTTCCCTCCACCAAAGGCAGAGCATTTATGAGTGTACACGTTGCAGTATGCTGTAGTAACTCCCAATTTCTAGGATCAGCCACAAAGATACCGTTTCACTTCAACGAAGCTGGGAGACAAGCATTTTTTGGAAGCACAACAAAGAATCTAGTCTATCTAGCCATCATCCAGGGCATTTATTATTATTCATACGTTTATTTTCTGTACATTTTCTTACCTTATATTCTGAACTGAGGTTTCATCCGAAACATTACTGGCTACAGCTGCATGTCCTTCTGTGAGGGACTGCAATGGCTGCATTACGTGAACTGTCCGAAAAAGCTGAGTGGGATGTACTGGCTGTGGAGATTGCATTGTCCTCAAAACTTCTGAAGTCAAGCCAGGTGTCTGCTGCTGTACAACCTCTACGTGCTCCTTCAGCTTAGCAGGCTTTGAGTTTCCTGTTTTTAGCACTGTGGTCGATCCTCCCTTTGTTCCCGCATTTGCAGAAGCTCTAGATCTGCTCGACTGGTTTCTATTGGCCACAGGAGTTGAGAGCAGAGTTGAATCTGAGGCTTCAGTGCTAGGGCTCGCATCTTCATCATCTATGTAGACGAGATCTTTTGGCATTTCTTTAAATTGATATACTAGGCGCTGACCTTCTACTTTAGCCAGTATTCCTCTTTGGTAATAGTACCTGTTTAAAGTGTACACACATCAAGTTACAAAGTGTTTTTTGACAAAAATACCAAACAAAAACAAACATAAAAAAGGCACCAAACCCCCCAGAAAATAAGACCAGCAGTAACAAGTAAACAATATTTTAAGTCCCTAGTTTCTTCATTATAAAGGAGCAGCCAGTTTAGTAGCGTATTTTTATCACAAACAACTTTCTTTTACTGGTATTTCTTGTCACCTTTAATTTCAACTTCAGATAACTCTGAGGAGAAGAGAAGAACTCCGTGACTTGGCAGCTCTGCTATCAACTCATACTCTTTAAAAGTTGCATGAAACTTGTAATCCTCCTCTTGACTCATACAGTTCTTTCAGTTACCTGAATTCATGGTAACGAGTAAGCACAGGCAGACATTTTAGCTACAACAAAGCAAAGGGAATAGGACAGGAGAGCGCTACTACTGCTACATTTATGAATTAATATGGTACTTCGAAATGACACACACTGAGGTAAGTGGTGAAGGGAAATAAAAAGAAATGCATAGCTGCTCAGTTGGACAATTATCAATCAGCAGGTAAGACCAAAACATTGTGGATGTCTGCTTATTATGTAGTCTTTTATGTATGAGAAAAACCCCAGCCTGGTAGGCAGAGGCATGTGATAAGATGGCTTTAAAAACGTCCATACACGCAAGTTCAGAGAACAGCAACCAGACCTTAATTCTAAAATTGTATTTTCCACTGGAAATGGGATTATTTGCAACAAGTAGAAATAATTTCATTAATACCCCTGAATTTAGGAATTTTTTGGAGAAAAGAGATTCAAATTTTATGGAAAAGGCTTGCCCCGCTTGGAATCTTCAGTCTCTTACATTGTCTGGCTGACTGTGAAGATGCAGTTTTTGCAGCAGCACTGAAAATGTCTGAGCTGAGACTGAAAGTGACTGATTCGGGGCTGAGATTAGTAAGGGTTTCTTTTAGTTCGCTAATTTATTTTGCTGAAATAACTTAATTTCCCAAATGGATAGAGTGTTAACTCTTTTCTGTTGTTACACAAATTAGATGAGACATTTAATGCATGGAAACACTAAGGCAACAATACCAGTCTATTATTAAAAATGCACATACCTGAGAGCTCTACCCATTGTTTCGTAATTCATGTCAGGTTTGTTTTTGTGTTTTCCCCACAACCTGGACACAGCCTTGGAATCTACCAGTTTGAAAATGCCCTTCTCTCTTTGAGTCCATTTGATATATTTAGGACATGTAGCTTTGTCCTGGAGCAGTGCTAGTAAGAACTCCCAGAGATAAATTGTATTTCCTAAAATAAAAGTATTTCAGGACACAGAAAAAGAAAAAAACTTTAGTTGACCACATTTTATTAATGATGTAAATAATCTAAAAATTAAGAAGCTTGTTTTGTTACAAATACACTGTAATAGATCATCAAGACTAGGAAATAGTGATGGAAGGGCTTGGGAAGGGACTCTTAGTTATTATAACCTGGGTGCCCAAACACCTTGCCACTGTCTGTAACCCACGGAGTTAGGTACCAGTCAACCTACAGTCACCCCGATCCAACCACCAACGTTAGACAGCGTTAGTCACCTACGGGGATGCTTCCCTCCAGCCTAATCCAGTTACAGAAGCCGTCACTATTGGTTTGCCTCGAATAGGAACATGTTCAGGTCCATCCTCTGAAAATGCTGGAAATAAAGCCCTTGCTTAAACACTTTGCCAAACTGAGATGAGTGTTATAATCCTTTAAAAGGCTAAACAAAATCCTTACTTTTAACAATTAGATCTATATGGCGCACTCAGTGGCATACGCTGAGGTAGGCAAACCTTCAAGAATAAAATTCAGAAAAAGATATTTTTTTTTTTTTTAATCCAGTGAGCGCTTGCACTTGCTGGTAAGCAACATTCAAATTTAATTTTACAAACAAAAAACTTACAAACAAGCAATTTACAAACACTTATATATGGAAATCCATCACACCTGTTTGGTGTTTACCACATATAAAGAAACAGTACTAAAATCACAGATTGCGAATACTTATAACTACTACAAAATTTGCATATTCTTTTTTCCAAAAGCACTAATGAAACCCTTTTTCCTGCTTTTTTGTAAGTTTTTTTTTGGTGCCTGATGTTCTTTTGGACACTTGAAGCTGCACATAAGCTTCTTAGTGATACGTTGTTAGTCTGAGAAAGGAAGAAAAAACTTTTTGTACGAAAGTATCACCTCCCACAAGCAGCACTGCAAAAACACAGCAAGGACAGCGCGTGCAGATTTCTTAAGTTTCACAAAAAACGATGCCCAGTGCATCAGAAGGCGACAGGATCTCTTCTGTTAGCTTCAATTTAACTTGGTTTTTCTTTTCAACTTTAATAACCACCAGTCTGAACTTTTTTCAACAAGAGGAGGTGTCTTACAAACTAAAACTCCCGTACTACTGTATTACAATCTATATTCTGCAAATATTCAGCAAAGTCACCAGCTCTGGCAGTACAAAATGTTAGCAGTTGCTTCAGCAGGTGGAAACTTGAAAAGTGAGCATCCCTAGAGAAAAAACACTGCCTTTGTAACATGTCTCCCAACTTATATAAAAACGGCCAGCCTGTTCACCTTCAGATACCCTGAAGGCAAAGGTTAAGACTGCTTAGGCAAGACACAATGTCAGCCAGGAGTAAGAGCATTCCCAGCCACTTACCATCTAATCCCGGGTGCTTTTGTTGTAGTCTAGACTAAAAATGCTCAGCTGCATCCAGCCAGTCTGAAAATTTGTCACTGCTTAGCTACTGAAAATCACTGTCAAGAGGACTGTCTGCGAAAACCATGTCTGCTTTACTCGAAGGCAGAATTTTTAACCTCCTCTGAGTCACAGCATAAGAAGAAATATGTAGAAAACTCAGTTTCCTCCATGCATCACATCAAATAATTATATGGAGGACTTGCTATTTTAGCATACACGTTCCCCTTAGGGGAACACCCTGGATACTGAGAGACAGGCAACTCTAATGATTTTCTAGCTGCTTCCCTGCCATGGCCAGTTATATTAATATCCCTTTTAGTTCAATTCTATGTTCCTCAAAATGCAAAACGTGCTTTTGCTTTTGTTGTAGCTTTAACAATAACAGGCAGCGGCTTCGGGCAACAAGTTCCTTTTTAATTCCTTCTGAATTAGCAATTTTGTAACAATGGACAAATGTGAAATACAGTGTATCCTTGCTATCAGAAAGAAACATTAGACTCTTTCACCCTTCAATTTTGTGGCTAGCTGCTTTAGTATTTTTTGTTATTTCCTTTGAGCACTACCTGTAGGTTCCTCTAATACTTTTCTTTAATTTTTATTTAAAAATCAGGTTTTAATTTTTTAAAAAAGAGGCAACAACACATACTCAAAATTGCTGGTATTAACCTGTTAAATATTTATTGTTTCCCAACAGTTTGGGGTTTTTTCCCTGTTATTGCAGAAAACAAAAAAAACATAACATCTTCATTTGTCAGTGTAGTGATTTTTCTGATTTCCATATAGCCTGACATTCTTATGCCACCACCTTCCAGGTTTGGCTGGACTTCTGTTCTGGCAAGGACTGAATGCAGGCAAGCACATCAGTCCTTAGGCATGTGTGCAGGCGCTAGTGGTGACACAGGAGGGGCTCATTTCCAGCTCCCACCCAGCCCAGCAGAACCTGGTGAGGGCCGGGGCATCAGGCTGCCATCCAAACACCAGCCCGAGCACTGGTGTGGGCACCAGACCCAACAGCAAAGCAACCAAGTTGTTGACAAAACCGACAAGCACTACTAAACAGTTCAGCCTGGAGGAAATGATTTATTGTATCAGTTATGTGGTATTTATTTTCTTTCTTCCTTTTCATCACAAGAGGAATGAAAGAAGTATCGAAAACCCAAGTTTTCTGCCCAAGTCTTCAAGCTGTGTTATAACTTTCCTCAAAATTCAGGGCTTGGTACTTCCTGCTGCCAACTGGCAGCCTTGATTAGCTCCTCATGCAGAATTAGACACACACAGATGGAAAATGTTTTCAAAGATCATCTGTCAAAATAACCACAGCCCAAGAAACACTAATACAATGCAAAGCACTCCCCAAGACTTCACTCAAAACGCAGCAGCTTCTGCAGGGGATTGAAGAGTTTCCAAGAACCCTTGCAACTGAAGTGACAAATACGTTATTCTCCCTAGGCACCGGGTATTTCACCAAGAAATCTCGTGCGCTATTTTTTTCCTTGCCTTAAGATGAGATGTTAACCACCCCTGAGCAATAAGACCTAGTTTTACATCACATGAGAACCAGTGAACCTTTTCTTTTTGCAGGTCACTCAGAAACAACGTCCTTTTAAAAATTTTAGTGACAACTCTTTGACTCACCCTTTCCATCTTTGTTTTTCTTTTTCACAGATATGTTTGGAGTTGTAGTAGGGGACTCAGGACGAGATGGTTTCGGCTTCTTCCCTGAAATAAACCACCAGTAAGTCAACTGCAGCTTAAAAAAAAAGGAAATAAAAAAGAGCAAGGACCTAAAAAGGGAAGAGATTTGTTTCCCAATTCAGAGAGGATTCAATTGCTGGTAAGTTAGGAGATCAGTTCTATGCTGAACTTTTTCAATTTCTACAGCAGGATTGGACCCCCCATGCTCTTAGTGTACTTCCAGTAAAGATTATGCTCGCTTTTCTGAAGTCCATGTACCTTGGAAATTTCTATGTCTTTTTAGGTACTCTTAAGAGCACTTAAAACATACAAGATGGGAAGAATAAGCTATTAACTGTGGGCAAGAGTTTAAACAGGAAAAACCAGATAAAATACAGATCACTCATCACCAAAACAGAATTTAGGGATAAAACAAGATTGTCCGCTTGTTTAATAGACTGGAAGTCTTCACTGACAGCAGCAAACTACAATTGCCATGTGAAGAACACATTTTTCAATCCTACTGTCTTCTACACCTTTCTCAACAGTGGCTACAGGTAAAGGACAGTCATTTGTTTGTTAAGACCAGCAGAACCAGTAACGGACTCTGAAAAAACACCAGTTTTTAAAGTCATAAGCACGGTGGCTCTATCTGGTGAGGAAGACTGAAAGGAAGTAGTTAGTTACAACCGATGACAAGAATGAAGAGCATTCATTTGAAAATGTTGAGAAATCAACTACCTAGACATAAGTGGAGTAAAAAATATATGTTGTGCTAAAGTATTTTTCAACATAAAACCTTGAAACTATTCCTTACTAGTTCTCATTCCCTGCAATAGCAGCTTTCACAGGTAATTAATCAGAAACCTTCAAAACTTAAAAATTTCTCTTACCAGGTTTTGCAGTGACCCCTTAGTACATTGACAATATCTATATTATTCACATACTGCCTTTGCTCTTTTGAGAGGCAGAATAGACCAAGCAGACACAGGACTCGGAGAAGTCCAAGTACCATATTGTCATAATTAAAGATCTAAAGAAAAATATTTTTCTTTTTATCTATTTATTGCATTTCCGAAGAGTTTATGTCCTAAGGAGGCAAGACCAATAGACCTGTGCAATCCCATACACTATGACGTTCCACTTTTGGTTTTGTTTTTAGGGGTTGTTTTAGAAAGGAAATGGCTCTGCTGCAGAGTAAGAGTGAGGGTTTTTTCACTAGCTCTGAAAAAAAATGCTCAGTGCCAGCCTGCGCTGTCTGCTTTGTTCTAGACTTCCAGGTATCTATAAAGAAGTCATAAGAAACACTGGCTTGAGCACTCACCTTTTGATATTAGTAGTCTTGCTAAGTCCACCTTTGGACCTTTTTCTTTCTCTTTCTTTTTTTTGTCAGGGCATGGGGGAGGAGGGATAGCTAGTTGAGAGGAACGAGGAAACAGTGAGGAAACTCTAGTAATTTTCTTGCTTCCATTCAGACAGGATTCATGACTGAGGATGGGACACAGAGTTCAGCCATCATCTTGGCCAGTAATGTCTTCCTTGATTTGAAAGAAGATGGGAGGGACGAAATCCTACAATATTGTCTTTTTCATGTATCATCATATGAAAGGATAAAGAACTACTGGAGTACATTTTTAGCAGCTTTGTTCCACTCATCATTATTGGTTGCAGAAATGTCTGTTTTCCCTAAAATGTCTCGATGAAGTCAGTCATAGGTGAGCTTCTACTGCACAAGTCATCCCGCAGGGTAACTTTGACTAAGTGCTTTGCTCCCCTTAGAGTTTTGTCATGGGACGACTCTGTTGGGTGCTCATCCCCTCTTGTAGAAATGTGAATGTACGCCATTAAGGAGCAGGGAGTGTTATTTTGATGTCATTAATTACCTTGTGTCCAAATGAGATCAAGTCTTAAGAGAAAGTGAAGTGGATGAGGGTTCAAGTAGGTCATGACTGAACTTCTGCTGGTCAACTTCAAGAAACGTAAGTACCAATTCACATATAATTTGTGCACTTCTGATTAGGGATAGCCTAGACTACTAAATATAAATACTACTGCTACGGCAACTCCAGGCTCTCTTACTTTATCCTAGACTACTTCAGGACATCCTATTTGAACAATTCTCTACCAGAAATCCATCCAAAATTAGAAATCAGTGAAGAATGTGAAACTCATTTACAGAAAGATATTGATGTTACTGCTCTATATCTGGGCTAGAGATACTGAAGATGATGGTTTCAGACTACACTGTGAGCTATAATCTCCAGGCGCTCACTGATACCATCAAAAGCACAGTTAACAGAGACACATAAGATATGTTTCCTTTGTTTAAAAGAAGGTATTTTCTGAAAGCACATTAAGCATTAGCACGCTTCCTCCTTTGGTTCAATAGAGCATGAATTTGTTACTTTTCAGAGTACACCACTAAATTCCTTTTTAGGAGAGAATTTTACAAAGAGGAAGGATGAAGTATGTGCCAGAGCTAGGCCTTATGTGGGGCTACCGTAATTTTGTATAGCTAACCCAATTTATAATTGGTATTTCCACTTTCCTATTCCCATGGTTGCAAAAGCACTTAAGGTTAGAATTTCATGCTACAAATTAACGTGATATTTAGACAGTGAGATGCTCATCCTGATTAAATAATTTATACCACACGAGAAAGAGCTCAATACATCTTCTTGCACTGTTTTCAGTAGTTTTTATTTAAAATAATGCATGTATAACTTATGTGACCACCTACTGCCAGATACCTCCCATAACAAAAACAGGGCTGAAGGTACTAGTATCGGAAATTTCCAAGTTTCTTTCTCTGACATCCCTTTGTTTTTCCTGTCTTTCTGATCTGTAGTTTGGCAGCTCAGTGCTCAGACATCCATAAGTACAAATATCATGCTGAACATAGGTTTGGAGTTGAGCAGATGGGTGGATACAGCTCTCCTGCTGCAGCAATAAGGCCCACAAGGAAAGGAAGTGAAATCACTCCATCACTTCTGGAGAACATTTTCTTGGAGGAGCTCTACATGGCAGTGCCATTCTGGCTCAGTTATCTGCCAAAGCTCTGCACAATGCAACCCCGTAAGTGTAGCTGATGGGTTATATATGCTAGAAGCCTATAAAATCGTAAGTGGTATGGATAGGGCAAAATGACCATGGTCCTTTGCTGTACCATAAAACTGACCAAAGGAAGGGAAACAGATTGCACTTAAAAAAAAAAAAAAAACAAAAAAACCCAACAAAACCAAAAGAACCCCACCCACACACTGCACATCATCCTAAAGTGCACTACAAATTATTAACGTTTTGCAGCAACTGTTGTACACTAAAGCCTTGCAAATCCCTGGACATTTTGAAGTAACACTTCAACAGCACTCAGATCATACTATCTACCTCATGAAGTCTCAACTTCATTGAAAATGAGTAGTTAATGAAACACTAAGCTGATGCATCTTTTCTAGTATTTTTTCTATCTGATGTAACTGTCAAAAACAAGCACACACATTTGCTGTGAAGCAACTGGTTTGCTAACCTACATCTAAGGAGGAGGAAGGAGTGGGAGTAAGCAGAAGCACAACACTGAAGAGGGTATGAAAGCATCAAGCCAAAGAGGTTAAAAGTCTGCCAGACAGCGGCTCCTTGTTTTGACCCAGATAGCAGCCAACATTAAAAAGAAGAAGAAAAGAAAAGAACAAAACCAAAAAAACAGTTTAAAATCCTCTTATGGTTCGTTATCTTACAGTAGTGCACATCACACGGTAGTTTCCCCAGCAGCACTCTCGGGGCAGCTGCTGGTAAAGCTCTCCTCCACAGCGGTTTCAGTTCAGCTTTCTTACGGGAATCAGAGACTTCCCGACCCACACCCATCCCTACCAGACCTTGTGACACACATGGGGCTCAGGAGGCTTCCCCAAGACCTCCACAGGCTGATAACACTCTCTCTGACAGATAACAAGTCCCAACATTTGGAAGCAGCAGCAAAAGTAGCAGCAAAAGTGTACATTCTCATTCAGCAGGAGCATGGCAGGGTAGCAGGAGACCTGTTCTGCAAGGCTTTTATTTCACAGGGGAACCTGTCAAAGTCCTAATGCTCTGACTCAGCTCTATGATTAGTTCCAGAAATACATCTCTCTTGGTTTATTTTTCTTTTTTTTTTTTTTTTTTTTTTTTAATTTGTTTCAATGGCACCTTACATCTGCCTGCACTGCATGACTCCCTTCTGCTGTAGACATCAGCTTCAGGACCTCTGGTAGGGTCCACGCTGAAGCAGCGTGAGAACACAGGAGCAGAAGGTCTGTCTAACACCACCTCATTACTTTTTGGCACAGCACCGACTCCAATGGAACATTCCTTGGTGGACACTGTGTAAATGTTATCTACCAAAAATGGGACTTACACTTACTGTAGCACGCAGCTACTTAAAAAAATAAAATTAAACATTTATATTTAAGAAAAGCTAAAAACCCTCCTGATTCTCATACCATACTCTGAACAGATCAAGTATCTTTAGTCGAAGCTAAGTAAGAGCCAATTAAAGTGCTTCAGGATTCACAGTAACAAAAGCTCTATAACTTGTATTGCAATTCTGCTCTGAAGAAGAAACTTTACCTAGGAACAAGCAGAGATTCATGTTTCCTTTGGGATAAGCCATCATTGCTACCTCTTCAACATCATTAGTAACTGAGCACTAGTATCTGTGCTCACATTACCCAGTAAGAAAACGCTTTCTTTGTATTTCTAGCTGAGCCGACTCAGTTGTTTTGATCTGACACCCAGAATGGTTCCAGACACCCACAGGGGAGGTGAGCACCCCATCCACTGCTCTTCTACTGCACGCCACTGATCTCCAGTAGCATCTTACCTTTTTTCTTCTTTGGCTGTTCAAATTCAGGAGTCTCTGGTGATTCAGCGTAAGGGTCTGAGGCTTGGTGAACTTCCACCACCTCAGGGATCCCATCAAGGGTGACTGACACATGTGTAATAGGAGGCACCATATCATCCTCTTCACTTGCACCAAACATAGTTGCTTATGGGAAAGAGACGAGAGTAATATTTTCACACAGCCACAAGAACTTCTAAAAGACTATTTATTTTTTTTACAGCAAAAATTTAGACACAGAATAAAATAAAACTATGACACTTAAGAACTTCATGGCAGAGAAGACTAGTTCATAATGGAATACATGTGCCGATAAGACTTTACACAAGCAGAAGAACTATTAAAATAGAACAATTTAATGATATAACCCACTCCCCCAAAAAGCACAATTATTTGGTGATTGCACATTTTTATTGATGTTTAAGGCAATCTGCAGATGTAAGTGTATATTCTTTTATTGTGGCAACATAAACAGACTAATTCTCTATCAAACAAACCACTGCAATCTAAACCACTTGACTTCACTCACACCATCCCTCAGTAACTTCTGATTCTTGCCTTACCTGTTCAACTCTGGCATAGCAATGAAATCCTTCACTGCATACAACACTGCATTTCTGATACCCAAACTATGTATCTAAAGCCTACCTGGAAGCAAAATAATCCTACCAATTCCATGCAACCATGCTGTACTGAATCCCTCCTTCTTTCACAAATAAACAAGGCAAATACAGATTGGATTTGCTTTCACAAAAAACTTACTTATTCTTTTTTCATCCAACATAGGACCAGGGGAGTCCATATTGAGAAGTGCTTCAGCAGCCTCGATTGTTTCCATTGTTTCATCCCCATTATGACAAGATGCTTCAACTAAAAGCAACAGGGTAAAATTAATTCTTAACAAGCTACAAACTAGACTTAAAACTTGACAAGATATTTATTCCTATTTCATTTGCAGAAAAAAAATAAGTGGTAAACATGGTCTCCCACTAGATCGTTAGTAACAGGTTAGCTGGGGAGAAAATGCACACTGCAATCATTTAATTTATTTAATACACTTCATATTTCAGATTGTATGTATTAAAAATCCCACAAAAACAACAAACCCTTTGTTTCTCCCTCATCGTTCAACTCCTCTCTTTGCTGATCAAGCATATGCAGCAAAACACAACACCCATGAACTCTAAGAAATATCACTATCTTCTCATGGTGTTCCAAAGGAAGTGAATTCCGTAACTAAGAGATGCTCACCAAAAATATCCTGTCATTTAGCCTGGAGGACAGACAAGAAAATATTCCTCAACTTCCACTAGAGAGCATGTGGTCTGAACCCTAAACCATTCAAATCCATGGGGATTATACGTAGGGCTAACAGTGCAGGCTTCAGGAATACACTGGAAAGCAAATGCCAAACACGAAAAGCAACACAGAGGGCTGGTAAACTTTTAAAAAAATTTTGACTACTAGACAATATGTCGTCAATCTCAGGAGGATGGTGATCAGACAAATCCAAAGTTCTTGAGCATTAATTTATAATTAAGGTCATCGGAGGCTATACAACAAAAAAATCCAGTAAAATATCATTTTGCAAAATAACAGCTGTCCAAGAAGATAATATTGGTTTGACTGGAGGAGTACCTTACCAGAGGATTTTTTTCAATATAATTGTAGCATGACAAATAAGTTAGATGTTAGTTCCAGTACCTGGTACCGTAAACCTTTAGAACTGTTTAACACATTATTTTAGAAATTACTCTTTGCTGGACGGAAATGCACGGGCCAGGCTTCCTTAGCCTTTGACACAAATTTGAAGCTATGCTGGGGAATTCACTTGCATCTATCAGAGCGGTCCAAAGGGCTGCATTAATATTCCCCTCCCTAGGACACCAATGAACCTCAGTTACTTTCTCAGTCCGGTAATGAGTCAGCTTCTCGCCCTCTCTCCCTGTTTAGCTTTGAGGAATTTTGGGTGGGGCAGTCACATAGACACACACACACACACACAAAAAGGAGACAGACAGACTGACAGAGCAAGCACAAATGCACCATAAAACAATGCAATGACCTTGGAACGTTTCTTCTTCGCATAAAAGCAAGAGGTTTATGCCAGAATTTCTATACTTTAAAAAATAAAAAAATCACTATAACAACAAAGCACCCAGCTCACCAGCACTAAACAATCCCACAATTAAAAAACCAACCAAACAAAAAAACCCCACAGTTTCACCCAAAATATTTAAAGCTTCAGTAATTGTATCATTAGGAGAGGGCAAAGATGAATGGAAACGTTCACGCATCAGCCCTGCCTCCTCCACCCAGCTTTGATTAACAGGCAGCACACGGAGCTCAGGAGAAGCCTCCTTACCTTCCGGATTTTTTTCTTGACCTTAGTCCTACAATGCCCCAAGAGTCAGAGGCTCAGGCTAAGACAGAATGAAGTAGATGAGCACTGGATACCCCTGACCTGTACAGCAACTCACCCTGTTGTCTACAGGACCCCCTTCACCCTGCATCTTACGCAGACATTCAGGCCAGGCCATTAAGGATCCTCACCTTCTGGCTGATATCTCCAAACAGGATTAAGAAATGAGAAACACAAAGTTTGGGAAGATAGCATAAAAAAAAAGGGGAGGTAGTGAGTATGGACCAAGGTCCTGGCTTGGGAAGCCATAGAGTGAGACAGGGCAGCAAACCGCTGACACTTCTGTCATGCAGCTTGCACGCTCAGGAGCTCAGCCACAGAATATCTCAACTCCCAGAGCCGAACAGCATCCCCAGGGAATGCCTGGCCAGCTGAGGAGGAGACAGAACCAAGTGTAGCCCATGAGTCTGCAGGCACGCTTACACTCGGCCTGGCAGTGCTGACTTGATTGCTTCTGGTTCTGTTTTATCTGGATGGGAACTTCCCATACCATCTACCAGCATAACAATGACCACAGTAAGGATGTCACCCTAAATAGAGGCACACAGCACTGCCAAAGCAGCTGCCATCAGTTCTGACATTGTCTGAATGGATGGGAAGGTAACCCACCACAATTCAGCTCAGCTGAAGCCGTTGAGTGGGGCTAGTTTACGCTGCCACACACAATTTAGCAGCCAGCAGCAGTACCCCCTGGTTCTCAGTGCTGCAGGCGGGGAGGAGGAAGCAGCCGCTCTTTGCTCTTTTGTCAGCGAGAGCTGTACAAGGAGCAAACCCTCCCGCTTGCTTTCAGGAGCTGAGGTGACAGAGCAGGGTCTGCGAATTCTTCACTCTGAATAATGGTAAGCGAGGCAGAGGTTGCCAGCTTTACATTGCTGTTACAGCATGTGGCTAAGAATTGACCATCCATATCCAAGACTAATAAAAGGAACCTATAATAGTCATATAAATAATGTAAACATAGAAATGAATACAATTTGATGATCAAAAAAAAAATATAAAGAGTGCCAGCTATCTGCCTATCCACAAACACAGAATGGCAAGAATATTTTTTTAACCACATTAATGCCCTTGCTAATACCCTTCAAGCCTCTTCTTAGATGATGACTTCACAACGTAGTTTGAGCCAAATTAATATTTCCCTGTTGCTGAACAAACAAGGGCTGTGGTTCTTCCTCCCATCTCTGCCCCTGGTTCATGATCCAAATTCCTGTCACTTAGCACAAGCCAGGCTTCACGCCTTTTTGATCATGCAGTGAGACAGTTTAGTTTTATAAAATGGCTCAAAATGAGTTTTTTGGGTTTTGCTGGGTCAGCAAGTTGAATTACAAAAACTCAAGAGTTAACACAACCAAGGTGTGGGGTACTGCACAGAGGAGATGGAGAACCACGTCTCTGTCCCACTAGCAGCAAGATGCTAATATGCATCACTGAACTTGAGACAGTGCTTGGAAATAACCAACTCAACTACCAAAGACAAGTCGGTGTCTGTTATTTTAGTTTTGATGTTGCAGAAAGCTATTCCAATCACTGGCAGTTATGATACATTCACAAATTTAAGAAGAGCTGGGATGAAATACTTTATTTGTTACACATTGGCAAAGTCAGAGCTGAAAGAATGGTGGGGGGGAGGTCATTTCTGAGAAGCATCAGATTTGAAACATTATCTTAAACAGTTAGAAACGTTAAAAAAAGAGAGGAAAAAAACAGGGGGGGGGAAAGGACGGAAGGAAAAAAGAAAAGAAGAGGGAGGGAAGAAAAAGGAAAAAAAGGTAGGGAGAAAAAGGGAAAAAGGGGGAGGAGGGGAGAGAAAAAAGAAGGGAGGGAAGGGAAAACCACACCCAAAAGTAACTTCATTTTTTTCCCAGGGTACTCTACAAGTTCTTGTTTATCTGAGCAAGCCACAAATGTAAGCCTCTCTATCTGCAAGCCAATTACAGCCCAGTTACTGCGAGCTATGAATCAGCGCTCCCCGTTTGCGCAAGGCTTGCCCAAACACAGCTTTCTGCTCTTCTCACCTGGTGGAGAAAGAAACTGTGCCTCACGCTGGAAGCTCCCTGCCTCAGTCCGAAGTCCTGCTTTCCCTACTCCTGCCTAGAGTTTTTTGAAAGCTTTATACTGCTTTTGGAGGTCCCGTCCTGTTCCCGTTGCTCCCTCGGTGGCTGGCAGCTACAGAGTGTGGACAACGCGAGTCCTTGTCCAGGCCAAGACAAAGAGCTGTGCTAGTCACAGCTGGGTTTAAATTCACTGCTGGTTTTACTATAGACAAAAAACAGGGACCGCAGAGCCTCAAAATAATGTCGGGAAGAAATCTGAAGTTGCTAGAAGTAGAAAGAGATTCATTAAACATGGACAGAGCCCCCTTTTGCAGACTAGCTAAACATAAGTGAACAGTTAAATGTAAGCGATTGCTTTTTAGTATAATCTCTGAGCTGATTGTTAACTGACACTGGAAAACCGAGTTTAAGAACAGAGGTATTTCAGGAGACCTACACATCACCCTTCATTTTCTCTTTTAAATAAGACTTTACAATTCGTAATGAAAATTATCTCATTGGGGAGCCATACAAAAAAACCTCTCACTAGTTTTAACTAGATTGTATGTGCAGCAGTGAATAATTTCTTTGCAAACTAACTGAAACTACACTTTTTTTTTTTTTTTTTTTACAATTGGCATCTTGTCAACTCAAAATCCTCATGGATTAACACTATGAAGTTTAGTTTCCACTTAACTACTCCTTTGGATTTCTCTGAAGCATCATAAATGGTCACTGACAGCGATGGGTTTGGGCAGGACTCAGTACCCAACATCTTTTTGCCTTCGTTCTGCTACCTGACCAGCTTGGCTTGTGCCACGAAAGCTAGAGCTTCACCAAATGGACAAGCCAAATGTTAGCTAACTTTGAAATGCTGTAAAATAACTTGTGAACTGGTTATTAAGTACCACTATTGATCCATGAAAATGCACACTTCCATGCTCCCTATTCAGACCAGGGCACAGGGCATCTAAGCTCCATTTTTCTGTCCCTCCTCACTTATCCCCCCAAACTGTCTCAAGTGCAGCCGCTTCTCTGATCCATGAAAACAACTCCAGAAGAGGTGAACCACAAAATGGCAGAGTTTGATTAATTGTTATTTTTCTAAATTAAACTGTCCAGACACAGCAAAGTTAAAAAAAAAAAAATTACTAACAGTAATTAAAAAAAAGTTTTCAGGAAGTTACATAATCCAATTAGTTCCTCCTTCCTATGCACCTTATAACCATAATTAGTCACATTAAAAAGGTACATAAAGTGTAGCAAATTGTACCACCTGACAAGTTGGCCTAGAATTTATTCTGCACAAAGTATTACGCTCTGTATTTTTCAGAGAAAAAACCTGCCACTATTCAATATTCCCTTTAGAGATAAAGCTTAATTCAAAGCCAAATGCTCCAATTTATTTTGTTAATCACCCTTTACTACATGATGGTTAATCGTTTAAAATCCTATAACATTGGCAACAAGCTGACCATATAAATTGCCACTGCAGCTTTACCAGGGAAAAGTGCTTTTAAAGAGGAAGGTGATAAGGCAGGTCTGCCTATTCATTATAAAAAAAAGACTACTGCGTGAGCATTCCCATAACTAAAAAGCTGGGGTTTAGCCATCTTTCAGCAGGGTTTCATGTGAAACTGATGCTGTTCTCATAGTTTTCTGCATGGTACAACTTATATTTCAGGTAAGTAATCACCACTGTGGGATAGCTGTGGTTTTGAAGGGCTGAAGCTACATCCTATAGATGGGGAAACCTACCAGCATCTATTGTTCTGCAGATAGATCCCTAAAAACTAATTGCTTCAGTTTCAGGAGAGCTACTGCTAATTTCTGTTAGCTTAGGAGAAAAGACAAGCTTAACGTATGACAGAGTCATTGAACAGTACTGAAAAACTGGTAACTTAAACCATATCATGCATGTTAAGCAGCCATTTCTCAGTAACGTTTTGTCACAAATGATGGCGGTTTTAGTTTTCATTTTGCTGTGAACTTCAGTCTTACGAATATTTTAATGTGGAATTAGTACAGTCTTTATAATACAGTCTGATCCTCTCTCAAAGACCTGACATGGAAGTGATTGAAAAGACTGGTACAAACTTCAAAGAGCAAAACAACCCATTTCGCTGTTGAGACCAAACACGCCCCATGAAAAAAAAAAAAAAAATCAAGAAGGGAAATTCAAAGAAGGGAAGGGGGAGAAAAAAAAGCAGCTGAATAAATACAGCAGGTGGGAAACTTCAGTTACGATGAGCCCCATTTCAGAGGCAGCCTACAGGCAAGCTGTGCTTGAAGCGGGTCTCTTCCACAGCAGCCTTGCAGTTCAAGCGAGCAGGGAGGTGACGGGGGGGACTCCTTCCCCAGTGTCCTCTCCTCACCTCCTGCGGGATGCCTTCACACTCCTGGGCCCCCGAATTCTGCCCCATCTGAGTCAGGATGCCAGAAACCAGGGGCTGAGCTGCCACCGCTGCCCGCCTTGCATCCTGAGCAGGAGCTTTCGGCAGTGGTGCTGGTCCCTGCCCGGCCTGGGCTCATCAACTTTCCTTTCCAAGGAAACCCACAGCATGCACAGTAGCCAGCAGGATAGAGAGTGTGAAACAGATAATTAGTTAACATCTCCTTCACAACAATAATCTCTGCAAAGTGGTGTCTCTGGTTTTCTAAGGACTTTGCCTTTAAAGAAAACCAGATTGCTTGAACTACAATGGATGATGGGAACAATACCGTACTTGTCTGCCTCCAAAGTATCCCAGAAACCCTTGGACACTGTCGGTTACAAGGATTATATATTTTCAGTCTCTGGCAGCAATTTGCAAACCCTTCTCATGTGACCAGCAACAACAACAACAAAAAAATGTTAATAAGAGCATTCACAAGAGTGGAGTTTCACCATTACTCATACGCAAGTAAAAATTCACACACAATACATTACAGTGAATATGGATTCAAAAAAACGATCCGCTATGAAAAACTTGCACAGCCGCATTAAGTGGTGCTTAAGTAACACACGGAGGAAATGCCAGTTGCAGTGTGAATAATTAATATGAATAGCAAGTGAATAGTTGGCATGGGATCTCAACTTGAAATAATGTTTAAGTATGAAAAACCTTGAATAATCAGCTAACTTATTTGTACAGTCACAGTCTGTTCACAGATAATTCACTACTGAAAAAAGCCATTTTTATAATAAACCATTATAAAATGTTTTACTACAAAATAATATAAAAGATAAAGAATAGATATAAAAGATCTTATAAAAGATAAAAACATTTACTGAGAATAGCTCACATCAATTTACTCTGTGAACTGTTCCTCATGTTAAATTTTGTTGAGTTTTCGGTTTGCTTTTGGTGGTAAAAGATTGTATCAGAGTACGCCTTTGGAAATAACGTCAAAAGCATGACTGAAACCAGTAAGCTGTCTCCAGCCCTGGAGACAGTCCAGGTGTGGAGCCTAATGGCTGGAAGAAGATGCAGAAACAGATCCTCTCTATGTGAAGTATCTACTCCACCTTTCAGACTTGTTCTGCAAAAATGGTTCATTTGCATTCATTCAGTGAGGGGTTGTTTTTAAAAAGCTGTGACATATCTTTGAGCTTTCCTCTTGAGAACTGTTTTCTCTTTGGGGATCCCTTTTCTAACAGAACTTACACAGAACATCTGAATTTTAGGTGTTAATCATTATTAGCAATCCAAAATGAATACTATGCTGAGCATATTTACACCAGTAAGTCATGCTAACATGCATATTTTATGGCTAACTGTATACCCTTGGGAAGCTAAAAGCAGTACGTCTACACAAGCTGCATATTCCTGCTTTTTGGTATGTACGTTTACTTAGGTACGTACCAACCATTAAATAAGACCAAACAAATCTTATGAAGAGCAAAGAAAGATCTTGTTAGTACTCTGAGCAGGACTCTGTCTTAATCTCTGTTGATGGATGAAACTCTTCAGCATTATCAGCTGCACAGCTAGGATTGCAAACCACCAGCTAACAGTACTAATGGCATTTTCTTCATCTTGTACAGAATTAACAGTGTTCAATACTACTACAATTTTGTTTCCTGTTGGTTTTTGTCATTAAGCTTTTTTCCACCATTAGCCACAGCCATCTTGGTGCAAAAGCATGTCACAGAAATATTTTTATTGCCAACCTGTGAGGGTGATATCATCATCTTCTATGATTTGCTCTTCCGCGACGTCCAGAGAGCTCTCAGTGATCATGTCACTAGGTTCATCCACGCAGGTTAAGCCAGAGTAGTTATGTAGGAGGTCTGCGCTGGGAACATGTTCCACGATGACAGCAGGGAAAATAGATGGATCACCAAGCTGGGGGAGGGGGTGGAAAAAATAAAATTAAAATAACAGTAGTTAGTCTACAGCCAATCTAACCACTTACTTCAACAGACCTATACTACGTCACTTGAATATTAGACCGTCAGAAGGGAGTACCAAAGAACGAGATGATTTTTAGCACATAAAACTAAGTAGCAGCAGTGTCCCGCTGAGTATCACTGTAGTATCTAATATATTGACTTTACTCCAGTAGGTAATACCAAACTCCCACAATGCTATTTTGCAGCATAAAAGCTGACAATACAGAGAAGTGGCATAGCAGAGTAAATGCTAAACTTCGCTGGCAATAGTACTGGGCAAGCAACTTGCTGCAAGCACCTTAATCCTTCGCCCTTCCCATCAAGCTGGGGGTGGAGGAGTCCTGTGGCTGTCAGGATGGGACAAAGCTCTCACAGGCACCAGGTTTCCCCATGAGACACTAGTTGAAGATCACTATTTTAGGGGACGCTTGCTACAGGAGCAAGGGGCGTAACTGAGAGTGCTTGATACACATGTTGTAATACTTTCCCTCTCTAATTCTTATGGCTTTAGTCACTTGACGTTACTTCCCCCCCCGCTTTCTTCCTTAGCCTGCTTTCAGGCATCGTCTTTCTGTCTCGATAGTTATTTTGCATCAGATACAGAAGAGGCAGCTGAGAAAATAGAAATCAAGCTGACCGCTCATAATAATAAGATGCACACTCTCTGAAAAAGCAACCATTCACCAGGAAGAGATTTTCAGAAAATACCATTTACTACAGGCACAGTATTTTCCAAAGTGAGTCTTTTAAAATGTCATTTGCAGGAAGAAAGTCATAGCTGATGATAGCAGAGCAGGCTCAAAGAAAGTCTAGTGTAATTCTAAGGATCTTTCACTATAAAAATAAACGACATTCTGAATGCAGAAAGCTTAAAAACAAGAAAACAAACCAAAAAATTACTAAAGCACTTTTTTGCGAAAACCAGCCTATGTACATTTGGTCTCACTCTCCAGAGAAGAGTGCAGACATGCACAGATCAAGCAGGTTTTTTATTTAACCACACAAGAAAAAAAAACCCAGTCAGACAATTATGAACGTGCTTAGGGATTGCGTATGTCTCAGTATCTCACCACTATGCACACCACCACCAACGGAAAATGGTATCAGAGCTACTGGCTCAACACATAGGCAACGGCTATGGGAGTAAGCCTCTCCTAGGGAAGAGTCAGTCACTTAAGTACTGAAAGCAGAAAGCGCAATTTGAAGTTTTAAAAAGCAGTAATTACCACTTTAAATTGCTCTGTGTTTTGTAAAACATGTCTCAGCAACAACTGTGGTAAAGGGCAATCAGGAAAAAAGGGGAGAATTAAGAAACAAAACTAGGATTTCTATGAGCTTTTATCATGGACAGTCTGCTAAACAATAAACCTCAACAAGACTAAAAGAAAAAAAAAAAAACACAACAAACCTCCTACCTACTCTACCAAACATAAGCTTCAAAATAGAATAACATGGTTGGAGATCAATAACAAATAACAAAGGGCAGACCAGTTAAAGCCCCCTTGTGCATCCACGTTGCCAGATGATGGGTGTATATCCAGTCAAGCAATGGGACAGCTTCTACCCCACACCTTTGTGGCCACCTCTATCCAAGGCTGCGTCTTGATGGAGCTGAGAAACCAGGAATCAATGGTGGCCAAGAGGTCCCCTCTTCTCCTCAGAAAGAACTGTGTTCACATTATGCATCCCGTTTTGTTTACTGACCCCAGCATCCCTGATCCCATTTGCTTCCAGGCAAGAATAAACAAATAGATTTGATTAAATAAAAGCCACATCAATAAAAAAAGATAAGGACTGTAAGGAGAGAAGAAAAATAAAATACTGTATGCATTAAAAAAAGGTTTTGTTTTCAACAATATATTCCATAAACTAGAAGGAAGATGGCCCATTACAGACTCATTACTGAGATACAACTCATGCTCTAAAAATAGTTTAAATACCTCAATTTCAGTAATACACCACAGTCTATAACTTTTGGGATATAAGTTACGTATTTTGTGCACCTATATATGTAACAACATTTAAAAAAATTAAAAAAGGATGACATACAACACTCCACTCAGGCTCCTGTCACCTGCAAGCAAGAAGAGTACATACTTTGCAAGTACCTGTTCAGTATTCTACTGAGCAGGTAAAAACTATGGATTCTTGGTAGGGAAGATGCAAGAAAGAAGACTTCAGTCCTCTCATCCTTAGTTCATAGACACTAAGGGTGAAGTTCATCTCACCAAACTTCAGACAGCTGTGGTGCAGGCACTCGGACTTGAGCTGGGAACCCCAGGTTTTCTTGAGAACCAACAGAGAGAAATAGGTATTTCCAGGGGACAATTTCCCTGACCAGTTTTAGGCTTCTGTACTACAATAAGATGAACCATGCCCTAAAAATGCCTATACCTCTCCGTTGACTATAAAAGGGAGGAGGCGTTGGGGTGTCTATTTCTGATGTAGGTGTCCACCTCCTACGTGCTCATCAGCAAATGGCCAGCTGCCTCCTCACCATGTCTTCGAAGTGAGGTGCTCCTTCCTCCCTGCTTCTGCCATGGTACCAGCTCGATAGCTGCAGTATCTACAGCAACATATGGAGTTGCCTGTGCCTCACCTTAGCTCCTTCTGGATTAAAAAAAAAAAAAATTACTCTGGCTCAGCACTGTCCTTCTGTAATGACTGACGCTCACGTCACTGACTTGGCCTCCAAGAGGCAAAACCAGCTCCAGCGCGGCTGTTATTCTTCAGTGGGGACAAGTCATAAAAAACTGTTTCAGAATAATAAATCACACACAGATAAAACCAACCGCTTGTCTCACGTTTTCAGCTCAGTTTCTCAAAGCCCTATTTATATTACACCCTACTCGTCACTCTGCTGTGAAACCTAATTACAAAAGCCTGATCATCCACATGTTACTGAAACACGCTTCACTGCTGAATGAAGTGTTTCCCGTGGTACTGAATATCGCTGCTGCCACCCATTTCAGCAGCAGTTGGCTTGATCTGTATGACCAGATGTGACCTGCTCTGCAAGGTTAAACTGTATTTTGACCATGTCTAGAAACAACCATCATACACATACTCCAACACAGTCCCTTTGTCTGTCTACAGGCAGAGAAACGCCCATGACAGCGGTGTACCTGGTCGCTTGAACTCAGCGCCAGACCATCCGAGGAGCTTCCAAAAGACAAGAGATGACCAGAAAAGCATTCACTCATGGTAAGACACCTTCAGTGTGGTTTTCTTTAAATTAATAACAGTTTTGAGCTGGGAGGGTCAGAGTAAACATCACTCCTTGCAGTCTTTTATTTTAAAAACATTTTTACACCTGCTTCCAATTTGTACCTTATGGAGGTACAAAGTATGGATTTTCTTTCCTGCCACGGTTGTGAAAAGGAAAGGCTGGGAACAAATATATGATATGCTTTCAGAAAGAAAAGCAGTCATGTAACTGCAAATAAATTTAATTTGAAACACATTTTTGCAGAAACCATCACCACGTTTTTGCAATTGGTTATGATTTCCTTAACAAGCATTTTATTCAGTTTTAAAAGCTACTACTAATCTATGCTGATGTTTATATGACTGTTGAGAGGTAAAATCCTACCTCAGTGCTTCTATAAGTCCTTGATTTCATTGAAAGCACCTGGATCCCAGTCGAGAGCCAAGCTAAAACTTCCTGTAGCTCTGTTGTTGCAAGACACAGAAATAACTTTGTCCGCATTTAGAACTGCGGAATAGCCCAGGTTTACTACAGCTCCCTTTGATGCTAGTGTATAATCAGAATTACACACAGGGAAAACAACATTAAATTAAGGAGTTGAAGGTAGTGATTCAATTAAGACAAATTAAATTACTTCTCTAATAGCAAGATCACAAAATAATTTATTTCTAATGCAAAGGTGGTTCTGCATGCACTAACAAAAAGTGCAAAGTATCCCAAAATTTAAAAAACAGTCCCAAATTAAAGTGCCAGCAATGATTTTCAAGAAATCAATACATAAATCCATAGAAAAACAATTTCTGCATTTTTTCTTTTGCCTACTTCTGCTGCTTCACCTTTCTTATGCAAAATATAGTTAAAATATGACATGCTAGCTCTACCAAAGCTTTGGCTTGGCTTCAATGTGCCTCCCACATCTGCTGGACACATAAAGGAGTTGAGCTACTGCTGAAACCTTCCCAAGACTTATACACTAAATTCCTCACTGTAGTTTATCTACAAACCAGTCCTGTAGACTGACCTTTAACAAATTGGAGGAGTGCAAAGCTTCAGACAGATGCTGAAGTCCACGGAAGCTCTCATGAGCAGGTCCCTGAAAGCATCGGTCATGCTCCACGACCCCCTGAAAACTGAACCCTGTCCTCCTGCAGGGGCCAAAGGCAGCGATCTTCCTTCCTGCTCTCAAATTCTTCTTGGGTGTTTGACATAATGACAAGGTGTTTCTTTTTTTTCCTCTGAGAGTTTTCTCATCAGCTGTCACCAACCGACAGAAGATCAAAACACCACCTTGGTTGTGGAAATGGAAAGTAAGGAAGGGGATTTCTTCCACTTTGGAGGTATTGGCTTGTCATACTACAAGTCCTCTAAGGAAGAAAACTTGTCCTAGGAATAGGTGACTAATCTGGTGTGGAACAGATTTTGTGCAAGTGAGTGATGGGTGGGAAGAAAGGCACGCGGTGCACAGGAGCAGGCAAAAGCTACACAGGAAAAAAAAAAAAGAGAAAGAAACCTCAGTTTTAACAGAGCAACAGAATTCAGACTTGCAATACAGTTGACCATTTGTTTTTTTTAAAAAAAACCTAAACGAAACTAGGCAAAGTGACCTTGGTGAGTAGAAAGTAGGCTTTAGTTTTATCTTGCTGAAGTTCCTCTGCCAACAGCAGAGGCAGCCTCTTGACTTTAAAGGCATTCCCACGGCCAGCATCTGAGAAATTACCAAGTTTCACAGAGGGATGCTGGAAGCAGATAAATGCCACTTGCTTTCCTGGAGAGATAACCTCATTATGGATCTCACAATAATTTCCTGAAAGTCTTCATGAAACTGCAAGTGAATAAGGGGGGGACTTTCAGCAAGAGCTGGAAATAGCCAAAAAAACGTAGACCTTGGTGTTGACCAGGTGACTTAATGTTTCCCAATGTTTCCCATGGCAACGTGGAAGAGCAAGCCAAGGCACGAGAAGCTGGTGCAGAATTCACGGCCCAGCCTAAGGGTTTGGACCCCTCTTTCTCAGAGGAAGGGAAGAGAGAAACATCCCTTGGAGATACAGAAGGTGTCTTCAGGCACAGAGCAGTCATGCTGGGGACCCTGCTAATGGTTGCAATGATTCAGCATATCTCTGGCACCATTTAAAACTCCCTAGTATGGATCCAGCCTCTGTGGCTGCTTTTATTCATCTTTTTAAATCAAGAATGTCCCGATCAAGTGTCACATTAAGAGAAAGTTAACAAAGGGCTAAATGAAAAGACATTGAGAGAAGTTGCAGACATGAAGAAAAGCAGTTTTAGGCAGCGGCACTGACTCAGCCAAAGCCTGTAGCTCCTGCCCAGTTTTACACGTGCAGTCTCTCTCTCAAAAAAAAGGGAAGAAAAGAAATAATAAAAAAAAAAAAGGCAAATGGTCTATTTAACCAGGACCTCTGACACGTAGCAGCAGCCAGTCAGGTTATTAGTAGCATTGGTGCAAGCCACTTGTTCCCTTCTCAAAATTACAAGTGTATTTTCACCCCATTTCTTCCTCACCATATATGCACAATGCGATAAACGAACCCCCGCAAGAAAAAAAGAAATTAAAAAGAATCATTAACTGAATCATAAACTGAAAAGGATAGAGCTGATAAGAGAGAGGCTCTCCTTTTCACACAGGACCACGTGATCGAGTCCCTTCCACTGGCGTCTGCCACTGGCTGAATGCTTACATTTGCGAATGGACTGTTCATAATTTATGGTTGTTTAACCAAGACTTTAAAAAAAAAAATATTTAAAAAAATAGCCATGAATTATGACTTCCCTGAAACACCAAGCGTAGCTGCCATCTAGACCCCGAACCTCTCCCCACAGCTGTTCCATGTCCTGACAGCTCTTAGCACAACAGGGCTCCGACAAAGCTTTGACAAGAAAAAAATTACCAAAATTTTTCAATGACAGCTATTGTGGTCATCACAAAAAGAATTATCCAAAGACCAGTTAACTTGTATAAAGACATCACCTTTTGTATTCTGATGAAGCTCAAAAAATGCTTTTGACCAACACAAGAGCAGTTCCAGAGCTAAATTTTTTGCAAAGTATACAAATCGTGTTATCTACCCTTGAATACAATTTACCTGTCCAGAAATGAAAAACTTCAGGAGTAGCAATAGCTCCTATGTTATAAGAAGATCAATCAGGGATACACATAATCAATCGTTTTGGGTTAATGTTGAAGTACAAATCCTTGTCTGAGCTAAATCTTGCTACAGCTTCCCAGATCTTTCCCTATGCAGGATTCCTTTTCTACAACTGAGTATTTAAGATCCACCTTTGGTGCAGCCAGCTAGCTGGCTACCTGTACCTTTGATATCTGAACTAAGGTAACCCAGTGATTTAAGAGGAGCTTGCATCCAACTGTTTGCAGTGATGGACCTTCTGCTATGCACTCTCTCTCTTTGGCCTTTCTCATCTTTGATTTCATCATTTAGGGTATGGTACAGGACTCCTTCTTTCTTCAGGCTTCGTCTGGAGTAGGATTTGTTGGGGTTATGAGATAAACACCAAGGTTGAGTTTGTTCTGGGGCTGGTGAAAGTTCTGTTTAGAGAAGTTTTACTGCCCTGTTGAGTGCTCCTTAATATTTTAAAAGTTTTTCAGGTGAGCATCTGAAGTTGCAAGAGGCAGAACACACAGCTAAACTGAACAAAACCACGCTTGCTTATATTACCCTTTCCAGAAACCACACTGAAGTAGCCCTCCCCATCTCAACTCTCCCCTCTCCCATTGCCTTGTAAAGTAAAACCAGCAACGAACAACAAACAGAGGTAATAAATAAGGCTCGTTTTCCACTGTGTTTGTGCAATTCCCATATCTAAATCCCCAGGCTACCACAAGCTCTGGAAAAATACAGGGAAGGAAGTTACATTACTAGTTCCACCCAAAACTGAGTTAGCACTTTAGACAGACAACACTCAGTTCATTGAAACGATCGCATGATTCTGACAGCAGAAACAGGCCACTGACCCAGCCAGACATTAGGCCATACAGAAACCCCAGAGACAAGATTAAAAAGCCAGAAGTATTTTTGAAAGAGAGGAGGATAAATGCTTTTCACTTTCACAAAAAGAGGAACAGTTTGCCGTGGCACTTCACAGCCTTTTAAGAACCGTCTCTCCACAGTACCCAGACACCTAATCTCTTGTTAACAAATGCAAAATCCTACTATTAACCACGACCTACAGACGAGCTGCCTGATTTTTGCAATAGGAATCCTTTACTGAAGCCTCAGGACTCACAGGATGTGGTTTAGATAATCAACACCTAAGTGAGAGCCTCCTCAGATAGAGAGACATATTTTCCCTGCAGTGTGAAAGAAATCAATTTAAAATTACTTTGAAGCTTATTTCTGAATAGCCAACATACAGTAACGCAATTTAGAAATCAACCTGTAAAAAGCAGTGAGCAGGTACCTCCTGCTCCTTCTAGTCATCGGTAGTGTGACCGTTACTTTTATTCAGAATTTCATCCTAGCATGCTAGGAAAGTTAAAACTACTGTCAAATAGCACAATTTGGAGAATTCTGCATCACAAATGGATGGATTCTACTGGCACAAATCAGCGACACAGGAAAAACATTTTCGGAGGAGTATGTCTCTGCAATACCGCAGAAGTTACAACATCTCAACCAATTTCTGTTTTGCCCATGCAAGTCACAGGAAGCAACAGGAAGCTTTTGAAACAGCACAAAGATCTGCTGCAACAATAAGGACCTCAATGTTCGCTTTTTTGTGTTTTACACCCCATATTTTCCTCATGTTTTCATAATATTCCTAGCACCAACTGGTACGAATATGGCTTCTTACACCATCCCATACCTGCTGCTCATCCTCCATGACGTTGCTGGCAAATTCAAACACAAGCTCATTCTGCTGTACAACTGCTGCCATAATAACGCATTCCCAGGTCTCAGCTCCACATACAAAGAAAGATGTTCTCGAATGTGAAAGAAAGGAGAGAGTCACCGAGGTCCAGCTGGGCAGAAAGGCAGGATCACAGAATGAATCAAGTATCAGTGTCGGTACTTCTTAGATCATCGGTATTCCCGGGTTCTTCTCTTCTTGAAGGGAAACAAACCAAGGGAAATCTTGTCTTGAGTTGTTCTTCCTGCCTCGATAGCCTTTATCACTGTGGAGGGAAAAAATAAAAAAGTTATAATTAATAAATGATTGCTTTAGCTATGTGAAATAGTAGCAGTCACAATAAAGCTTGCTCCAAACTACAACTGTTCTGAGGAAGTCAGACACCTTTGTATCCTCAGAGGTATCACTTTTACTGATTAATACATGCAAATTTTCATTCCCTTAAAAATAAAACTGGTTCAGGAAGTAAAATGACAGTTTCAAAGTGTTCAATATTAAAAGCATGTGACTAAGAAAAAGTTAGAAAAGGTAACAAAAAGAAAATCCATCTTTTCATTTGATTCATATACACGGTTTTCATATTCATTAGCAACTCTCATCTTTAAGGTATATTCAAAGTAATGATACAAAACCCAGACTGACTTACTCAGCTGTAGGGTATCTCGAGTATATCACCTTTCTTCTTCATACACAGCGCAAATTTAGCAAAATTGTTATTTTGAAAGTAAAATGTTCTAGAACTTGATTCCCACAGTGTCAAACAGATGAAACCAGTACATAAATTCTTTGCACAATCCAGAGAGTCCCCGAGTTCCTACACGAAGCAGATCTTCAGCTTCTTGTTAAAAATGCACTGTAAACGTATTCTTATCTCTACCACAGGCTCGCAAGCAGCCGGAAGGAAACAGCACTGACCACGTCATGGCAAATTAGAACAGGCAAAAAAACCTGCACAGTACAATAGCAAAGGAAAAAAAAAAAAATCCCAAACTACGGAATGTAAACAGCTTCACTGGAGGGATGCGTGCCTACAGCTCCCACGTTTTCATTTACTCATCAGTGCCAAAGGTAAACATGGTTAACATGAGGTTACAAAGAGATGTGCTGTATCACTCCTGGTGAAAAAGGTGAGCACAAAATGTAATGTTTTTCTACAGCTAAGGTGACCAATACATTAAGAAAAAAAAACAATCTAGCATTTCAAAATAACAGCAGAAGCAGGTGTCTAAAATTAGGAACCTAAGGGAGTATGTTGGTGCCTAGGAGTTTAAATACATATGTTTTTAAGGAAGCAAAATGTGTGCTGCCTAGCATTTTGATCAAAATTGTTTCAACTGCCTTTGACTAAAGGCTGCTGTGAGAGAAGAATAAGGGGCAGAGGTCTACCACATACCCATCCAGACAGAGACCCCCACGAAAGGCTCTGGGTGACTTCAGTGCCATTGGTGAGGATTAATATCTGCCTTTGTACAGGAGGTTTAGCTTTGCCTTGTTTTTGCAGTAGGCTGAAACTTAAAAAAAAAAATAAAAAAAAAAATGAAGGGCATCTTCCTTTCCTCAGTGCCAAGCAATTTAATTAGGGAGGATCATGTCACAGGCTCATACTCCCTCACTCCAGGAAATGTAACAGCTGTTTTTCCCATATAGATTGTGGTATTCCAAAATTCCTAAGTAGTGATGGCAGAGCATTCAAGCATTTAAGTCACTAGATCCTACCCTTCTAAGAAATCAGGAAACCCAAGATTATGCAAACAGGAGAACCTCCCCAACTTCCAAAGCATGCTTTAATTAGCTGTTAAAGGGTTCATAAGAGTAGCCACAACCCTAACGAGAGAATATTTGCACTAATGAGAGCTACATGCATGAACAGAAAAGCATGTGCTTTGGGAACTGTGACTGTTCAACCTCAGCCCTTGCCATTTTGCAGGATGCCTTGAATACTTACAAGGCTTTCTCTGTACTTCAGCAAGGCTATGGCAGTGAAAACATTACATGCAACCATATAATCCTGGGTAACTTCCCTAATTTAATTAGTTGGCCTCGCCTTTGAGAAGATAAGAATGCTATTAAAAAGTTACACACACGCCAGCAGTGGGACTAACACCAACTTGTCCCATCCCACACCCTTACCAGCTTTGTATGCCAGCCTCAAAATAAAGCATGTTATCTATAAAATACATAGTTTAATCCTACAATGATTGAAATGGGTCAGTATATGTCAATAGGGACATACCAGCTCTTTCAGAAGAGAGGACAGGTATGGAAATTTATTTAAGTGCAACTTCTATTTTGGTTACTGCCTAGAAACAAATTATAACTCTCCAACAAGATGAAATAATAATACCTGAAGTCACTCCCTCTAATCAGTGAAGAGTAACTCCAAAAGATCACCGGGCAAATACAAGAACCTCCTCAGCTTCCAAATGGAGACTTATTTTATAACGGGGGTTAACCTAATTGTCCAGGGAGAACAAGAGCCGGAATACAGCAAGGGCTTATAATCATCTCCATTACACTAATTGAAGCCACATGTATGAACAAACAGTGCAAGTTCTTAAGGTCCAGTAACTTTCTAAGGTCAGTAACAATTAACAGCGTCAATGTAAAATCAGGATAAATGAAGTGCTGGAGACACAGGCTACCAAGGAAGCTCATGAGGTATAAGGAAAAACGGAGTTACAGCCACCATAAGACAGATTTTAGAAGTTCCCTGCATGCACTGGGAACTGGCATATTCTTCCATTAATGCCAGATCATTTTCTGTAAAATAAGGATATTTTACAGTACATACTACAATACTAAGATGCACACGAAATGCATAAGATCCAAAAGCTGTGGCAGCACACTTACTAAAAGACATAGAGGTCCTTTTTTTACTTTTTATTTTTTAAAAAATCAACAAAACCCTCAATGCAAAACTAATCATCATGATTTAATATCATTTAAGAGAAGACAGCAGTGTAATGCATTTGATCCTGAAGGGATCCACACGAACACTACTTACAATAGTCACACTTAATTTTACTTTTTTGAAGTTCCTAATCATCCAATACTGTTGCAGGAACAGCTATTCAAAAGCCGTTTTACAAATTTTGCACCATGGTGATGCAGTGATGCAAGAATATATAGCAGACTATTCCTTCTCCCTACACCCCCTCCCCAAAACCATCAAGAAGGAATCTATAAATAAAGTAGAATGACACCTTTTTACAAGAAAAGAGCCATCTAACCACAACATTACCACCAAAGTCAAAGACAAGTGAGTGAATAGGCTTTAATGGGCTTTTATATCTAACCTTATAAAGGTTAGGCACTCAAACTATTATTATTTATGGGAAATTTTTCATTACTTCTTTAGTGGTACTCAGTAATAGCAAACGATCTATCGGGCAATAACAGCATGGCAAAATAATGCAAAAGTACTTTCCTTTAACCCATATCACTTTCTCTGGTATATAGAAAACAAGCACAGCTTTTCACAGAAGCCAGCACAATTCTAAACCAGCTACATTTTCCTCCACATCTATTTTTATAAACTGTGCTTTCATTATTCCAAGTATCACAGGATCCTGCTGTCTATAGGCTAACACAAACATGGCTATTGTTTTTGATATATAATGCCACTTATCTCCCTGCCTGGTTTTATGTACATCTGTGAGTATAAAATTAATTATTTGCAAACAGCACAAAATGTGTAAATTGTATTCATATGCACAATAAGCTTGACTACATACAAATAGTCCTAGGAGAAAGGGAACCCAGTATATATTACCATAAAATTTACATCAAATTTTCAGAACTACAGAATAAGTAAGGTTTTGCTTTCATATTTACTAATTGTTGTACAGATCTATTATAAAAAGCTATATTAAGACACAGCAATATATATAAACATCTTAGTTTTGCTTAATCCTTGAAACTGAACATAAAGTAAATTACTTCAATCCCTCTTGGAAATTCCCCTCCTCTAGTGATTTCAACATCTAGAAACAAGTCCTCAACCAGTCTGTCAAAAAGCACATTCATCCAGTTTAACCCTTAGTACACTGCTGCTCTGGTTTCCCAGAAGATACATTACAGGACTCCTTCCAGCTAGAAGTCACAACGTTTTTCCCCACCACTCTTCACCATATATACCCTGCACTTAAACCTTAGGCCTATTTAGCCAGTTCAACAAAGCTCATAAGAAACACTTCCAGAACCAGCGTTTTTGGTCCCAACGGTGAAGTTGCAATACTGCAACTACGTTCCAACTTGGAAGCAACAAATCCACAATTATCTCCTTCAGCTCCTGACAATATGAGCCAGCATAGCCCACACCACCTTAGCACTCAAATGCTGTAATGCAGAATAGTGAAGTAACACAGCGGCACCATGCTGGAGCAGGTAGCAGGCACCAAAGTGCTAGGCACAAACACAAAATTTCCTGAAGAAGCTCAGCTGTAAGCTGGGAAGACTCAAGTCTTGGTACTGAGAGCACTCCAGCTAGCTCCCAGATCCAGTCCCATTTAGGGTTATTAAAGATGACTGTAATCATCCCGCGCTGCCTTTTTTTGTGAAATTAGTAAGATCATTCATACATTTAAAATTAAGAACAAGCTTAGCTGCTTTAAGATTCAAACGCAGATCTGAATCGCGAGTCACTGCTGAAACAGCTGAACTCATTAAGCACGGGGACAAATGACTTGGGACTGAAATTTCCCAATGATTTTCTAAGACAGTCTGCAGCCTTAGCTCTAGCCTAGAAGTGTGAAAATTGTGACTTAACAGAAATGCAAAGCTGAACCCCTTTCTCAACACCATCTTGGATGCAGGAGGAAGAGGGGAGTGAACGAGAGGAAAGGGAAGAATAAAGATATCACCTGGAAATTTTGGACTGAAGGACTGGAAACCATCCCTGGTGAAGTCAGACAAACACACGGGTGGTAACTGCACCGTTTCACTCAAGTTTCTAACTCCCTTCTACCAGTGGAGGTTAAGGATGGATCAAGCCAGAGCTAGTCCACCCTCTGCAGAATCACATCTTTTTAAGATAGTGCACAAGTAATACATCATAGAGTCTGGTTTTCTTAAAAAAGGGGGGAAAGCTGAATGATATCACAGTTCTCACAATGCACAAATCCCGAACCCGTGATGATCTTCTTTACGTATGGTCCACACTGAACATAGACGCTAACAACATAGTCTACTGTGGCATTCTTCACAGATTGATTATTCCTATTCAGCAATATTAAGAAATTGCACAGAACAGGAGCTTTGAACCATGTCCTTAGACCCGGGGCACCTGTAGTTGTCAAAATGACAAGCAAGAAGAACAAGTTAATCTATGTTACTTGGCACAAAAAGTTTCTGAAGGCTCAGTATTTCAACTGCTCATACAAATTAAAGGAGATAGGAAAACAACATGGTAAGGGGGTATCACTGAGGAAGGAAAGAAACGATGTAAGGAACAGCCTGAAATCTTCTGAAAGCATCCACACTGCCTAGGGGGAACTGTGCAAAAAGCAGCTACATAATAAAAGTCAACAGAGTGACCTTTGCAGAGCTTTCGTTAAGGACAAAGAAATCATCGGTATCAATAAATCCCTGTTTTACAGCCAGGCTGGAAACTAGCCTATGTCACCACGGGCCCTCAGTACACATACAGCAAGAGGACAGAGAGTAAGAGGGTTCATCTGTTAAATATAAACAAGCATAAAAGAAAAAAGAATAGGCACACAATTCAGTCAATACAAAAGAAGTTAAATGAACCCCCCTTCCCTAAATCTCACATAAAAAGCACACGTTTACTCCAAAGAGAGCAGAAAGCACAAACGCAAGCAACAAGCTCTTCTTTGCTGTCACCAAAAAAATCACATTTCCAATGAGTATATATATTTTTTTTTTTGGCAACTACTTCTTTTAGCCTGAATATTTAGTATGAGGCAAGGTTCCTTTCTGGACTATTAACAGTAACAACTCCAGCACTGTTTACAGACTCCCCCACTCCTGAAAACCTTCCTTTTCCTATCTCCCATGTTCCTTGATACTTTTTAAGTCCCTTTTATGTAGCACATTTATATAACACAGCTGTTGTACACAAACCCAGCAACCCGGTGGAGCGCTGTGGGGAAATTTGAAGAAAATTACAGTGTGGTTCATGCTTTTTTTCCTCTGTATCCTATCCCGCCAGCATGCTCGATGTATAAAGGTAGCCCGAAATCAGTGTAGGTGTGCAGACGTAGAGCACTGTAAAATAATTTATTTATGCTGCAGCAACAAAAGATCAGACTATCACCAAAAGGCGAATCCTAAACAGCAAGCTAAAAGATATTGAGGCAAGGAAGACTCTCCCCAGCTCTACTACTGAAGCTCTTGAGCTCTGAATAAAGTATTTGAATATCCGCTACGATAAAGAGGAAGCCTCCCTAATCTGATCAGGCAAGAGAATGGCCATGCTGGGTTTTAGTCCCCTCTCTGCAAAGTGTTTGCTCTTTCAAAGTAGAGCCAACTCAACAGGAAAAGTTAGCTGTAACTTGCCCTAAAGCAAGGGAGCGAGGGCATTCCAGGGGGAAGCAAGGGTCCAAATCCTCTCCCCGGCTTCTTCATTCACCTGAGAGGAAAATAACTGAATTTTGCATTTCTATAGGTTGAGTGCATGGTATAAGAAAAAGAGGTTAGGGAGATGGGACATCACAACATCGGCTCTCCCTTTCTCCCCAAATCATGTCAGAGATTGGAACTACTTCCCTGCCTGCCCCCTCCCCATATCAAAACTGCTTAGTGGATTCAAACACCATTTTGCAGCTGCCCAAATTGCACTTTCTGGCACATCAGACGCATAAAAGAGAAGATGAGGGTAAATTTTCAGAAGCGGTTATGTGAACTAGCAGCCTTGGCCATCCATAGGGCTTTGAAACTTTTCAGATTGAATTTGGGTTACTAAAGCCTCAGCTCACAGATAAGCTGCATTACTTCAACTACAGTTAGATAAAAGACACATAATGTTGCTTCAATGCGTAGCACCTACTCAAGACGCCTGGGTGGATGCAAGCATACACCTACCAGTTGCAGTTACATAAAAACACTTTATCCCTATTTTTGTATGTGTATATATATACACCCAACATAAGAAGGACATGGACCTGTTGGAGTGAGTCCAGAGGAGGGTCACGAAGATGATTCGAGGGATGGAGAACCTCTCCTATGAAGACAGGCTGAGAGAGTTGGGAGTGTTTATCCTGAAGAAGAGAAGGCTCCGGGGAGACCTTATACTGGCCTTCCAGTACCTGAAGGGGGCCTACAGGAAAGATGGGAAGGGGCTGTTTGCAAGGGCATGTAGTGATAGGATGAGGGGTAACGTTTTTAAACTAAAATAGTGTAGATTTAGATTAGATATTAGGAAGAAATTCTTTACTCTGAGGGTAGTGAGACACGTGAACAGGTTGCTCAGAGACACTGTGGATGTCCCGTCCCTGGAGGTGTTAAAGGCCCGGTTGGATGGGGCTTTGAGCAACCTAGTCTAGTGGAAGGCATCCCTGTCCATGGCAGGGGGGTTGGAACTAGATGATCGTTAAGGTACCATCCAACTCTAACCATTCTATGGCTCTATATGAAATGTGTGCTCTTCTGCTGCCTTGACTTTTTACTTTTGGTGTAGCTGTTTTGGCTACCAAAGAAGCAAAACCCTCACAACCTCCCACATCCCTATAGAACAGGGGGATATGCAGAAGTACTCCTTCTCTGCTTTCAGTTCAGTCACCTCCACCCATTGCTGCTCACCACCACCTCAGTTCCACTGGGAGAATATTTAGCTTGATCTTCCTCTCATCCGCTGAAGGCCAAACAAACAAGATTAACTGGACACCGCCCGCCACCCCCCCCAAAAAAAGGACAGTGTCCCCCTAGGCAGTGCACAGGGAGCTCACAGAGTCAGCCAAGCCTGCAAGAACTCAGCAGTCGGCCTACCAGCCTGGGGAACAGAGTAGCACTAACATCTCCGTCTTGCAAAGATAACATCTGTATGTAGTTACTGTCAAAAAGGGGAGAAGAGTATGTGCAAGTCAGGCCTTCACCACATGAAAAACATTGGCCACAAGCACACCAAGCTTCCTGGCGACCGATAGCATGACTGCCAGTCTTTCTAAGAACTCCGTGATGGGCTGTATGGAGTCCTCTTATCCTAACAACCATCAGGTTTTGTTATGAAGAACGTTTACGAAAGCGTGGCCTTATTTAGCAATGTAATATAGATCCAAGGACCAGCTTAAAACAGTAGCATTCACAGCAAAGACCTGCTTCTCTTCTTGCTACTGCATAATGGTACACGTGCATCCTAATCTCCAGTAAATGCAGAGGCTGGGGAGTGCTGTTTGCTGGTCCAAAACTCTTGGGAATCACTAACATGGTCTGTCCTTTAATTCTGCCTTTGTAGTTAATTCATCACTATTGGTAAAGAGAAGGACCAAATCAGGTGCTCATATTTCCTAGTTGATAAAATGAGAACAAGGAGACGTTCAATTAAGTCGAGAAGCAACTAGTTTTGAAAGGATAAAAGGCAAGCAATTAAAAATGCATCAGCCTAGACATACTTGCTCAAAGTCCTTGCTACAGACATGACAGAAGTCAAAAGCTTAGGAAAATTATAAAATGTTTTAAAAACAGCTCAATATAATTAGAACAAATCAGTTTCATTACATAAGAATTTCTTTTTAAACAGAATGGAAAAGACCTGTCATAACACAAGGCAAACCTCCAGCAATGCAGATTGCAACCGCACATTTCTACAGGCAGGATTTTGCTGCTTTTTTTCTTTTTCTTTGTACTTGCTCACTTCTGGACTCACTTATTCTCCACCAGGAAAAAAAGAATACATTAAACACTCCAAAACCAGAATAGATGGACTACAAGTTTAATATGACACTGCAAGTGTCCACATAGTCTAGCTCATCAAGAGGTAAGTGATACTGAGTATGGAGCGAAAGGAAAACAAAAGATCTCTCATTACTTCTTCTCCTAAAACACAGAGTATATGCTGTTTTATCCAATACTAAATTGGATTGGTTTATGTGTTGTCATAAGATAACCAAATTACCAGCATTAATAAATAACATTAGTATCAAAGATATCTTACTATTTTTTATATTTCAGAAAAATCTCAAAAAGCTGCTTAAAAAAGATACCGAGAAAACTGTAAGTTGATAAAATCCCAAACCTGTTTCAGAAATTTCGCAAACAAAATGAATTATTCCAATGACACAGAATAAATGTTTTAAAAGGCACCCTCAGGCGGTTTCTGGCCTTTAATAGCACCTTTTAAGGAGCATTCAGACCACGATCCTATAAGCAACTGTAACAAGAGAGCGGCAGATAAGTCAAATCTCACTGATTTCAAAGGGAAAGGGTCTCAACACAGAGACAGACCAAGAGCTGAGCTCCAAGACAGCTACAACAGGATATGAGGAAACTTGTGAAAGAGGGTGGAGGGGGGAAGAACTGCTTGACCCCCAGAGGTTTTGCTCTTTTGATTAAGACATACACACGGGAGAATGAAGAGGTGGCGGCAGGAGGAAGAAAGATCAGGGGAAACTAAATATAATTGCTTTGTCTAGGTGCCAAACTTCACAAATTACCAGTTGCCAGTCTGTACCCAATACTGATATAAAACTGTCAACCGTTCTCTAAAAATTACTTTGCCCACAAATTAGTAACGCAGTCATTATTTTTAAATCACCTGCAGGTAAATTAAATTTACCAAAGAAAAATACACTGGCCAAAAGACATAGACTTTTTTTTTTTTGAAGCTGTAATATAAACGCACATAAAATATATACATTAAAGGGGGAAACTGAAAAAAGGCCAGCAGAGATCAGGTTCAAGTCAAAAGTTTCTTATTCCAGGCGACCTTTTCCAGCCAAGCGTCGGTAATTCTAGATCAGGGAGTTTAACTCCCACAGGAGTTTTTCAGCATTCTGCAGAAGATGCTACAAGACCAAGCTCAGTAAAAATCCCTGTTACAATTTCTGCAACACAGATTTTTAGCATTCTGTGGCTTTCCTTTTGCAATTAATTAATTTTTAAACTTTTCCAACTGGACTGTCAAGCACAACGAACAAAACATTTAAATAAGTTCAAAACTGTTCTCTGCTGTAGCCATAAAAATACTGTGTGATTTGCATTTCTGAGAGTATCTGAGCAGTTTCAGAAGTCTGAATTCGATTTAATTGATGTGCACCAACTAGAAAGGGGCACAAACTAATCGACATAGAACTTGCTGAAGCTGCCCCTCTCCCAAACACACACAGCCACAGACTTCAAGCTTCAGTTTACTCCTATCAACGATGTGTATGTTCAAGGCTACATTCAGCAACTCTGCCCTGTTGAGAAATGTAAAATGTCTTACCTTTGCAGTGTCTTTAAAGAATCTGTATGAATATAGAGCAGATTAGGCAATGTTTCTGTTGTTTGCCTCTCATTTGCTGTCAGCTGTCAGCAATACGAACAGTCAAAACCCTCTGGAGCAGGCTGGTATTAGTCAGCTAGACTTGAATTTCCAGTTCTTTTACATTGCTCTCTATTTTCCTTCATTAAGTTAGGCTGTCCTACCCTGGTATCAGATTACACGGAGCCAACATTTATAGCACCTTGCAAAACAGTCAAACATATCACATACCTAAGTCTGCCTATACCTGTTGCCCTCAATGTTTAACCCTTGCTACCAATAGGAAAAACTTTTATTCTAGAATGTATCACCTAAAAAACATTTGTAGCAGAGGAGTCATTTTTCCTTCTTACCTGACAGCTAGAGGACGGCATGAGATTTCGTTTTAGGAACTGGGGGACACAGGCTGGCTACACCAAGAACAGCGGCTCTGAGATGCCCGCAAGAACAAACCCGGAGAACCAGCAGCAGAGAGACTTCTCCTACCTCCAATGAAAACCATGGCCAGGAAGCACTTGCTGCTTGTTTTAGCAGGTCTCAGAAACCCCTAACGGCTTGTTCTGGGTTCAAGATCATCTCATTACACTGATTTCTCACCTCCCTTCAGACCCTGCTGCTACAGCAGGAGGCAGGCAGGTGTATTTTCAGCACATGACCAACACAGCACAAGATGATGGCTTTTCCAGCCAAGAGCTCTCCCAGCACCACCAGCTTCCCTCTGCCCTGCCAGGACATGGTGCTGCCCTTCCACCTTTTCCCCGACGGCCTTTAGCCCACCTTCTCTTTCTGGAGCACGTGCTGCTAATCCTATTTCCACAGTCTAGGGTCTGCAGTCTAGACAACGGTGAGTTAAACCCTACAGTGCTGGAAAAAAAGTAGCAGCAATTTATCTCTTTATGCAAGATGCATGGCCATCCCTCTGAACATCAGCTGTGACGGTGACACTCCAGAGGACTACACAAGGTATTTTATGAGTTCCTGTATGACAGGTACCTTAGCTTTTCTACACGTACATAGAATGGTTAGAGTTGGAAGGGACCTTAAAGATCATCTAGTTCCAACCCCCCTGCCATGGGCAGGGACACCTCCCGCTAGACCAGGTTGCTAGTTATGAATGGGTTACTCCATATGAAAGGAGGTCATAAAAAGCACACAATCAACTTGTTAGTGAATGTTCAGGAGCTGGTTCAAAACAAGACACTGGCAGGTTGCAACCACTGGAGACAACATGCCACATTCCTTTCTCCTCTCCAGCTGCCAGCGTTGAGAAGATCCCCATAATACAAGGAAATCCACAATACAGTGCAAAACCAGCAAATCAATGTGTTTCCCTGTAATTCCATCTCAGCCTTACTCTGCTGCTTTGAACAGGGGTGCTATGTTGCACGCCTCAATCCATGGGTGTGCAACTCCACACCTCACCAGGATCCCACCTCTGCAGCACACACTTCAGCAGTCTCCTAAGTTCATACACCTTGGAATTAAACAGCGTTTTAACAAATAAATATGTATATTCTTACAATTCACAGAGGACTATTCAGGCAGCATCCTTCTTGGGACAAGTGGTCCATTTTGCTAAAGCTGAGAATACAAGATAATACCCCATTACACTCACACAAGCGAGCTAACTTGTACAGCACAGATGAAACAACCAAGAAGAGTTTTAATCGCATGCTGCTTTAACCTAAATCTTACTTAAATAACTTTTTAACCCTTCAGACAAGAATCACAGGCCCAATCAAAGCAAAGCAAAAAAATAAAATGGTAAGAGGGCTTGTGTCAAGAAACAGTACAGCCAATATCACAAAGCACTGCAACTATAAGCTCTTTCTTAAAACAGTGTTAAACAAGCATTTCAGTCTTTGAGAGTCTCTAGCTCCAGATTTAGAAGAGCACTTACATTTATATTTAAGTTAGCATTGTGGTTAACAATGACGCGTGGGTAAAATATAGATAGAAACATCAGATTTTCAGTCTTTCTTATTAATAAAGCCTATCAGTTAAAACACATTTTTGCAAACTGTGCCTGAAGCTTTTTAATCTATTTGTCACAAAGATCCTCATTGAGGTTTACCCACAAATATAAGAAATGGAAGTACCCAGTCACGCATTTCCAATGGTTATACCACAGGAATTCATCAGTGAGGTTTTTCGCACCAGGCAAGAGGTGACCTGTTTTCTCCAGTCTGTGATCAGACAGAGCACGGCACCCACAGGGTGCCCCAACACACACCTTCCTTAGACATCCCCAAGAGTCCACTTTGTCTCCCACTCAGCCACGACCGTTGAGATTACTTCTTATAAGTTCTTTCTGAAATAGTTTGATGGGTGTACTAAGACAAGTACTACTGTGAATTTTTTATGTTTAAGAGCTTGGAGAGTCTAATACTATTACTAACACAGCCAGGGAGTTATTTATGAGGTTAGGACCGGAGAGACATATCTCCGTCAGCAAATCTTTCAGAAAAATTAAGACAAATCTCATACTTCGTCAAAATCACAAAGCTAATGTTTGCACTAAGCTTTCATACAGATTCCAAGAAAAAACCTCAAAAGGCAACAAAAAAGCCCAACCCAAGAGTGAGTGACACCACCTCCTAACATTTCACAAGCAGAAATACTTGATTCCAAAAAGCCTGTAGAAACAGGTATGCAAGGTCATATAAGAAGAGGTGCAAAGTACCAAACCGTACCTACAGTCAGGCAGACTGATAAGGAACAGTTGCACACAGGGAAGTCAGAGATGTCAGTCTCCCACAAGCACCCTCCCACTAACCTCCAGGACTGACGAGTCTTTTTTTCCCACTATTTGTCTTTTCTAATGTAACCGGGTCTTTTTAGCCTGAGTGCATTCAACTTAATTTTTGGCTTAATCAGGTTCTTTAGCTCAGAGCTTTCACGTAAGAAGAATTCACGTAGGCCATCATAGTCTTGTTCTCCTAAATGGGACACCAAAACAAACTCCACACCTTCAAAATAGTGTCCCAAATCAAGGCGTGGGGTTTGTTACTCCTTTCTGAGCTGAACTCTTCTGCCTGATTTATAGTTTATCGTATTTTACAGATCACTGTAGCTGCAACTCATGTATCATCTACAGCCCTAACAAAAAAAAAATTAAAAAAAAATTGAAAACGGTAGAATGAGGGATCTTAGCTTTTAAACTTACAGGCAGAAGGGCTAAGGATAGAAGGCTGTAACCATACGTTTTCCCTCAGCAGAACAAGTCACAGCTCTGAACTGGTACGTGCTTTCTGCATGGGTAATTCATACCAGCGTTCCTGGTCACAGCTCACCACAGAGGAAGGCAAGAAGCAACAAAATACTCCAGATATGCTCAAGTAAACATGATTAGTAAGCTCTCCAGCAGCATGCAGGAAAGGGAGCAAAGTAACCCACCAACCAGTTTGCTCTGAACTCAACGAATACTCTCAAAACATTATTTAAAACTGAACTTGAGCTGGAAACAACTTTAAGAAAGCACCAACACACATGCAAAGACAAGGAGGGAGAGGGATGTGGCCTTGGTTAGAAAAGGCGAGCATTACATAGCCAGAGAGACTTGAAAAAACAAAACAAAGCAAAAATAAACCCCACCAAACCCTATGCTCTCGCTGTAACGTTTGGTACACAAACCACCTTGTTTCTAGACAGCTAGCTACTTAATGGGTGTGGAGCGCGCAGCACGAAGAGCTCTGCGTGCAAGTTATCCCAATAATCTCATCTAATGTAGACACACTGAATATACTTCCATTGTATCTGGAAAAAGGTACAGAATTGTCTTGTCTCTCACCCTTCCGGAGATGACAACTTTATCCATGTAGAGAGACCGTAGGTTTGGGTTTTTTCTTCCCCAATCTTTGTCATCGTCTTTCCTTCTTTCTCCTATTAGCATCTTCAGCGTTAACTCACTTGATATACTTAAAGAATATTGTTTTGAGAGGCAAATGCTTCTATGTTTCTCTTGTTTCCCACTTGGATACCTTTGTCTCATTTCAGCCAGCTTTTCAAAAGGTAATCATCTATGTCCAGGTTCCAAGTGTTTGCCAAGTCAGACATTCACTGAACAGTTGTGCTGTTTTCACAGAATGGCTGGGGTTGGAAGGAACCGTTAAAGATCATCTAGTCCACTCCCCCTGCAATGAGCAGGGACATCTTCAACTAGATCAGGTTGCTCAGAGCCCCATCCAACCTGACCTTGAATGTTTGCAGGGATGGGGCCTCTACCACCTCTCTGGGCAACCTGTTCCTGTGTTACAACACCCTTATTGTAAAATACTTATTCCTTCTATCTAGTCTAAATCTACCCTCTTTTAGTTTAAAAACTGTTCATTACGAGTTACCCCTCGTCCTATCACAACAGGCCCTGCTAAAAAGTTTGTTCCCATCTTTGCTGTGGGGCCCCCTTTAAGTACTGGAAGGCCACTAAAAGGTCTCCCCAGAGCCTTCCCTTCTCCAGACTGAACAACCCCAACTCTCTCAGCCTGTCTTCATAGGAGAGGTGCTCCAGCCCTCTAAGCATTTTTGCGGCCCTCCTCTGGACTCACTCCAACAGGGCCATGTCATTCGTATGTTGGGGGCCTCAGAGCTGAACGCAGTACTCCAGCTGGGGTCTCACCAGAATGGAGCAGAGGGGCAGAATCACCTCCCTCGACCTGCTGGCCACGGTTCTTTTGATGCAGCCCAGGATACGGTTGGCTTTCTGGGCTGCAAGCGCACATTGCCGGCTCATGTTGAGCTTATCATCAACCAGTACCCCCAAGTCCAAAGACACGGAATATCATGGTGCCTTTCCCTTTTCAGCCTGCATAGCAAGAGTGGTCATCTCCTGAGCTGACAAGCTGCCTTTTTTAAAACGATGCCCTTTACGTACTTATTCAGTACTACCCTTCCCCAAAAGCTGCTGCTGGGTTAAATCAATGAAGTGCTGAAGTCTACCTAAATTGGAGAAGGAGCATTAACAGCATGAAGAGTACCGGCATGAAGAGCCACAGGAAGCGATAGATCTGATTCACTTAAATGTCTGCAGAAAAAAAAAAAACGTAAGTAAAGAACCAGAGAATACTGCATCTAAAATCATGCCTTAAACCTCTGCAAGGCGAGAGACTGCTTACACAGTTACAGTGGAGAAGAACATTCACTCAAGCCATAATTAAAAGTTAGATAATACTTTTTCAGCTGCCAATTTTAACGCACTCTAAAATGCAATGTATTCATTCATATTATTCTGAAAATGTGTGTACTTCATGATGCTTAGCATAATTACAACATTAAATACATTAACTTGCAGCTATGTAGGATAAGACAGAAGCTAATATTCCCATGCCATTTGTACATTTTTATTCTTACAGATCAGCGTAGCTTAAATTTTATGTTCTAAAGTATTTGCATAGGGTGAGATTAAGAAGGGAGACTATTTGCCTGGGGAATTTCAAACTAGTGAACTTGGCTATTAAGAGAATATAAATTATCTCCTGGCTTGTTGCTAGACTAACAATTCCCACCGTGGGGTTTCAAACAATGATGAAACACAAGTTAAAGACCAACAAGATTAATATAAAAAAGCAAAAAGATTTCTCTGAAAAGTGATGTGGAAAAGGAGCGGGGTCTGCAAAGGTCCCTCCAGGGAAGGCAACGTCTGGACAGGCCAGTATTTCTCATTTCGTAATGTCTGGGGAAATGTTCGCACTGAAGCCAAAGTCACTCTCATATGAGCACACACCTGCTCCTGGGAGACACGGGAATTCACTGCTAATGAACTAGACACAGAATTTATGAGTGCTACATGAAAAGACCTACAAAATCAGGGTATTCTGGAAAGTTTCAGAGCCCCCACAAAGCAGGTGTAGAGAAATTCAAGTCTCACCTCTTCCTCATTTCATCATTCAAGTTCCTGTGTCTTTTGCAGAACTAAATCAGGCATTAGAGGTGGCTGCTGTGCACGTCTCTGTGCCATCCAGCCATAGCCCCTACCGCAGGGCTCTATGAGCCAGCCTGACTCCCCAGCTGCAGGGGAAGCAAGGTAGCAGGGCTGGGGGGTGGGAACCAAATCGCCTGGGGAAAACACAGAATTGCCTGGTCACCTTGGGCTGAGTTGCGTGCTCAACTTGGTCTCATCCCGCAACAGAAATCAGTGCAACCTTGCCACAGTCACCAGCTCACAAGCCTGGAGACCTCTTTCTACCTCCCCTTGGCTCTGCAGAACAAATAATACAGATATTACGGCACCCAGGCCTCATAAAGATTTTGATATGCAGCTTGTTGGCTCAGGAGATGACCGCTTTTGCTATGCAGGCTTCAAAGGCAAAGGCACCACCATATCCCATGTCCTTATTCACAGAGGCAAACATGCACATGCAAATGTGTGCCCACGCACACACACATGCACTTGCCCACCTTCTCAGGCGCTGTCTGAACAGGGCCATTGCCCAAGTCCACCCATGCCTCCCAAAAGAGAAACCCTGATGGTGTCATACACAGAAGGGTTGAGCAGACATGCACCCACACAGCTTCTACCATCCAGAAACAATTTTCTCCTATGACAGCTTTTCCAGCTTTGACCCACAAAGTAGGATTTTTCCTGACAATCAAGTCCTCTAAATTCAGATTAATTCTAAGAAACTCAAACACCTGGGTAAGAAAGGACTTCGGTTGCTCTAACTTTTCCCTACAACCAATGGGAGGAAAGGTGGGCTGCATCTCCTGGAGATGAAAGGCCCTTCCTTGAGTCATTTATCTGAGGTGCCTGAATTATTAGGAGTTGATCCAGGCCTCAATTCATAGAATCACAGAATGGTTTGGGTTGGAAGGGACCTTCAAAGATCATCCAAGTCCAGCCCCCCTGGCATGGGCAGGGACATCTTTCACTATACCAGGTTGCTTAAAGCCCCATCCAGCCTGACCTTGTGGGGCAGCCATAACTTCTCCAGGCGACCTGTGCCAGTGTCTCACCACCCTCACAGTAAACAATTTCTTCCTTACGTCCAACCCAAATCTACCATCTTTCGATTTAAAACTGTGGTCCCTTTTCCTGTCACTACAGCCCTCGGTAAAATGTCTTTCTCGATCTTTATTACAAGCTCTATCTATCTATATATATACTGTAAGGCTGCAATCAGGTCTCCCCAGAGCCTTCTCTTCTCTAGGCTGAGCAACCCCAACTCTCTCAGCCTGTCTTCACAAGAGAGGTGTTCCAGCCCTCTGACCATCTTCATTTAGCTCTGTGGGAAAACAAGCACGCAGTGTGGCTGAAGCAAGCATTCCAGCCTTTCTCGCAGCACAACAGCCTCATCACGCAAGAAGCTCGTCAGCGGCTCAGCAGACATCTGCTGGTTTATGAAAACTTGCAAATTATCACAGAAACCAGAGATAAAAAACATTCTATCTACCACTTCTACCCTACCCTTTCCTCACCCAGCACGGTACTCAACCTGTACACAGAGAGGACAAAAAAGAAGAAAAAAGAAAAAAAAAAACCCAAACAAAAAACCAAGGAAAAGCTGAGGTTAAAGCGAAATATTAACTAGTACCATAAACAAGGCAATGCAGGGAGAGGTTGCTTTACATACTTTCTAATCCATCTCTTCATTTATCCTCCAGCCTCCTTTCTTTTTCTTCTTTTCTGTTGCCTATCATTTCGTCTACTTCTTTGAAGTCTCAGTGGTTTGCTGTGATCACAGATATAATAAATGAATATCAGAATTGTGGGTGGGTAGGGAAAAGGAAAGAATACTATGCTTTTTTCCAAGACGCCATAGACTTCAAGCAGAGTTTCGTGGAGGTTTTACTATGTGTTCCCTCCAGAGGATTGTGCCCCATTTGTACCTTTCCTCTCTCAAACAAGACAGTACTAAGAAAAACGATGCTCAAAACTGAAAGGAAAAAAGGTTAGCAGAAGCATCCTGTTGCTGTGAAGGGCTTCCAGCACAGCTAAGTTAGAAATGTGAGAGCTGGTGTCTTTCACAGAGGCAAAATGCAGAGTTTTGCCCTTGTGGTGCCAGCTCCTGGCCCTGCAGAAAGCCAGTGGGACCAGAAGCTGCTCCCTCAGGGTCAAGGCATCGCCAACAGATAGGAGTGGTGCCTGCCTGTGTGAGAGCAGCTCTTCTGCCAAGCGCACAACATCTCCCCACCTCTCATGCAGGGTGTGATGCACGGTGCTCTGTAACCCACGAGAAGTCAGGAGAACAAACAAACAAAAAAAAACCCCAAACCCCTTACCCATCCAATCTCACTGCCCCTACAACCTTTCTACTCTTCCCCACCAGGAGGATGTGCCCCTCAGGCTGAGAGCCTCTATTATAAAGAGCACGTAGTACAAAAACATTTTATCACGCGGCAAAGACATCTCTGCTCAGTGCTGGCTAGTCAACAAATAAACAGTTTAAGGGGGAAAAAAACAGTATTTTGGGAGTTATGCTGTCACATGAGGAAGAAAAGAACATCAAATCAGGCAAAAAGGCTGAAATGAATCTACGCAGTTTCAGTTCTAACATAATTTTGATGCGCAGAGTACTCGGTTCTCTAAAATCTGATGCTGGGGAAGATATTATTAGAGTTCTAGCTCCAATAAATTAAGTATGTTGTAATAATATGCGTATCTTCAGAAATCATGAGACCTACTTAAAAAACATTACATCTTTTAGAGTAGAAGGCTTTCTGTGCTTTTTCTGTGCATTTGTAACAAGTTGTTTAACTGAAAGCCAGAACTGCCTCAGAAACACAAAGATCCACAAGTGGATTAAAATGAAAAAATTAATAATAATTTAAAAAAAAAAAATCACTCCAAAGATCACAGGATCTTACAATAAAACTCACCGGGTCAAGTAACGTGGCAATTACCTGCCCCGGAAGATATTAATGAAATTGCATGACTTTACGCCCGATCTGTCTGTTTCTCATATGCATTTAAAAACTCCTACACTGGTAGCAGTGGAAACAGAAAACACTGGACCTCAGCTATCACTGCGTCAGGATAACTCCCATGGTTACTCTTTTACAGTTCATGCTCCAAGAGTTCAAGTACTGCTTTCTGTCACACTAATTAAAATTCTGATCTCTACTCTTAGGTATCTAAATGAGGGTCTCGGACGGATAACAAAGTCAAAAGCGTACGGGCACGAGTACGCTCTTGAGAAGACAGTTTGTTACACAATGGCTGCCTGGGGCAGACAGAGCAGTCGTCATCTCTGGGTGCATCTGCTCCCCTGCTCGTGGTTTAACTGACAGGAAGCACAGACAAAGATACTGGGACCCAGCGACGAGTGTTTCCTGCCAGCACAGCCATGTATGTCATGTCCCGTCCGTCCCCCCCCCCACACACACACACACTTGTCACCGAGCGCGCCTGTCGTCCTGCATGGGCCACGGCCTCCCACGAGGGGGAGAAAACCCATGACACCTTTAAAAAAAAAAAAAAAAAAAACAGCAAAAAAATTTAAATAAATTAAGCCCACGCACAGAAAGCCAGACAGCTGGATGGATGAAAAGTGATCAAGTGATCAGGTCAAGCGTGTTGAAATGGGGCCCCAGAAGGCCACCAAAGCAGGGTATAAAAAGCTGGTGGTATGTTCTCATCTGGCAAGCCGTCTCTGGAGGTTTTAGAGTCTGGCCTTCCTCAGACAGACTTGTACACCACCAAGGAGCCAAGCTACCCGACTTAACAGATGACGAAGCAAACAAGCAGAAACCTTCAAAAATGAACCGCAACCAGTGTCAGAAACCACTGCCAAATAAGGCACCAGCAAGCCTACTTAATGGGACCGCCCCGTCCTACAGAAGGGGACAAGCTAGTTGACCTATGGGGCTTTTCTAACACTAATACCTAGAGTAACACCTGTTAAGTCTACTACAAAATTGAAGTGCCGAGGAAGCACTGATTACCAACAGGATAAGCACAAGAATGAATATAGCTTAAGTAAGCAAAGAATCAACTGCTAGGTAAAGCAAAATCTCAGTGAAAAGCAGAAACTCCTACTGTTACTCCTACTGTAATTTCTACAGTATCTGTATGCAAAGCTCTACTCAGCCCCTCTCTAAGTAGTCTTCTGCTCAGTCTTAGATCACCCCATAATGTCACCTGTCAGAAAACACCTTCTCCTACACCTCCAGGTAGGATGAGAAATTATTAAGATGGCCTCATATCCTTCCTCCACCAATGGCCAACTGGTGGTATAAAACTGAGGAAAACTGATTTTGAGTTGTATCTGCAGGGTTGCCAACTAAAGCAACAGAAGACATGTCACTTGTGCAATTAAGTTGGGAAATATATCAACCGGTAGATATCTAGTACGTTTAACACTGTCATCTACTGCTATAGTCTACGAACATTTTCTGCATAAACTTTAAAGCAGTAAAAAAGTCTTTATTGGATTTCATGGAGTTTCTGCCACGTTTTACCCTTTATGGAACCAAGGGTCTCCATCCTAACATGCTCTCCATCCCAAGGTGCTCTCCATCCCCATACCAGAACAGCTGGGAATAAAAATGCCTTTACATGGTGACTGTCACTGTTAGTAGAACAGCCATCTCAAAGTGAGGGGTATGCAATTTCCTGAAAATGACCAGCATCCAAATTCTCCTCATTTCTAACTAGAAACCTGTTCTGTAACTAGGTTCCTCTGACAGAGCATGCTTTGTCCCCAGTTTTCACATGCTCCCATCTGAGCTCTGTGACCATCTGGGTTATCCCGGAGAACCGCAGTTGTCCAGTGCTTCAAAAGACAAGACTATGTCCCTCCACGTCACTGGGCACTTGACCCCTTCAGGCCTTGAAAGTCGGAACAAATGCCCTAAACCAGGACCCATCAGACACTAACACAAAGCCAGTGGTTGAACTTTTAGCAGAAGTTCGCTTCTGCAGCATTTCTGAGGTCCACTTAAGACACAAGTCCCACCCTGGACAAATACTCAAGTAACCCTAATAAGCCAACAAAATTAAAAAAAGATACAAAGTTATGGTTGCTCGAAAGCCCTTCTGAACAAAAAAGTCTCACAGCATGATCTGAACCTTACAAAATTTTGCTGGATTGGCAAAAGGACTTAGAAGAGAACCAAAAAAAAAAAAAAGAATTTTCATCTCAGATTCCAACAATACTATGTAGCCAACAGCATTTTGTAGATTTGCTTCTTAGTTTGTAAGTCACGTTGGTCATATCTTGCAACATGTACTGGCAGGATTCAATGTTTTCCTAAGAAAACTGGGGTGGCAGACGCTGACACTGATCCAGAAACGGTTTATTCTCAAGCTGGATATTCTTTTTAACCCTGAAAGCTCATCTGTGTCATGCTAACGAACTACAGATTCTATTACAGCAAATATTCCAAAATTCTTGTATGTATTTATTTTCATGGTGTATTACTATTGTACTAGCTCTAAGCATAACACTGAAAAAGTTATATTTACAAGCATAATAATTTCTATTATACTGATTATACACTATTAAATTAGACAAAAAACTAACGTAACACAAGCATAGGGCTAGAATAAGGGTGGGGGTGTTCTTTCGTAAATGATTTTGTGGCACCTTAAGATCACCTAAGTTTTCAAAGCTCTGTATATTTTAAGGAAAAATGGAAAGGTAAGCATTGCGGTATTTATACTTACAAAGGCAAAACAAAAATCAGGATGCCTCAGTTCTTACAAAATTGAAAATGTGAATAAGGCGGCTGCTGCGTGGCATCAGCAAGGCACCCGCATGCTCCGAACTGCCTGCACCCTGCGTGTCTTCCTCCAACGCAGTTTTACAGCTACCAGGGGAGGAGTGGTCTCCACAAAACTGCTTTTCCTGCAGAACAGCTATGAGTCAACTTGTCTCATGTCTCTGCAACCAGCAGCCGAATGGCCTTGCTACCCAGGGTGTTTTTCGAGGAGGTAGGAAGGATCACACCTCGCCTGAGCGCTGTAGAGAGAGAGGAGCAAAAGTGAAACCAAGCTCATCGGCACCCACTGACCAGGCTTCCCACACAGCAAGAAAGAAAATGCCTTCCCGGATTTCTATTTGCTATAACCAGCTGCAACAGAGGGGAACATGATTTTTAATCCTACCGTGTCCCTTTAATAAACACCCCAAAGAAGACATATTCCAGATAACCAAGGAATTTTTTACAGTGTTGACTTACCAAGCAGAGCACAATAACCAGCTATTCTGTTTGCACTACGAGGCAGTACGGTGCAATGAGTTAATAATTTATCACAGCATTGCTCTTGGCAACTGACCATAATCAACTTTTTAAATTCTTCCTCATTCTTACATTTTTAGCCTCAGCAAGAATATGGCATCCTTAGAGCTTCAGCTCTATCTTAACATTTTCTAGCTGAGGTAGGAGGTTTAATCTTCCCAAACACCTGCTTTCCTCCTGTATTGTTTCAGGCTCAGAGCAAAGGTCATCATTTCATTTCAATAACCTGATTTAGCAGACAGGAATAACCAGAATATTTTTAACAAAGCAAAAAGTTAACACTATTCTTTCAGAAAGCCTTGGCAGTGCAGTTCTCATCCCTGCGCTTCCTTCCCCCTCCTCTCACAAAAGGAAAAAGAACAAAAAAGCCCAAGCTTCTCCCTCCACCAAAAGCTTTTATTTCCACATGTTCCCCAACCAACAAGCAATGAGCTTTTCGTCCCATTTTACATATCAAGACTTAAGTCTCTATATAATTTTGAGCAAAACTTAATTTATTAGTTAACACGCTCTTCCTCTCAATAAGAAGGATCTAGCTGTGGTGTTCAGACAACTCATTTGGAAAACAAGTTTTCAAAAGAGTTTAGATGAGACTTGTAGAAGAACGTTAACTGTCCTAATTACCATTTTGTGGAAGCTTTGGCCATGGACAACAGTCCTCTTCCAAGGACAACCGTGCTACTTCACCCTCCCCTTTATTTCTCAACCACAGCTCTTACAAACTCCCCAGCTCCACCACTCCGAAATCAATCCTTAATCTGGTTCGGTCAACCAGCCCAGCAACTTCTCATGGCGTGGACACCCGACTTGCCAACTTGGCTCATCTTGGCCGAATCAGATAAGGGGTTGCTCACACAGTTTGGACTGCAGATAGGAGGGGAGGGCAATAAAAAAGTCAGGAAAAAAAACTATGCTGCCATTTTGGAAAAAAAGAGGGTGGCACGCCTCAAGCAGCACTGAGGCAGCTGGATGAGTACTCCTGCCATGGAAACATCTAGGAACAATCATGCCCACCTCTAACTGTTTCACTAAGGGTACGCTTTAAATTAAATTAGACTGGTGCAAGTTTGTACACTCACAAAAATGTACATCTAGAGTTTAAATTGCAACTTTACCTCAACTAGTTCAGCTTACTGTTGAGTCAAGAACCTGAAGGCAAGCTAAGGGCCTGGGCAGATGCTAAATGAGCCATTTAAGGATTTATAACCCATTGCCTTCAGGACAGTTCATTACCTGAGTAAAACTCGCTCGATCCAAGCCTCCTTTCGGTGCTTCAGGGTCTATCCAGGTAAACCCTTGCCGTGTGTGTTTTAACGGGGTGGTTACGCACACAGCCTTCACTGATGAGTGAAAATGAGCAGCTGGGGTGAGGCTGAAGCACCTTCAGTCCACACATAAGCTGGGTAAGCACATGGTGCATGGAGTTACTGGAGACAGCATCGAGGCACGAGCATCGTTCTCTCATCTAGTCAGTAAATACCAGGCTTCTTCACGACAAACAGCATAACAGGTTCATCCAAGGCAGCCTCTGTCAGAAAGCAAGCTGCTTTCTCCACACAGTCAATTTCGCCCCATCTAGACATCCTCATGTAAGGCAGCAAAAATGAACCCACAAAACTTCCCACTAATTTTTTTTTTTGTTGTTATTCCAGAATGCTGCATCCATGCAGCACATATGGATCAGTGGTTCTGGGTCTCTTCTCTCAGGGCAGCGACTATTCTATCCAACTAGCTATTTGTAACAAATAACTGCTACCATCTCTCCCCTCAAATGCACACATTTTAAAACACAGTATGTCAATAAAACATCATCACAGCTCTTTTGTTTACAAAGCCTGGTAGTACAAATTAACAAATTCTTCCTAACTACACCTCAATGCAGGGCACCAGTAAGAGAAGCTTTAAACATTAGGAACATCACAATCTAGATACAAAACGTACCCTTTCTAACTACATGGCTTCAAAAGTATTAAACCTTTTCTGCAAATATCCCTATTATTTTTAAACAAAATATTTGCAAGACCAAACCCTTATCTTGTAGTTTGGCATAAGTTTTCTGACATTTCTTACTGTTGAGAATTATTTCTAGTCCTTTACCACTGAAACAACATTTAATACAGCTCATTTGAAGGACTGTATTAAAAGACAACTAGTTTTTTTTTATATAAAAACAAACCGTAGGATGTTGTATAATTAGACATACATCTTTCAGAAGTGTACATTTAGGAAAGTAGCCTTCCAGCGGTAATCTTCTTCTTGGTTTTCTTCTCAGGAAATCCCTCCAGAGCCCATTTTTAAATGGTCAAAATTAATAGCTTTCTATATTACGGCCCCATCAGACAAATGAAAATTGTATTTCACTTAGTTACTTCAAAAGCAGCTAATTTCATTGTTGATTTTACCTGGTACCAGAAGAAATACACTTTTTTAAATAGAAAAGGGCCAGTATTTTTAAAAATGCCACAAGCCAACCCTAGCAAACTTGAGACTGTTTTCTCAACACAGAAAGTTTCATTTTCATTCATATGTCTAAACCACCTTTGTAAAGAAAAAAGCCCCCGAACAGACACTTCCTCACTACAGTTCCTTCTTTTCTCTTTTTGAAATAAACAAAAGTTGGCTGTTTTTTTGAAAAAACAAACAAAAAAAACCAAACAAACAAAAAAAAAAACACAAAACAAAAAACCCAAACAAAACAAAAAACTAACAACAGGATGGCAGCCTTTCAGTAGCACACCACCAAGGGCATCTCGAGCCCCTTGCTGCACTCATAGAGCTCTCAGCAAGCTGGTTCAGAGGCACAAGGAGCCAGCAAAGTAAATTCTTGCAATTTGTGCAGGTTTCAGACCCTTTGCACTCCAGGGCAACGCAAGCTTCGTAATTATTTTTTGATAGCTAATACCCTCATTGGCATGCCTGATTTACAGGCACCGTGACAAAGCCTGAATAGCTACAGAGAGTAAATAGTTTACAGAGGCTCTGGAGAGGGGAGAGGGGGAAACAGGACAAAACAGCAAACATACCAAGAGAACAGGAGTGAAAAACGTAACCCCCACCTCTGAGGACAATGTCAGGACAAATTTTGCCTTCAACAGACAACGTGCAAGCCCTGGTGCCTTGAAGGTACAGTTTTCATGAAAGCTCTTCCTAAGAGGGTCATCTTCTGGTCAGAGAGACAGCCTCCACTGAAAACAAACCATGCCATCATATCCTTGGGAAACTATTCGTGTTAGCTACAAAATTATCTAGTGCAGAACATGTAGCATGCACAAAGAGGAGAAAACGAACAGTATATTTGTGAACTTGCTTTTAACTTGAAATTGAGTCTGGTTGGAAGAGCAAGTTAAAGATTAATTTTCTGACAGTGGTCAGCCCTGGGTATCACAAGTTGCAACCATAGTTTCACAATCAGGTTTTGCTGCTTCTTTCCCTCGCTGCAATATAAAACTGAACAAACACCGAGATAGCCGTGAACTGGAGAACAGCATTACTGACTTGCTACAAAGCTCATAAAAGCAAGGTAGCTTTCTCCTAACCAGTCAGCTTTATTAACTCTGTCGAAAGATCCTATGAACAACACTAGTAACTCTGGAGAAACACACACCATGACAAAACAGCATATGCAGCCACAACAGATATTAACATGTTTTTTCCTCTCAACAGCAGAAAATAATTTGAATCAACCAAGCACACCCCTCCCTTCCAATTCTGAAACCCAGTCTCATGTGGGATGACATTTATACTGAGCACACTGAAGAAGTTAAACCACTACCACGCAAGAAGGTGAGGCAAATGCGGAAGGAGCTCGCAAATGGAGCGATGAGACCGTTAGTAGGCTAACGGTAACCATTCAAGAAGCGCAAAACATTCCCCTCAAAATAAAAAATATATTTGGTATATTCACACAGAAATGCTAACGATGAGTTAAATATAGGGTGTTCTAGAAATAGACTAAAATGTCTAATTATGGAAGTGGACAGTGACATTCAATCCATCTAAAAACAAGCCTTTCCCACAGTTTCCAACCTATGTATTTAGTATTCCTATTCCTAGCACGTTATCTTAACCATAATATTTTTTCCCCCTATACAGAAAGAAATAATTTTTACATGCAAGTTTAAGAACTGGAGGCTCTTCCCAGGCTAACAAAACGGCTACCATTTTCACATTTAAACCTGAACCTAGTACAAAGTCACACCTGACCCAAGATGACTGATCTCTTTAAGGACAAATAAATAACCTGAGCTCTAGCCATCTGATTCATCACTAAAGATAGCTGGTAGGTAGTTAAGGCCTAAAGCACATCAAGGTAAGAATGCATAAACTTCAGTCCCTATCTAATGGGATCCTTTTAGCACAAAGGCTGACGCAGTGGGAAGCTTTGCCGCAGGACAGGCCCATATTGAAGAATAAATCGTTTTTACCTCTACACCGATTAGCCCTTTCAGGTCACGAGAGTTAAGAATGTCTAGAGTCTTTCACATGGCTGCTGCGGACTTTTGATAAGCAAAAGACTTAAAATTTCAGTATGTATAGTCTCTGTCAACTACTTTATCTGTGAAGGAACATTTAAGTAAGATTTATGAAAGCAACATTGAAGTAAGATTTAAGGAAGCAAGTAATCTTTAAAGCACATCAGTGGCATTAAAAGGATAAGCACAGTAAATCACTGGCGTACGGTAGCAAAGTTTCAGCGCTTATGGAACGGATCGTAACCAAGGCTGGAAATGTGAACTCCACCTCCTGCCACTCCTGTGCTGAATCACTCCGGCGGGGGAAAGTCCTTGCTGCTCCTCGCACACCCAACAAAACTCCAGTGAGTTACCAAAACCATCAGTGAAAACAACAAAATCTGCCAGCAAAAGCTGAGAAACTTTTGCTAACACTTGCAAGAAGTGAAAGCTGTTTTGGAGATCAAAGCTTTTCCTCTGATACAGAGGGAAATCCCACGTTTTTCTTACAAAGTCTTTTCTACCAGCTCACCGAACGCAGCCCTACTGTAGTTCCCTCCCTTGAATACAGCTGTGCTGAAGAGAGAGAAAAGGTTACACTTCTACACCTCATGTATTTTTTTTTTTAATATACACAGAAGTGTCCCAAGAGTAATGCACACCACTGAAGTATGAGTTTGCAGCAATACTGAAACATCAGGCTACACCAGGCCAACAACATTCTTCAAATCTGGACATTCACTTCTTTTATTTTCTCATTTGAGTGCCAAGATCACGGGCTTGGCAATTCTAATATTCAACAGACCAAAAAAAGAGCACATTAGAAAACAGGCACTTCTGTAAAAGCATGGGTCTGGAAATAACGTTCAAGCTAACTGGCATCTAATGATACCACTCCCATGGTTCATCTCTCAACAAGCACAAACTCAATCCAAATTGAAAGATCCCTGCCTTAGGGTGGGGGGAAAAAAAGACAAGTTGGGGTTGGTTTTTTTTTGAGACAAACACAGGCTTCAGCTATAAAAATCAACAAAAACTAACGCCATTTCTCTGTCCCTTCTAATCCACCTCTCTGCCTTCTAGAAGATCTGTACAAGCTGTCATCTGCAAGGCCTGGAGGACTTTCAAATCATGTTTTCCTAGCTCCACCACTGCACCCCAGGTGCTTCTGTAGCCCTGGCGTAGTCCTTTCGTAGCAGCAAGAGAGCCCAAACATGGCAGCTTTGCCTTCAAAGAGGAACTGCTCCTCTGCGAAGTCCTGCTCAAGAGAAAGCAGCAGCAGCAGCGACTTACCCTTTAGCACACAAAAAGCGTCCTGCCCAAGATAAGCAGCTACACCTTGGGAGCCGACTGAGGATAACTCAAGTTTTTAAGGCTGGATGTCTCGCTGGTACAGCAGAAGAAAGGGGAGGAAAGAGGCAAGGAAAGGGACGCCTGTGCTCTGCCAGTCACAAGCATGGCAGACAGTTGTTGCCTCAGCCCTAAGATCTGAAAATATAACTCACGATGAAAAAAAGGAAGATGCAAATACCTTAAAGAATTTTTCAGTAAAAAAACCTTCTATCACTAACTCAAAACAATTTTTTTCCAACTGGTTCCTCTGTAGTTCTATCATTTTCTCAGTGGATTTTTTAATATGAAACAAGGCACCAAATAAATCTCTCAAACCCTTGCAAAAACTGTTGCTTTTCAAAAGAAAAAAGGCAAAACATACAATCAAAAGATGGTAAAAACCACACCATACCGTAAGATGTAGAAGATACGGGTGAACACTGGAAAGGCTGAAGACAAGAGACAGCCTCACCCAAAACATGACCATTTACTTAATGGTTGCCTCCCTCTATCCCTCCCCTGTACTGATCACAGTGTTAAGCACGACTCCATTATACTTCACAGATAGAGGCTCCACACACTAAATGAAACTGTAAAGTTTCATTTATGTGCAACAGTTCGAGCTCACTGTCACTTCATTTTCAGTAAGATAATCAACTTTATTTCTCAACTGAAAGACTGAAATACAGGGTTGAAAGTTATGTGCCCAGACAAAAATTCTAGAGGTATTAGCCTGCATTTCTGTTCAACTATAAACAAGGTTGAAACACTCATTCTTTCTCAAAATATTGTGCTGTTGTACATAATTAGGAGAATCAAGGCGGTTTTAATCCACTGAAAGTTTAAAAAGCAATTTGACACACCGCAATTACCTCCAGGATTTTCTTCTCCCATTACAACCACCATTAAGCCCATTTTATAATTGGTCCGTCCCTCTGCCATGAACACCATCCCCATCACTATTGTTCCCTAACCATTTTCGGGAAAAGGTGAGTACCTGCCCATTTTTTCCAAACGAAACAACTTAACCCCCTCTATTTTAAAACGACACCGTGGCGGCTGGCGCCGAAGGAGTTTGTTTCGGTAGAAAGAGAACAGCAATTTTAAGGTGGCGGGCACAGAGAAGTGATCCATCTTTGAAACGACAAACCTGCCATTTCACAAGCCCTCTCGGGACCACAGCGGGCGAAGGGCGGTGGCGGCGGAGCCAAGGTGCTCAAAGGCACTGCTGATTACTAATACTTTGCTCGAATCGCTTTGGACCAGGCTCTGCTACACGCCAACTGGGTCCCAGGTAAATGCGGACTGGGAATAAATACAATAAGTTTACCGTATGGCAGCGGCTGAGGGGGTCAGACCAGCAGCCTGCCCAACACCCCCACGGGCTTCGAAGGCAACAAAATACAAAAGACACGGCCAAATTACTGATCAGGTCATGAAGCGTGTTGTTCAGAGCAGCGCAGTGGCGTCTGTGGTGCCCTCCACCCGCAGCCACAGGCTCAGCTACCGGCACCTCACAGCGCTGCTGTCCCGAAACCCAGCTCAATTTATTTTTTTTTCGCTTTTCCCCGAGGACGCTGCACTTTACCAGAAGTTCCCTTTTTAACCACCCCGCCTAATCCTCCCCAGACGGCTGAGGAGAGCTGCTGCAGGAGCGGGCTCCGCACGTCGGAGGCCACCAGCCCTGGGAAAGCCGCGGCCCCCCTACCCTGGCTCCGGCCGCCCTTCCCTCCCTCCCCGGGGAGCACGTACCGCCTCGCCGCGGGGCCTCCGCCGCCCCGGCCGCCCCGCAGCTTCGTGCAGCTAAAATGGCTCCTTGTCGAGGGGGGGAAGTGGTGCCCGGGCCCCGGCCGGTGAGTCACCGCGGGGCCGGGCGGGCTCGACGCGGCTCGGCTCCACACGACACGACACGCCCCGGGCGGCGGCCAAGCGCTCCGCCGGGCCTGGCCCGCAGGTGGCGGCGGCCCCGCTCCGCTCGCCGGGCTGTGCTGCTGACAGGGTGCCTTGTGAGGAACCGGGGCCGATGGGGGGGGGCCAGCCGGCTTCGCGCCCCGCTTCGCCTCCCCTCGTGTGAGGAGCCTGAGCAGGCGTGGCTCCATCTCCCGGCTCGCACCGGCCCTGGGCTGATGGCGGCAGCTCCCCTCTCCGTCCCTGAGGCGGCCCGGGGCCGAGCGCCCACACCTAGGAGCCCTAAGGTTACGGGGCCGAGCGCCCACACCTAGGAGCCCTAAGGTTAACGTCCCACCTGCTCCTCTTCACGAGTAACAAATAAATAAACACACACGTTTCTGTGTAACATCTGGCCCAAATCGCTGCAGGAAATTCAGTTAACGTGCAGGGTTCAACAAAGCACTGACACGCACCTGATTCCAGAGACAGGGTTTTCAGGCATCCCCCATAAACCACCTATATCCTCCTTACGCTTTTCAAGCGAACTTCTGTGACGAATAAACGCCATGCTGGAAGCTGCCCAGCCCACAGGCTGATAGCAAGGCAAGGGCTTGGGAGGGGCTCTAGGAACTCATGGGGCACTCCGAAAGGCCCCACAGAAATTCAGTCATAAAAACATGGCGTGGAGGGCCCTGCATCAAAAGAACCATGGCCGGCAAAACAAGAAAGGTGATTCTGCCCCTCTACTCTGCTCTGGTGAGAGCCCACATGGAGTACTGTGTCCAGCTCTGGAGCCCTCAGCACAAGAAGGACATGGACCTGTTGGAGCGAGTCCAGAGGAGGGCCACAAAAACGCTTAGAGGGCTGGAGCACCTCTCCTATGAAGACAGGCTGAGAGAGTTGGGGTTGTTCAGTCTGGAGAAGAGAAGGCTCCGGGGAGACCTTATAGCAGCCTTCCAGTACCTGAAGGGGGCCTACAGGAAAGCTGGGGAGGGGCTGTTTGCAAGGGCAGGTAGCAATAGGACGAGGGGCAATGGTTTTAAGCTAGAGCAGGGTAGGTTTAGATGAGACATTAGGAAGAAGTTCTTTACAATGAGGGCGGTGAGACACTGGAACAGGTTGGCCAGGGAGGTAGTGGAGGCCCTATCCCTGGAGACATTCAAGGCCAGGTCTGATGATGCTCTGAGCAATCTGATCTAGTTAAAGATGTCCCTGCTTACTGCAGGGGGGTTGCACTAGATGACCTTTAAAGGTCCCTTCCAACCCAACACATTCCATGATTCTATGACAGAATCGCATCCACCTTGTGGATGCAATCCACATCCACCTTTTACTGTGAAGGGTAAGCGCAGCCTCTGTTGGCAGGCTGGCACGGGCATTCATTTTCCACCAGTTTTCAGAAGGACAGAGCCCACCACAGCACGCTCGCCCTGAGGGACTGCACGGCACAAAGACCCAAGCCCATGCGGAAAAGGAGAGGGGCAAGGAGATGACAGGCTCCTTGTGGAGGAAAGGAAGCAGCACAGGTGACCTTGCAATGAGCAGGGAAGGCGTTGAGTGAAAACCTGAAGCTACATCTAGCAAACACACTGAAATAATTCCAAATATGATTAGGTTAAATCAGCTTAAAACTATTAAACTATTACTTCCCTCCCCAGTAATAATTAACAGTACCACCACAAGTGGTTCGCTGAGCAAAACTCATTGTTTTACGGACATCAATATCTCCAACTACTGTTTATGTTAAATAACTGAGAAGAAAATTTTGGGTTTACTTCCAAGTAATTCAGTTCCTATGTCCTATATTCAGTCCTATACCCGCATGGCACTCAAAGGCAAAATTGGTTCCCAGTTTATTGTCTAAAGAGCAGTTACCCAGGTACAATTTTATTAGATGTATTTTATCATGTTATTTTGTAGCCTGCTTTAGCAGGAGATCTGAAAAAAGGAGGAGCAGCAGATTTTTTATGACTTACTGAGCAAAGGTATCAAGTCACTACTAAAGTAGTTTCGCTACAGCTCTCTATTAAAATATGTCTTCATTTGTATTTCTCGGTTGAAAAAAAACCACGTGGAAGAAACACCACAATGTTATGTTAGTCTCCATATATTTTCCACCTCTAGCAACAGATGTATTTTCCCTCTCTCCAACAATTCTAATCCAACGTTACATCTAAAAGTATTTGTTTCTTGTGCTGCAAAGCCCTTTGGGACTTTCCCTTTGGAAATCTTGGAGCATTGAGGGGAGAAATCTGACCCAGGTGCACAGCGGTTACAAGGAAACTGTAACATTGGCACAGGGAGAGTGCCATTTTAATTAGTAAAGAAAGTCTAATAGTTGTCTTTTACAGGGGGAAAAAACCCAACAGTCTTACCCAGGCAATCAACTAAATTGAAAAATCATTTTGTAGTGATATATGAGCACAAGCTATGCAAACATTTCGCCATTTCTAAGCTAAATCTGGAAGCAGTATTTTTTTTAAAAGCATATGTAAAATGTAAACATACTTAGCGAGAGAGAATGCAGGTGGATGTTCATCCCTGGAACTGCATCAGGTTTCTTGCTAATTATAATTTGGGCTTAAAGAAATGACCTTACCCATTGCTGGGATGAGTATCTCTATGAAACTTACATCATCGTTTGCCCAAAAGACATAGCTAGACACTGACCAACAGCATGACTTAAGCCAATTCAAACAGATTTATCCCTCCGCTCCGTCCCGACTGCATATTCCTTGCACCAAGCTACTCCCCCCACTGTTTCCCAGTGCAAATATTTGTGCAGCCGCACAGGGCAGCAGAGGGTGGATACCCACCTGCAGAAAAGTTAAGGCTGCACAAAGAAATAAATAACGCATAATACAATTTTCACATTGCTGTTAGCCCCAGCTCCCAGAGAAACGCATGCCAAATGACACCCTGAGGGGAGCACTGCAGCCGAGTGGGCCACACGCTGGCTGGGGTGGCAGAGACCTGGATGCAGCTCCTACTTCTGCTGGCCTCACGCGTGGTGCCGAGGAAGCCGCTTCTCTTTTCACACCCTGGTTTGGTAATTGCTGTCCCTCCTTCTCAACTGGCTTTGAAAGCTAACAGTCTACAAGAGTGGGATGGGATGGGATGGGATGGTTCGGTTCCCCAGGAGGGGACCACGGCAGCCTGCCTGCACAAGGGACAGCATGAGGCTCTGAAGCCACATGAGGACAGAGCAGAGAGTTGCGCTCTGGAGGTATGCTGTCCCACCTGAAAGACAGATACATTTTAGTCTCATAAAAATGGGCTGAAAGGGAAATTTGTGACTGTGTAGAGCTTTTGGTTTTGGGTTGGGGAGGAAAAAAATATTATTTTGACACAGGAAAGGGAGCAGAAACTTTAGATTTAAAAGCTCCTTGTTTTTTATTTTCCTGCTATATTATACACAAGGTATATATCAGAAGCCTATGCTTCGCCACATGAGAAGCATAGCAAGCTCCCATTTACGTGGGACCCTGTGCTGCCATTGCTAAAGCAGCTCGAGATGCTGTAACTCCACTATTCCAAGAGAAGATCCTACCGCCCCGCTTCTCAGCTCAGACTCATACAGTCAACTCACATAGGCTCAGGGCCTCATCAAACTCTGGCTCAAGACTGGATACAAATCTGATTTAAAGAACTTCTGTTTCGTATTTGTTTATGTAGGATCCCAGCATCTCAAGCCTTCACCCAAGTCTTTAAGTTAGCACTCAAACTCCTCCACCTTCCTTTCTTCTTGTATACAACACCTAGAAACAGTAGTACACTGCTACAACGTTTTAATATAATATAGATCTATCATGGTGTTACTGTCCTGGTACTTTGAATTTGTGGACTGGCACCTCCCGCTGTGGTAGGTGCCACATAAAACACAGAATGAAACTATTACGGTTTTCTAACACTGCCGGATGCATAATGACCTAAATATTTACACATGGAGAAATTGCATCAGGAGATAAGGTAACTTGCTCCTATCCTCAAAGGCAGCCTCTGCTGTAGGACATTAGGTATAGAACAGTTCTCATCACTGTGTTATTTAACAACTTAATCACAAATTCAGATCATATAGTTCCGATAATTTTAAGATGATTGTTTGCTGTCTACAAACCTCTTGCATTTTCAGAGATTTCAGTAAAAAAGCCTCTCAAAGGAGAAACGTGGAACCCAGGGTTTCAGATACCTGGAGTGCATCCCAGGCAGCTATCAGTTCTTAATTTGCAATTTAACAGTATGGTTCAGTGATATTTTAGTGCACACTGAGTACAGTAAAGCACAACAAATTTGAGTTTTCACTGTGCTGGTCTTCTGAACTTCAGTTGAATTGTAGGAAAGGAAAGGTAGTAAACTCAGTGTGTATGAACAGGCCACTGTTCTTTTCAGAAGCTGGGAGGGAAGGAATCCCGACAGTTCTGTGTTTAATTGGAATCCTTCAGATAGTAAATGTCATCTTCTTTCAAAACACACAAGAGAGTCTTTTGCAAGCCTGCAGTCAGGGAACTCCCAAGCCTCCAGAAATTATGCCTTGGTAGCAGAAGGGGTGAAAGAGGTGTTTGAAATGAAATGGATTCACAACTGAGCACCAGGCAGCTTTAACCTCATCCATTTTACGCTTCCAAGTTTGCCTCCAGTGGTTCCTAGTGAAGGCAGATTTGGCAAGGTGGCTGCCTTTGCCAGCAGCACAGCAACATCCCACACAGCTACAAACCCGTGACCTTGTACAGCCTTGCACAAACTCTTCTTGGATCACCTCTAAGGTATTCCTAGGTCACATCCCAGAGATGACAAGTCTCTAGGAAAATCTACTTATATAGTCACTTTTCCTCGCTCTTTTAAGTTCCTTCCTTCCTCCTTTTGTTATGGGTTTGCTTCTGCTGAGAAGTATGCTTCTCAGTATTTCTGAGAATGGTTTAAAAGGTGGTTATATCCTCCTTTCTACTGACAAGCAGGCTTCAGAGGGAAAGAATTGCAAAAATCCAGGTAGTAAATACAGCTCCGACACCCGATAACCACTGATCCACTCTCAGCCAGAAGCTGCATGATCCAGCTTCTATCTGACACTTCTCTACCAAACCCGACCGCACTTTTCTCTCCCCATTTTCTCCTTGCATCCCCTCCTCTACTCCACTGATCCCATTAAACACCTTAATGCGGCAGAAAGCTGACTGGGGTGGGTGGGGAGCACTGGCTGCTCTTCACTCAGCTCAAAAAGGATATGATGAGCACAGCCAGCAAAGGACATAGGACCTCCCTCTGTGGGTGGTAATGCACTTCTAGACTGGCCCAGCACTAAAGTAAATTTTCACTCTAAGACTCACATGACTGTACAATAGCTGGGAAAAAAAAAAAAAGCTCGAGGCATTTTACCTGGGGAATGCTGCAAGCAGAGAGAAGGGACAAACATGCCACTTAACCCATGGATCTTAGACCTGAGCTAGTTCTGTTCCACCCTCCCTCTGCACACTACTTGCCCGCCTGTGTTGGAAAGTGCACTGAAAATCATTTAACATCCTATAAACACACCTGCCTGTAGGTGCCACAGAAGTCACACTAGTAAATCCACAACTCTGTCGCACAAAGAAATCAAAATAAGAACAGGACAAATTTATAGCTGATACTACTTCTCTCAGCAGGCTTTAGACCCGCCTCCCCCCCCCCCCCCCCCAACAA
>VWZL01005663.1:129724-146965 GCA_013396915.1 Stercorarius parasiticus
AATGACAAAACAGAAAGAATTAAACCACTATCTGCAAATGTTTGTAAATCACTTGCAATATTACCTGTTTTTCTCAGGTGACAGAGAGGAGACATCCTTGTGCCTCACCTAATGTTATCACCAACCTCATTCAGACAGGCAGTTAAGGCTCCTGCATCCTGAAACCCAACTCGCTTACAAATTGCTGCTTCCCAGTCCTTCATTCAGGAGCACTAAACTGATCCAATAAGGCCAACATCCCTTACATCTTTAAATATCATCTCTAGACCCTGTTCCAGCACAGGCCCTACAACAAATCAGGCAACTACTGGAAAGACTGGGAAGTAAACAGACAGATAAATGTATTTTATACCAACAAATGGGTAACTCTATCTGGATTTTTTATATTTTTTCATCTAGAAGAGCTTACTGCTTGAGAAGAGAGAAACAGTCTCTGAAACAAGGCAGAAGATAGTGTAGTTCTACTTAATGCCCAAGTATAGCTATGCACTGTAACAGTAATGCTATTTTATGGACAGAGCACCTCACTACCACGTATTTGCAACAAAGCAAGCCAAAATTACCTCATTTTTGTATGGTAGTAATTACTGGATATCCTAAGAACCAGCAAGGGCATAGCAACACAATGTTTTTATCCCAAATTCTCACATTAATATGTGTACCAGCCTTGAAAATTCTTTAAAAATATACTTTAACATCATACAAGGCTATACAATCCTGACTGCAGTCAGATTACAGTAAGATCCACAGTTTTCCAAAGGAAATTATCACCTGGGTGTACAGCTGGTTTGAAAGACAAGCATTAGGTCGCCCATGTATTTCTATAGATTTGCACTCCAAACGAAGCTTTTAAGCAAATATGGGTTTCCCCGCTATTGTGCAAGACACAAAGGTGTAGGGATACTAGGCATGAAGTGAAACTAATGAACAGTGTTAAAATAAAAAAAAAACCCCATACGTATGAAAGAAAAGGCTAGATTTTCCAAGAATAAGAAACAATCTTCCCAGAAAGAAAGCCAATGTTGATTTTTGAAGTAGATCAGCACTGGACATTATCCCACAAAGTAAGCTTCAGATCCCCCACCATTGTACTCCTTCAGAGCTGTGTTGCTTTAATGGGATGGTTATATTTGCTCTGGAGTCCTTGCAAGGATAATTTTTAAGAATATAAGCTCAGTCTAAAACTATTAGAGACGTTACTATGCCAGTAACAGTAAACTTAGCCTTTGCTCTTTTCCTTTCTAACAAAAAAAAAAAAAAAAGAAAAACTCCAGAACTATTTGTAAACATGCTGTTCTGTGGTTTTTGTTTGTTTTTGATGTCAGAATTTTGTCATCCCTGATACAAGGCAGAAAAAAAAAATTCGGGCAAATGAATGAATAAAAATATATACCAAGCGAAACTATGTTGCAAATGCACACAGAAGGAACATGAAAGCAAGGGCTGGGTGGGTTTTAGATAGTCAAACAGTTGTTTCTTAACTGGGACGCTTGTAGTCCACTGAGGAATCCTCATTAAAAAGCTATAACTGTATTTTTCCTCTTCTCATTCTGTGAGTCACTCATTACATTTTTGGATGTTGCAACACATTCATGCATAATAAACACATACTGGGAAGAAGAAAAAAAAAAAAACAACTCAGTGTTCACACTGGATTTTTTTTTTATGTCTATATTTATCAGGATAAAAATCAAACCAAGAATGAAGCTGAGATTTTTAAGTTTCTATGCAAGGAATGCTATTAATCATAGACAAAGTATTTGGTATAGCTAGAGAGAAGCGTACAGATAGGCACAGAAGTTACAGCACGGCAATGTTAGTATTACTATTATTGTTTGGCCTTTATACAGAGTGAGAGGATCAGGGGAGGGATCATAATGTTCCCCATCAAACCCTCTCCTAAGGGAGAACAGCCAGGCACCGCCCTTAGCTAGACAATTCTGGACCCAAAGCTATACTTTTGCAGCTGCTTTTCTTTTTTTTTTTAATTTTTTTTTTTTTTTTAAGAGGCTAGAGAGTTAGGTTGTGGGGCCTGAGCAGCCCCAGAAAGTCAGCCACGCTACAGGAAATTATTGTTGACATCTTGAAGAAATACCAGGGAATTATTTATTCACGTTGGTGTTTCAGACAACAGCAAAGAGCATCTCACATATGCTCACGTTGGGGTGGTGGCCGCAAGGTTTTCCACTGCTCCAGTTAGATGAAAAAACCCTTTGCTTCTCTTCCAATTTTTGTGGTCCTTTCGATCCCGCCACCCTAGGTAGGCCACAACGGCTACCTCACACACTTGTGCCGACTCCTTGTATGGATGCAGGCCAAATTTATGGAATTAAAGGAAATCCAGATAAACATCGGGTTTTTTTTTTTTAGAAAAATGTTGAGCTAGAGTTCCACAAATATTTTACATGCTTATGAGAGTGCAACAGGGTATTTCTGCACTGCTCAGGATGTGAACACAAAGGCAAGGAAAGCGTGTTTATTACTGCTCTTCCAGCTGCTCTAATTAAAGGAAAAAGATAAAAGTGCTAACTTGGAGAGGCAGGAGAAAAAAAAATTAAGTTGTGCAAAAATCAAGCTCATGTGAGTGAATGCATTTTCCATCGCAACGCATTCAGATAGGGAATGGGCTATTAAAGAACAGTTAGCTAGAAACATGACCTGATTACTTGCTTGTTCAGGAGTTTAGTAGCAGGCTTACCTATCCAAACACATGCTACACTAACCAGTTGGTGAATACGTAAATCACGGAGAAGAGAGGAAACAAATAAAGACTGTGGGACACACAAAGGAGGGGCATCTGGGAGCTTGGTGCCGCTGGAAGGCCAACATTTTGATTTCTCAGCTATATTTCAAGGTGCACAAGCAGCAGCCTCCCATCTCCACGCTGATCTCCGGACGGGTGAGCAATCCTACCAGAAAATCCTGTAGGATTACAATCTTGTGGATCACTCCAAGAAACCAATAGTCACCTCTACTATTGTCACTCGCCTATAAAAATGAGGTACAGCAGTCGGACATATCCTAGAAGATACCACATGCAGAGAGGCTCGGTTCCAGAGAGAATTGCTGCTACTGCGGTGTGTTTTCCAAGAGCCTCCCAGGAATCACCTTTCTCGACTCTGTGGTTTAGGGAGCCCTGAAAACAAAACCGGGAACTGGAGGCTAAGAGAATGAGAGGACATCATGGCAGGCATGGTTTCACAGATGTGATTTTTCTCCTGCTTTCCACTAACAGAGGTCATTTATTTAATGGAGGGACCTCAGTATTCTCCTCAAGTAACCTGTCATAAAGACTTTGTATTCTCAATACTCCATTCAAAGTACTATGTATATATTTCTGCTTATTGTTTTAGTCTAATATTGCCAATTTAGCATTTTCAGTATATACATTTAACCTTATAACCCATTTTGTCCTGCACTTACTGAGGGTCCATCAGCTTTAAAGATGTCTGGAAAACATCCCACTAGCCAGAGTGGAACGATTTCAACTCCCTCACTCCCTCTACCATCAAGGGACAGAGACCTAAATTTGAGGGCAGAGCGCCCACATTCTAGGACCGTAGTCTAAATTCAGAGCGTTTCATCCACTGCTTCACTGTTACCAATTTTATTTCTTGAACTTTTACTTTTAATGCTCTCCCTTTTTAGTGAGACACATTAGAAATGTCTTCCAGCTTTGCATATCAAACAAAAAAAACACTATTTGTGACTGTGGTCACACAAATTTGCCTTTATTTCAACCACTACGTAAGAGTAACATCAAACTAATTTAATTTTAATATTCAGAATAAGAATAATTAAAACAGCTTTTCTTAGGACAGATCTCACTCGGGAAGGAGAAAGAGTAAAGAAAATAACTTTTTTTTTTTTCATTAATTGCCCACATCCTCAGGCCTGATGGTTTTATGATATGAGCCCTTGCTGCTTTGCACAAACTCAGGGCAGCTTTCTCCCTGCTACTCTGTTCCGGGAGAAAACTAATTCCCCTACTCTAAACAAGCATCCTTTCATTCCTTCATTGCCAATCCTTAACTGCATGCAGCAGGCTGCTGCTTCACCAGAAGATCCCAAATAACCTATCCAAAGGTTTTGGATTCAGGTGATTCTAACAGAGTTAGGTACATTATTTCTACTTACTTTCTGAAAATATACTAATTTCCCTCCATCCTATTTGATTAAATTACATTATCCAATGAGAATTTTCAGAGCTACGTGGGTATATCATATGTGCACCATTCTGGCAGAAGTCAGATCTGGAGGTGCAGGAATTAAACAACAAAATTATCCACCATGTTGGAAAATTCATTTGTACCATTGAGCGCCAACTCGCAACACCAGGCAGCAAACAGGAAAGATACCACCTGTATCATCAGGAGATGCACATTTGCATTTTTGAGGTGAAATGGCAGCTGGATACCGTGTAGGGAGAGAAACAGGGAGGAGGGAGCACCACACTTTGGATAAAAATCCACAGGCAACTTGTCTCTTTATTTACAATGTCCAGGGAACAATTCATGTTTATAGGCAGAAAAGAGCAGTCTGAAGATCTGCAGACCAAAGTTAATACAGCAAAGACCTTCTAATCCAAATAGACAAAACAAAACAGAAGAATGTGGAAAACAGCATATAATCATTGAGCACTTGTGCTGGTTCAAGGGTTGTTTTCTTCTACACTTCTGTATTCCCCAAAATGGAGGGTGGATGGGGGTGGGGGTGTATAGGTATAAATAGGCCTTCTGCTTCCTAATTCTACTTAACTATAGAAAATTAGACCCAGGCTCTTACCCCTTTGCCCATCAGCCCTTCACCTTGCAGAACATCATTACTGGCATAACCACACAAGTCTTAAAAAAAGGGAATGACATTTACTAACACAAGGTCATTCCCCTTACCTCTATATCCAAAATGGTCAAAAAATTCTACAAAGTCAGTTGTCCTAATGGGATTTGGATGCCAGTATTTCTGGATGAGATGACTTGTGTTAGGTGAGGTTTAATCCATGACGGGAGGGAAGAGGATGAAAGGGTCCCACTCATGACTTCATTTGATGTTGTATTCAAAATATCCCCAAAGTCAAGTTACTAAATTCCTATACATTTATAGGAAAGATCAAAATACACCATGAAAGAACACCCTCGAGATAATTTAAACATGATGTTACAAAGCAAACAGAGAAATAGGCAGAACATAGTTAAGGTAGATGCAAACACACCACTATAAATTGGTTAACATCTTGACTCCCAAGTATCAATACTTTTCCCGAAATCATCATATTTATAGAGAGTATACTTATATATATGGTCTATATAAACATACACTACATGGCTGTATATATAGTATAGTATATGGCTATACATACGCTATACAGCTTCTGGTGTGCTGGGAAGCCATATTCAGAAAAACATTGCAAAGGAATTATGAGGAGATCTGACTGACATCTCCCCAGTTATCTGAAACACCACAGTCGGATACTTTTTGAGTCTGTATTCTACCCCCTATGCATTTTGGCACACTCAGGTTCAGTTTTGTTATGAAGCCCTTCTCTGACACGCCATCTAGCATCACAGAATGGTTGGGGTCAGAAGGGACCTTCAAAGATCATCTAGTCCACCCATGGACAGGGACACCTTGCACTAGATCATGTTGCTCAAAGCTTCATCCAACCTGACTTTGAACACTCGCTCATGCACACCATCTCTCTGACTCTGAGCAGAGCAGAAATACAGCATGCTTGTACAAGCCCCAAAAAGATGTATCCTCATCACCCATTTATTTTCATTTTCATTCAACATCAAAGATATAAAGACTGGAAATCCTCTGAAAAAAACCACAAACATCACTAGTGAGATAAAATGGAGCTGGTGACAGGCTGCTCATTGATATATTCTTTTCCCCCCACATCCCTGATGGGGCCTTGTTGCCTCAGTTTCCCCATCACTCTCCCCTTGAGTTTGATCCCTGGCACCAATACCAAGCTAAAACCAGCACCTGACTCCCCACAGGGTTGCTCAGGGCTTTCTGTACCTTCATCCCTGAGTGTAAAGCACAGCAACGTAAGCCCAAATTGTCTAAAGGGAATAGGGAAGGGAGAGGTTAAGCTCTTGGTCACACCCAATGGGGAAAGCTCTGGCACTTCAGTGATGGCTACCGCTCACTTAGAAAATCTAATCATTAATTAGGTGAAAAAACTGCCTGTCCACGCTTCATGTTCTTAATCTCCTCAAAACTACATCACGCTAACAATGTTTGGGAGAGGAGGAGAAAGAAATCTGAGCTGTAACTACAGATGATTGTTCTTCACATTGTCCACTTCGCTGTCCACACATTCAGTTGGGTGAGAGGAATTTAAATTTCTCACCATGGGTAATGAATTCAACTCAACATTCTTCTGTACACACTGATCTAGCTCCCAGTTATTCTACAGCAGTTTATCTCAATTTTATCAGCAGGATTATTCAGAGTTTCTTCTGCATCTCATTTCCCTGACAGTTAAAAGGAGACAACTACTTCGGATCTACCTTCTTCTATTTCCTTCCCTTTCTATTTTGTTTTACCCAATTTTCTTACATCCCCAACTCTGTTCCCTATTCCTCAAGCATATGAGCAAACTCTCAAGATACATTTTGGAATAAAGATGGAAGAGTTTTATTGCAGTGGCTCCACAAAGCGAAAGCATAGAGATGTCTGTTTTTAAGCCACCCAAGCTATGACCTTGTTCCAGCCAGAATCCAGATACGGGAGTCATCTCCTCACCTGCATATCTGGCAGATAAAACAAGTAATCTCAAGAAAGGATTTTCCTCAGAATGTTGAAAAAACACACACCCTTAGGATTTTTATTTCTGCTTGTCTTCAGTTTACTAAAAAATTGAAGAACATGATTTTAGAAACCTGACTAGGTAAGAAAGAGCACACACACAAAAAAGTGCCAGCAACAGTGTTCATAAAGCCACCTTCTCACATCAGTCCTCCAATTTCTTTAACACAGTATCAAAGTTCAGAAGGTTTTCCTAATACTTCCCATTTATAATAGCTTCCTCTGCTAAAATGTAGTCATTCTGCAAAAGTGAGTGTGGGCCTATGCAAAAGAACCAGAATCATGCATTTTCTCCCTTAAACCGCACCTGCACAAATACTTGTGCCTATTGAAACACCTGTAATTAGACTTCTGCTCAGTCTGATAATAACATATACAGAATGGAAACCTAAATCTGAATATGTACATAACTGATCCTTCTCCACCTTAAAAAAAAAAAAAAANATTTTTTGAATGATTGTCCACCATACATCTTAAGCCAAAAGCTCCAATGAACTATGTAGTCTCTACCTGTATTTAATGGCATTGCATGTCTTGACATCAATCCGAAACAAGAAAAGGGAGGATTAGAGAACTCAGAAAAGTAAGTAATGTTCTTGACAGGTATTGAAGCAAAGACATAAGACCTGGTATTTAGTCTGAGTCTTAAAGTATGTGAAGAAGTATGCAATATTTATCACTAATTCTCCACAATAAAGCAAATTCCCTGTATAACTACCTTTTTTCTTCAGGGAAACGTGAAATGAGTGATTTTCTTTCACAAATGTGTTCAGATTTGGGAAAAGACAAAAACCCCACACCTAGCTAAGTGAAGACAATGAGGGGGTGTTGTACAGTAACAGCCTTGCCTATGACTTGACCTTCCAGCTGCTCGTCACACAGAGATGGTAAAACAGAGACTACAAACCCCCATTTCTGATGCAGCTTTTATTTCAGAGGGACAGAACACAACACCTACAAAAGTTAATGTATTGGTTTTCTCACAGAAAAAATACAGAGACCTCTTAAGCAAACAACATCCTGAAAAAGTGCTGCGGCCGCTCAGCTGTTTGACCTCTGTTTTAGACTGACCCAGAAACTACGTCCAGGGGCAAAGCAAGCAGCTAGATCAGACTTTACGTAATATATTTGCAATAATTCACCTTGAGTGAGGTACATAATGATGCAATCACCCCCTTCCCCTCCTGAAAGAGTACAAAAATGATAAAAATATACCAGTAAATTTGATCACAAGGAAATTAAAGCTATTTAACATCAAGAGATGCATCCTGGAAAATTTTCACAAATGGTCATTTGCCAAGAATATGAAAATGTATTTCTGTCTCTCACCATCTTGGCTGCAATATGTTTATGGTCAGAAACCAGTTCATTCATTCATTAAAATTTTACACCTGTAATGGCTGAAAGGTTTTATTATGCTGTAACACTAACATTTGAAAAGTGAATTTGAAAAAGCTTCAGTAAAGTTTTTAGAAGCCCTAAAGACTAAACCTGTTAACACATAAAATTTGTCCAACTAGGAAAACCTAAAGAAAAACAGCCCTAAAGGTTTGTTTTGGATGGCTCAAGATGAAGGTCTCACTTGAAAAGGCATCCAGTGAAATGCTGCACAGAGCAGCCAGACACCCCAATAAGTAAGAAAAAAGCTCAGCGCTACTTCAGTGCAGGTAGGCAGGCGCTGGGGCACCTATTCTCTGCACACAATTACATGTGGGGGTAACTCCCCTCTCCAAGAAGGAAACATAAGAGTGAAATGCCGGCACAAGGCTGGAGAAAGGTTTACAGTTCAATAGACTGCAGACACATCTCATTAAAATTTCCACAACCCACCCCCCAGCACCTTCTCAGTACACTTACCAGAACATGCCTCAGCTCCCCAGTCCACTTCAACTGAAATAAATCTACTGTTTACACCATGTAGTTAAGGAAAATCATTCTGGCAGAAACAGAAGGGTTCCCGTGTTCAGCCGGCAGGTCAGGATGCGGCAGTAAATGCCAGCAGAAGATGAGCAAAAAGCTGCTGGGGGGGTGACCGATGGAGACGAGAGGTAGCCATCACAGCCATGGCAGTCATGGGCATGGAGACCCAGCCACCCTATAATTCTTAAACATGCCACTGACACTTTTTCAGCACGAAAAAGCTGACGCCTTTGCCTGCACAGCCGCCTCTCAGGCCCAGCATCTTACTTAGGAGATGTCTGCCTGCAGTTGGGATACATATCAATTAAATATCAGCCATTTCATTTGAAGGTGCTGCCTGGCGTGTGCGAGGCGGGGACGTGAAGGGAGAGCAAAAAAAAGCTCTGGGCAAGAGCTGCCCAAAGGTGTTCTGAGAAATTTCTGCTAAGAATATTCAAGCTTGGCAGTGGCTTCATTTCTGTTGGGTTCATCTGCACCCCAGGAAGCAGCACAGGACGGAGGAGGCCCAGGGTCCAGGCCGAGAAGGTGTTGGGGCTCTCTTGTCTCCCACTGTCATTTCACTCAGTACAAACAGCTGCATGAAGACCAGGAGCAGTCTTCCTTAGGCTCAAGGGGAAATGAATTTTGATGCATGAATGAATTCAGTTATCTGTACCGAGTTACTCAGTTTGCACACTGATGATGTTTAAATCAGTTGATCTCCCCCAAAATACTGAAGTTCCTGAAACTGCATTGCACTACACTCTTTTCCCAGAGATTTATTGTTGCTTGGGTAACACATTATTATCATGAAATGTTGGATCAGTCTGTGTTCCTACAGCAGTATATGAACGCTAAGTACTGTCACCATCCATTTTCTGACTAGTCTTGCTGTCCTTTTATCCGCAATATCACTTCCCCTGTCATTTATCTTAAATCTTAAAAAATTAGCAAATCCTATGCCACAGGGTAGCACTACATCCTCACCTGCTAGTTATTTAAACTCACCATAGTTATTTAAACTGGTGACAAAGCAGTCTCTTTCAGTTTCCCTCAAAACAAACCAGTCTGCTGTCATTCTCTTGACCAACATTGGAAAACCTTGCAATTTCTCGTTGAACTTCCCCTCCTAACAAAATCAATAAGTAGAGAACAGATACCAGGATGCTGTTCAACCCCTCTTACCCAGAAAAGGTCTCTGAAGGTCTGCAGCAAGTTGCAGATCCGACAACTTTCCCACCAGTGGTTCCACTTCTCAATCACCAGCTCGTGCACCCAAAAGCATCCGACACAGGCTTAACCCATGAAATGACACAGCGGCAGCATCTCTCCCAGCAGCAGCAGATGTCGAAACAGAAGCTGCAGCAGCAGATGTCGAATCAGAAGCTGCAGCAGCAGATAACACGTGAGCGACCTTCTGCCAGGGCTCGGATCAGGCTTGGTTTCCTACCCGAATACATTACACGTAAACGAGTCACAGAACAAGGTCAAGCAAGCTGAAACACCTCATTAAATTTCCTCGATGCCTGTATGACCAGGTACTCCAGACACTGTAACTGCTTAACATCACTATGGTATAAAAAGAAGGAAAGAGACAGGAATATCACGCTACCTAGAGTACACGGATTAATCTGAAACAGTAGGTTTTAACAAGAGAAAAGGTATTTCTGTATACACACATAAATAAAAGAAGGAAATTAAACTAATTGTGGGGGGCAGGCAAAATTACATCTTCACTGGCCACAGATGTGCCGGATGAGGGACTGCGTGGGAAGTTTGCAGACACACGGCAGATACAGCATAATACATTCAGTAAAAACACCTAACTTGACTATCTCGATTATAGTCACATTTGTCACCAGTAAGGAGGAAAAAAACCAAACCTGGCAGAGAACTCAGTCCTACTGTTATTTCTAGCCTTTGTTAATTTGGTTGTCGGGGTGCATAATTATCCTACGCACCCAAAATTTGTGCTCAGATATTTAATAGTATTATGTTCAAATTTGATATACCCCCAAGATGGACATCGGTCACTTAACAATGCTGTAAATTTTAATCTCAGCCTAAAACACTGTTTGACTTCACAACTGGCAAGGGGATAAAACTCACTAAATATTACAAACACAATCAGATGTCATGAGGTGGGAAACTACAACCTGTGACTGCACTGTCAAAACAGACATCATGTGGCGGTACTCGTTATCATCTCCATACTGACCCAAGTTTTATGCGACTACTGGAACATTAAAATAGGATTCAAAATTTACTGTCGATTCTCTGATTTTGCCATTTTACAAGAAGAAATTTATTAAATAACCTGACTTAAATTATTAAAAACTGAAAACATCCAACCCAATTTGTACTTTATTAGTGAGTTGGATCCCGTATCTCTTGGAAATCAATAGAGCATTACCATTAACTCCAATGAGCATAGCGATAGACATACGGGCCAAAGCCTAGAAGGCTGTATTCTCATTATTTTGTTTGAGAAAATAATGCACGCCTCAATAAGGCAGATGAGGAAAGTGTTTTTAGAAATCATGTTTGAGAGGAGTACTTTAGCACTTAAGTATTTCCAAGTAAGCAGAAATACTTAGATGCATGTTTTCGAGAAGTCTAGAGATACTGATTTACAAGAACTTAGTCTCCTCAAGTTTCAGTTCTTCTCAGCAGGAAAATTTCTGGTAATGTCATCCTGTACAGAAAACACAATTCGTTACCTTAAAACATTCATGGGATATTTTAAAGCATGAATGAAAAAGCCCAAATCAAGACCACTGTGTGCAATAATGAATATCAGATCCTGGCATGCTTTTGTGTACCAGGTACCCTAGAGTAGGTACAAGAAAATAAATTTCCTACAAAAATAAATACTTCACACTTCACTTAAAGTGAATTTATTCTAGTTCAGGTGCCAGAGGAAAAAACGTGTCTGTTAAATTAAAAAGAATGAACTATGGAATGATAAAACATCACCTCATAACTATGTAGGCTGAAGTGCAATTCACAGGCCAAATTAAACCTTCAGCTTTATTGTGAAGCTGCCTGAAAAGGAACTCCGCAGGTGATGCTTCAACTTGATTCGAGCAGTCGGTCTTGTGTTTTCAGGTTACAAAATTATTCTACCGCCATAACGTCTGTTGTTTTAGTGTCTGCCAGGGGTGCTATGCTGCCAGGTCATAGGCACACATGGCCCCCATCCCCGGTGCCTGCTTGCAGCAGGAGATCTGGTGGCAGGAGAGCCATGCCTGAAGGACAGAGTGGTGGTTACGGGGAGAGCAGACTTGCAGGTACCACAAGCCCTCGGCAGCTGACTTCTGAATGGTGAGCAACATCCTTGCCTACCTAATGGCAGGGGAAATTTCTTCATCCCTGAATATAGCTGTCAGCAGCCTGAGCAAAGAAAGATGGTACGCCAACCTGGAAACATGATGGGACTCTGCACTGACAGAAAGAAGTCAGTGAGGAAGGTGAGCACCCGATATCCTGCCTCTAGCTGCAACCAGATGTTGATGCTCTGGAGGCAAGTGAAATAGTATACAATCATTAATCATAATCCCAGAAGGCAAATCAAGGACCAAGAAAAAATGGTCTTCCTAACCCAAGAGGAAACCAGCCAAATTCTGAAGCATGACATTTTATTATAATCTTGTCCAAGGCAGCAATATGTCCTACAATACATGGAACGCACTACAAATAATCCTGTTTTCTCAATCCGGGGTAGAATGTAGGTGAACAGAGCACAATCCTTCCCTCTCCTACATGTATGGAAATGTCCTCCACTGAACCAAGCCAAAGCACATCTTTGGTAAGGAAACCCCACCTCACTTTAAACACTCCCAGCAGCAGCCAATCCATTACAATGCTTTATTTCCCACATTGCTACTTATAATTTCAAGGTACAACACACCTAACCAGCTCCCAGACACTTTATGTCTTGGTAGGGTCAAGTAAGTATCATGTATTTTCCTAAAACATACGAATGATATATATACAGGCAACATTTCCCATCCCAGTCTCTTCTGAGCTGAATAAACTCCGTACACCCTTTATTGTGAAGCTTGGTTTCCAAACCCTGGATCGCTTTTGTCACTGCACTTTTACCAATATTTCATATCCTTCTTCACGTGCGAGCAGCAAAACCAGACACAGAATTCCCATGATCTTACTAATGCCACGTACTTTCCTATTTCTGTGCAATATTTATATTGCTGTACAGCCAAAGACCACACTTCAGTCGCAGCATTACAACGAAAACTCCTGGTGAGATGATTCTCCACGCAAATTCTTAAGCTTTCTTTCAAATTACCAGTTCGAAGACAGTCTCCTATCCTGCTGGTGCAACTGCATTCCTGGTTCCTTTGTATCTGGCTGCATAAAAAATGCCTTCTGCTGGATGCAAACCATTTAAAAAAGTGATGTTTTTTAAAAGTATGCCATACTAGTATCTCATTCCGCACGCGCACAAAACTGCATGTGATCTGTTGGTAACAATGAGATATCATCACAAAAACTGCAAATATAACGATACTAAACAGCCTTACACTGAGATCCAGCCCCCAGGGAACCCCGCAAGAAACAGCTGCATTCCCCTAGAAGAAAGGCATGCCTAAGTTGCTCGCTAAACGAAGAAAGATTTATGAAGCAACTTCGCCAATGTTTGTGGTATTTATTCCACAGTGACTCCATGGCACAATTGTTCTAAACTCACACTTCGCTGCAGAGTTAGTAGATATATCGGGCACACAATATAGGGTGAGTCTGCTGCAATAGAACAGTTGATGAATAGCTTAGGAATTTGGGAGATGTGGTTTTTTACAATTCAGAACGCTGGGAAGCAATTTGCTCTCGCTCTACTGTAAATTGGTCTTTAACAATTGTTAAGTCATTCTGAAAGACTCAGAACGAGTAAGCCCTGGCTTGTCATTTATTTCAGAGGCTCCATTTTAAAGTTCTCAATTTTTCAGCCAGGAAAACAATAATGAATAATGTGAGTAAAGAAAAGCATTCATACAATTAACCGAAAACTTTTAGGTTCCATTGTCTATTAAAAAAAAAATCAGAAACAACTGGGTGCCAATTAGTCAACTGGGCAATCTATTAATTAATAATAGAATTCAGCAGCATATTTCCATGTTCATAAACATACACACATTATTGATGAAGCTTGTAGCACTGCCTATTAGGCAATTGCAGAACACTTCCAATGCAAGATGCTGCTTCCAGCTGCTTGTAACTTGGCCAGACATTGACTGTTTGGGTTGAAATTTTCCAAGTTGAATGTCTGCCTCAGGCTAAATTTTGTTCCATGTGTTGTAGAGGTTGCCTCTGAGGGAGGGGTGCAGAAGGAGGTAGACTGCGATCAGAAGAACTTGGCCAAAATACTTCAGCTGTTTTCAGAACAAGACCAGAGAAAATGCTGTCTTTCAACGTTAATAGAAATCTCTGGCAAACTTGGAAGGCTACAGCGCCCTTCCAGCTCTTGGTGACAGATTTGAAATCTGGCATGAGGGCTGGAGCCACTGTATCGGAGGTGTCCCTCTTAGAACCATAGAATCTTCATGGTTGGAAAGGACCTTGGAGATCATCGAGTCCAAGCATACACACACAAAAAAAACCCCTACAATCTCTGACACTAGAGTATGCCCTGAAGTGCCAAATCTAGACGTTTCTTAAATACCTCTAGGGATGGTGACTCAACCACCTCCCTGGGCAGGCTCTTCCAGTGCCTGACCACTCTTTCAGTAAAGGAATTCTTCCTAATATCTACTCTAAACCTCCCCTGCTGCAACTTCAGACCATTTCCTCTGGTCCTGTCATTATTCACCTTGCTGCCCCCACGAAAAATCCACCTGCATTTGGTCACTTTATGCATTTTCAGTAGGTAATTGCTAGGCCATATCCACGTTCTTCTCAACTCCTCACGCTGATCATATGACATAGGCCATCTCCACAGCAATAAGCAACTCAAATAACCACGCTCCAAGCCAGAAAACGGCAACAGGCTCCAGGCTTTCCATGTAGGGGCTGCTGGTGGCCGTGATGGCACCAGGTACTTGGGACATGAGCAGGAGTCCTGCTTCTCCTTGCCCTTTCCCTGCTCCATCCTATGGGTCTTTGCAGCAACACAGACCACAGCCATGACCTACCACCGGTGGTTATCCTCAACAGAGAGCTTCAAAAGCAGAATGCCAGGCGTTACATTAGGAATCCAGCTGATGAAGGATTGTGACACGAGTACGCTGCCCTAGGCTGCCTATCTGCTTTTTGGCTCTTTTCCTAGGGGAAAGAAAACCTAGGGAATTACACACAAAAAGCAGTATTAAAAATGTGATTAACACGGCAGAATTCAGGAATTATTAGAACTAAGTGGCCTACAGTGATTAAAACCATCTCCTAGTGCTTATATGCATGGAGGTCAATCTCTAATTGCAACTGACCTGGTCACATTTTCTTCCCCATAGAATCTTTGCTACAATTAACACACAAATTCCTCTTTTTGCCCTTGTTCTCTAGAGCTTGACTACACACTTTCAAAGCACAGAGGGAATTATTTCTTTTCTCCCGGGTTCTTTTTATGGTTCTCATCACTACAGTAATCTGTATGATAAAGGATACTGTTATCCATATTTTTTTTTTAAAGATGGGAAATTAAGATATGAAAAGATCAGAGCAAAAAGCTACAGGACACTGAGCAAGCAATTCTGACACTCAAGACCTGTATTTCTAACATGCTTAGACCTATAAAATGTCTTCTGTACATCAAGCGCGAACAGCTGTTGACTTTTGTTCCAGATGGCCAAGGTCAGCATAACTACACAGCAGATCCCAGGGACTCACGCCAGGCACCCAGACAAACTGTGTGCAAAAACCTTTATGTTTATGTGGAAATCCTGAGGGAAAGGCAGGGGCTGCAAGATCCAATTCTCCAGCCGTCTCAGGCATGAAACCACCTCTCCCTCATTTGCATCACCTCTTCTGACTGCTGCGCCTTGGTGGATGCACCTCTGGTTCATCACCCAAGCTGGACAGGAAGGATGGTGGTGGATCACGTCACATCATCACACACAGGTCCAGCGCGGCCAGATGATCCCAGCATTTTTACAACTCCTGAGCACTTTGCTTTGCAAATTTACCTACGGGGTAGAGCTGGGAGGGGCAGGGAGATAGTAAATGTATAGAACAGAGTATATAGAGATCAGCTACATCCACTGGGTGGCAGGCATGTTTCGCGGGATCCAGATACGTGTACATACAGAGGTATACAAACGAAACCTCTTAAATATTCCGCTTGTTCCCTGTCTCAGAAGCAGCAATTGAACACACACGGTAAAAAAAAAAAAAAAAAATCAATCCCACAGAGCAAAGTTAACATATTCTGCCTTCATTTTAACATAGGCTTCTCGTCTGCAGCGCTGAGGCATCTGAGCTGTCCTGGCACTCGATGGTCGAAGCTGTGTGTACACGCCGGTGCCCACGTCACTTCTGTAGGTGGGTGCCCTAATGCGAGGCAGCAGAGACCACGCAAGAGTCTTCAGGGTTTCTGCTGCACTAATTAACGTGTAAAAAGCCATGCCTGCAGAGGCCAAGCCTTTAAACTCTTCCCTAATTTAACAAACTTTGTGGGGGGAAATTTTTTTTTTTTTTTTGGACTAACAGCTGTAAATGTGTCCATGTGCGTAAGCGGATAAGTTTTAAAGTTCAGGGAAACATAAAAAGCCAGTATTTTCCACGGATTTCCACTTAACATCTAAGGAGAGTAATTTCAAAATTTGCTTAAAAAGATGTTTCTGGAGAAGAGGCCGCCAACCAAGTTTCAACCCAGCGCATATTTTTATAACCAAGTTGTAAACTCCATAAAAACTACGCTTATAATGGAAATGCTGACAAACGCATAACTACTGCAGCTAGCTATGACAGCCCAACCACAAGTCCTCCTTCAGGAAAAAGCAATGTTTACTTCTCCCCCTCCTCCTTTTTTAAGGGTGCTCGATCGCAAGCAGTGGCAGGGGCTGGGTGGTACGTACGGGTACCTCTGCCTTATCCTTCCATTAGGAATTTAAGCAGCTCTTATTCCACTTTATCTCCCACATGTTGAATGAGCCACCCCCTCTGGTTTTGCCATAAACAACCAGAGGGCCTCTTAAATCCATGAGTCACTCCGCTGGCTTCTCCTCCAACCCTTGTGCGCGACTAGAGCAAAAAAGTTGCCAGCCGTAGCCGGTGAATTAAGCTTTTTTTTTTTTTTTGCAGTACCGTCGGGAAATAACTCACACAGCGCTGAGGGTGAATACAAACCCGGTATGACTTTTATTGGCGGGGGGGAAGGGGTGAGGAGGTCCGGCGGCTGAGGAGAGCGCTCCTCCGGCTCCTCCACCCCCGGCCACGCTAAGGCACGGGAGGGACGAACATCACCACCGCCCCCGCCCCGGGGGCGGCAATGCGGAGGCCCATCGGGGGCCAACGTGTCGCCCGTGTGCGACTGTGCCCCCGTCCCGCCACCGGGGCGCCGCCGTCCCTCAGCCC
>VWZL01005663.1:147340-280987 GCA_013396915.1 Stercorarius parasiticus
GACCGGCGCGGCGAGGCTGTGCTGCGCTGCTGGGGAAGAGGCGATGTGAGTGTCCGGGGGCCGGGAGGGAGCGCGGGCAGGGCCGGCCGTGCGTAGCCCCCCACAACCCCTGGCACCTGCGGGCCGGGGGCGGGCAGGGCCGGCAAGGCGGAGTGGGGGCGGGCCCCCCGTGCCCGCAGGCTGTGGGGAGGCCTTGGGCAGCCCGGCTGGGGCCGTGCCCCCGCTGGGGCCGGCGACCCCCGCCTCGCTGTCTGAGTTACTTCCCTCTCGCTCCGGTGCCTCTGCTCTCGTCTGTCCTGCTTCTCCCCGCATCCTCCCCGGTTGTTTGTTTCTGCTGCGCTTTCGGCCCCTTATCGCTCCCGGGCAGCTTCGCCTCCCGCCCGCGGGGACGTCGCCACCCGAGCGGTGCGGGGGAGGGCGGCTGGGTGTCCCCGGCACCCCCACACCGCCGGTTCCTTCGGAGCCTCCGGGCCTGGGGGAAGCGTGTGGGGGAAAAGCCGCCGTGCCTCGGTTTTGCTGGCCATCGCGACCTCCTTTACGTCTCTAACGAGAAAATTTGTGTTAATACCTGACCACATTTGGGGTGGGGGTGGTGTAAAAATCCAAGCTTTGGTCTTTATGAAGTGAGAATGTCATACGAATGGCATTTGTTCGTTTCTGCTACTTTTCTAGATATCCTAACTTCCCTGCTGAAAAAAAAAAAAAGAAAAAGTAAGAAATCTGAACCTGACCAAAAATATCTTTAGAGATCTTTTTTGCGGGGGAGTATTTGATGGTTACGTTGTGTCAGCCTGTCTTGCAGACTGGTACTACATACAGCAGTGTTCTTAATTTTGGTTATTGCTAAAATTATACCTGAACAGTTTCTTGACCCAATTTATGTTGCTGGGTTTTTCCTCTCCTAATTCTTATCATATTCTTCCTGACATAGCCCATATCCTTCTACTGCATCTACAGTAGCAGACCTCTGCTCTCAGTAGATATCCCTGACTTCAGATACTGAATTTCTGAAGGCTGACTCGGGCAGTTCGCTTTAGGTTCCCTGTATAAGGAAGAAATACGCATCTATGGAGTTCAGTTTGCTTCTCAGATGCCTATTTAGGATGGAAAGAGTGGCATACTGGAGATGACAGTCTCCCATCTATTGACATGGAGAACTTAGATGACTTGATATCTCACTTGTTAGACAACTGAAGTTAGGAGAGATGAGCTCCGTTGGAGCTCCATACATGCAGAAGGCTCCCTGCCCTGATACTCTTGTGCATTCTTGTATATTGTTAAAAATATTTGTAGCATTACTTTTCAAGTTACATAATTTATGATTTAGAAAAATGATCTGGCAAAGCAGATACATGCAAATGATCTTCAGCACCAATATAGGTCAGACTGAGCAGCTTCTGCAGACTCTGCTCTCCACTGAGATTGTCCTGCAGGATGTGATGATTTGTATGTTGATCAGAGGGGGCTAATACAGTAATAAAAAAAAGCAGCCACTCGGGTTGTAAGTTAGAATTTACAGAAGGATAGCAAAAAATATAATCAACTTGAAGGCCAGAAGAACTAAACCCCTCACAGAACTGCTCTGTTCCATGTGGATGAAACTCCCATCCAGTACTACTCCATAGGAGCCCACATATAGACCTATATTCTGTGATATATGCGAAGGCCAACAAGCTAAGGTTAGGTAGAAGGACAGCCCCATATACTGAGTGTGCCAGGGATGCTGTTTTCTTGTGTCCTTATTTTTAAATACCATTTTTTAAAAAATAAAAATTAAGGGTATGTATCTGAGAAGAGTTTTGAGGGTAGGATTAGTGCACTATGAATTAATGGAGTTGCTGTGAATTATTTGGGAGCGTGTATTCAAAAAGATGATGCACGCACAGGCTGTTCAGTGCTCAAACTTGCAGAAAGCTGGAAGATCCTAACTTTGTTCAAAGTCTTCAGAGGTTGTAGATATTAAAAACAAAGAAGACTGCTGAGCATGTGGATGATGTTTTTCCCCCCCTAAAGGCTTATTATTTGGACAGATATATCCCTGATACAAACCTCCTTTCATCCCTGCCAAATTTCAAGTCTGGTGTTTTAGAACAGAGCTATTCAAAGCAAATGCTTCCAGATTTTGTTTACATAGCCAAATTATTTTTTTTCTTGTGTTCAGAACCACCTGAAACAGTTGTTTCGGACTTTTTCCACATTTTTTTTTTCCCCTCCCCCTTTTAATTTCAGCCAGTATATGGTAGGAACAAAAACCTCCAGCCCAGTCTCAAAGTAAAGTTTGGCAACACTGTCCAAGCTGAAGATAGTTCTTTTATGAGGGTTTCTTAAGCTTCCCTATATAAGGAAGCATGACTGCACCACCTGTTAAAACATTAATAATACTGTAAGTTTTGAGGAGAAGCAGCTCGCAGGTTGATGGTTTGGGGCCCTGGACCCCAGTACTGCTGGAGTTAGTCTGCGGGTTACTTTCTGAATGTTGTTGACACAGCCTGTCCCCTTGGTGCACTCCCAAATGCATGGTTCGCATGCAGTAGGAGTGCGTTAACCCCCTCATTGCAGCATAGGTTGCTATGTTTGAGTTTTGGAGTTTTCTCTCTGAGTTTAAATGTTTTCATACCTCTTGAGATGGCAAATGTGGCAGGCGCTGTTAATGCAGAGTTGTGATTTGTTCTTCCCCATCTCCTCGTTCCCTCTGAAGTTTTAAAAGAATTTCAGAAATCTGAAAATGGTTTCAAGATTGATACTACTTGCACTTTCTAGCTGTTTTGCAGCAAAGAGTTTGTCATTTCATTAAAGTTTCAAGAAAACAGTTTGATGTTCGCTCCCCCTTTTTCCCTCCTTCCCCTTTAGTCCTCGGAACTGTTGCACGTTCTGCCCCTGGGTGGTTTGACGAGTAGAAGATGAAAGAAAATCCCTTTATTGTGTGATTTTCTTATTGCAAAATTTTATAATTAATAAATCTTCTTACTATTAAAATCACAATTTCTTCAGGAGACACACATTTCTTGCAAGTTAGTACAAGATTTCCACCTCTGGCTGAAAGATTACAGCAGTTTGTCCAGAAGTTGCCCAGTACCCATCTGTATCCGTGCTGCTCTGTTCCCTGTGTGCCAGGTAGCAGGTTGCCAAGCTGACTTGCTCGGCCAGCTCTGGAAAATCGAGCTCCAAGTGGACTTGGAGGTAGAGCTTCTCAGTAAAACTTGCCCACCTCTGGGGGTCGGTGTCACCAAGCCCCTGTTGGGATAGCTGCGCCTGGGTGAATGTGTACAGAGCTGAAGTCTCGACCCTGCAAACCTGGGCAAGCCAGACTTGATGCACTCTGGACTGTCTCTTCGTTTTAGTTCCAGGAAGAACGATTGTTGCGGTGGTGATGGCTAGCTGGTCGGCTTTCTGGTCCTTAGCAGGTTGGCCCAGCTGTAAAGCTGAAAACAAGAATCTTAACTTTACTGATATAAGTGCAGGCAGAAGATAAGGAGTCTTAAAAGCTGTACTGTTTTGACTGGAATGACTTTTAAAAATAACTACATTTCCCTTGATTTGATTCGAGTATAAAGGACTTCTGTACCACTTTAATGGCATCTCCTCTCAGGCGTGTATTTGGCAGATTAATAAAATAATCACATACTTAAACATTGTCTTCAATCTGGATTAACTTTCAGGCTTGTGACTGGAGCCCATGAAGCACTTGTAGCATCTCACCGAAGTTGGGTCTCGCTTCAGTTGCCAATCCTTCCCAAACACTCCTCTTTGCTTTGCTCTCATTGCAGCGCTGTTGGTGCTTTGCAGGCTCCATCGTTGTTATAATGGCAGATGTTACTTGCTGGATATTTTAGCTGAGCTTGCTCTTTTATTGAGTGTTACGAACTCAAGTGGAAAATCTTGAAGAGAGTTACTCGGCATATAACACTCATCATGCTCATAAGTCACGGAATTGGGAACATAATTTACACAATTAACTTCATTAATCACGAAGTGCAGGATTTAAGGTTCCCAGGAGATCCAGTCTTCTGCACAGAGTATCATTTACACTTACCTGTAACAGCAGAGAGCCAGCTCCAATCTTTATCAAAACCAAATAAGAGATGAAGACAAAAGGCTTCTGTCGTCAAGACCAGGATTTGTGTTTGAGCCCTAGGTGTGCCCTCAGGTTCTCCAGCTACACGATTACTCCCCGTGTAGCTACAGAGGTTTGCAACGGATGTGGTGTCCAGTAGCGCTTAGGAAAGAAATCAGTGGAAAATATAGCTGTGAAAACACAGCTCGTCACACTCTCAGGTCTTGACTTTTGGTGGGTGCAGCTGTACAGTCTTAATTTTAGCACTTACGCTTGATGCTGTTGAAGAGAAAGAGCCAGCCCTGTTAGGTTAAACTTGGAAATATGCAGATGTTCTTGCACCTCCGAAGCACACAGTGAGGCTCTTTGACAATTTATTTGTTTTCTGTCAGAATTGGTCCATTGCCTTAGGAAGGTTAACCCAGCTTTTAGCTGCAGATTTATCTTAGATGACATCGAAGGATTTAGAGACAATTTAGGAGCTATAGCTCAATAGGAAAAAGGGCCTCGAGATATTTCTGAGCTCTGAATTTCTCCCTCCCACTCAGCTGGTTTTCCAGCCAGAGTGTTCGATTTCCCAGGCTTTGGCCCTAGGACATTCTGATATATCTCAAAAGCCTTTTAATTAAATGTGGGACTAAATAGTCACCCAGTTTTAAAGTACACCATTTAGGGATGAGCAGATTTCTGTTTAAATCAGGGGGAAGCCCAGCTGCTTCTTTCTAGCTTCCCAGAAAATTGCTTGAAAAGCTGTGCGTTGCTAACGCAGTATTGCTTACAGGTTGATACATTTTTGCAGAGGATATCCTCCGTACTTACACTTTTAAATAATCATAGCCTCGTAGAAATTGTATTTTTACATTAAGCATGGTAGGAGAGTGTATTTTGATATCTACTTAAATTTTAAAGAGTTGAATTGATCAGCTCTGTTTCTGTTATGAAAGATCTGTTTGCAGGTATCATAAGGTTTGAGGGTGCTGTTGCTGTGCATGGAAGAACTTTTGCGTTTATTGAATAAAAATGTCAGGAAGTATTTTCCTTGAACTCTGTACATTGATCTTCAGATGGAAGGCAAAGATACATTTTTTGGACTGATCTTTTTTAATGTTCTCAGGGTAATCTTGAATTGGTTTTGGTTTCGCCCCTCCGTCTTTTTCATTTTAACTTAAAAACTTAGAAGTCTGTTGCTGGAATGTGTTCTGTTGAACCAAAGCATTGCATCTGTTGCTGCAAGCCAACGACAAATGGAATTATTTCTGCACAAGCCTCATCTGGCAATAGAAAGCAGTTTTTGATGAAGAAACAGCCATTGGAGGCGTTGTTTGTTTTATTGTTAAATGCTTTTATGTAGTAAGTTTTCAGCTCTGAAGAATTTCCCCCAAGTTTCCTCACACATATGCAGCTTACGTAAATTGCATGGTTCAGAAATACATTTTTACACTGAAACATCCAAACAATTTAGTGCTGTGTCTGTGACCCCACAGGTCAGAATCTGTTCTAGGATTCCCCACAGTAGCTCACGTTGTCCAGAACTGCATCTTTGTGTTCCTAAGTGCACTGTGTACAGTATCCCAAGTAGACTTCAACATTAAATCTAAAGTTTTACACTTAGAAATGTTTATTGTATGCATTTTTATGGAAAATAGTGCAAGTTGTACTTTTCTGACAGTTCTGTGTTTAATTAGGGTACCTAGAGATGCTTGTTTATCTCTGGCTTGCTTTGTCTTGTATTTCTGGTTCTTACAGCATTGCCTCCATTGTAAAAAATTTGCAGTCTTCAGGGGTCAGATGAGCACAATCTCAATACTGAGCTGTGCTTTATGGGGACAGTAGTCAATATAGCTACTCTTGCTTGCTCCCCATAATTTGTTTTTAAAAAGAAAAAAAAGAAAAACAAACTCCTAGCACTCAATCACCCAAAGAAGACTAAATTTAGTTTCTGAAGAGAGAGAGATATATATATACACACACAAAAAAAAACCTGTGGCTGGGATTATTGTTTCAGATTATACAGCTTATTTTTTTTTTCTCTCCCCAGGGCCGATTACTGGAAATCTCAGCCAAAAAAATTCTGCGATTACTGCAAGTGCTGGATAGCAGACAACAGACCTGTACGATGGTCTACTGTACAATGTCAATGATTCTGAAATACTAGGAATTTGAATTACAGGGTTTTAACATCACTTTTGATACTATTCTCTTGATGCAGGAAATTTGTGGTTTTAAAATGCCGTTGTAATACTTGTGATATTTAAAGTATATTACGTTGAGAGCCAGATACTGCATACAAGGTGGTCTGTGCTGCTCTACTTGGCAGTACAGATAAGAACTGAAATATCTGACCCTGCTTTTTCTTCAGCTTCTGTAACTTAACATTTGATCTGTCTTGAAACTTTGCCCATGCCTGTTCCTAGCCTTTGTATGCAAGTAGAAAGCAAAACCTGGCATATGTGCTGTTTATATCTGGTAGGCCTGGTGCAGCCAGCACTCTAAGCATTTAAAGCAGGTTTCTTTCATTTCACACAGCCCACAGAAACGTTAGTGGGTTACAGAAAGGTGTTTCTGACTTGCAGATGCCTTTTGCACACTGGTAGACCCGTTGGTTTCTCACTTAGAAATAAATTTTGCCTTCCTGACTCGATGCCGAGGGTGCTCCTGGAGCTAAGCTTCATCTGGCTTGCAATTAGATACCTTCAGTTCAGAATGACAAATGTGAGCTAATTGGTCTAAGTTTCTTCTTGTAGTCACTGGAGAGAAATGCACGTTAAAGTTGGGGGATTTGGCTACCTTATATCTCATTTAACTGTCTTTAAATGAGATGAATCGTCCCCTGGATGTGCATCCTCTGCACATTGGTTTGTGCAAAGAAAATCTAGGGTTACTAGGTCAGGCTTATGCACCTGACATTTGAGCACCTAAATGAGCTCAGATACTTTTTGTGAGAACCACATGAGGACTTCCACTGTTGTACCTGTGGAGCTTCTGAACTGCTTCCAGCTCCTGCTGGCTTCAGTGTTTCTGGCAGCTTTTTGGCTTGCAGGCTGTTCTGTTGTCCTTAGTCACCCAAGTCTCCCACCTTGCCTTTTCCTCTCTCAGATTTGCAGACCTGCAGACTACTTTGAGTTCATGGGATATTTGTGGAGCATAGCATAATCTAATTAAGGACCGTAGCTAATATTTGGAACGCTAAGCCATGCTGTTTTTAAAAATTTGCATGAAAATAGAGAGGTAAAAAAAATACAAAGTGATGGTACTTGGAAGGATGGCATGGAGAAGGAGCTCAGATTACCTGTTACTTGTCTCTAATCTGTGTGCTGAACAGTATTAGTTGAAAAAAATTAAATCTGATAGACTATGAAATTTTATTATACCATTTTGGAGTGTTACTGATTTTTCATAATTTCTATGTTGAGTGTTTCTCAGTGTTCCTGAATTCCTATAGCCATTTTATAGCTATAGTGTTTGATTTGTGTTTTCAGAACAGATTACATCTAGACTTGTTCAACTAAGTTTAGTCTAACTAAATTTTAATGTGTAAATTAACTGCATTAAAATTGTGTAATACATATTATTTTTCTTGGGTTTTTTCTCGCTTTTAAGAGCATTGATTTTCATGAAAGAGGGAAGAATCATAAAGAAAATGTGGCAAAAAGAATTAGTGAGGTAACTCAAATATCTTATTTGCACGAACACTTAATTTTCAATCTCTTTTATTATCAGACTTGTTTTATTTATTCTCTTGGGGTTGTTTTGTTTTGTTTTAGATTAAAAAGAAAAGCTTGGAAAAAGCAAAAGAAGAAGAAAACATGTCAAAAGAATTTGCAGCAATGGAGGAGGCTGCAATGAAAGCATATCAAGAGGACATGAAAAGGCTTGGAATCAAGCCAGGTAGTTCATATAGCTGCCAAAGGATTAAAGACAGAATTGAAAGAATATTCAGTAGGAATGTTTTTTCTTAAACTAGGTTTTAGGAACATGAGAACAGGCCTCCAGGACTGTGTTTGCTCATAAAAAAAAAAAAAAAAAAAAGAAAAAAAAAAAAAAAAACAAAAAAAAAACCCAAAAGCAAAACAACAAGGAGTCTGCAAATTGCCAGTAGTAGAAGTTGCAGTACAGAATGTTTTTAGCTACGAAGTCCTCTGGTCCATGGAACAATGCGATTTGGAGTAGAAAAATTAAACAACGTGATAAAAAATTTTGGCTGTAGCTGGTGTTTTGAATCAGCAGTGCAGCTTCCCTTAGTTCATTTTATGTTAGATTTTTGCCAATTGGAGACAAAAGTTCCTATTGAGTAGGAGAGGTTGGGTTCCCACTGGGGTTAAACAGTGGAGATGAGAATCTCCTACTCAGCTTGCAGTTCAGCAAGTGCCTTTGTTTTGTCCATGTGAAGACATATTATCCTTTAAAATAGTTTGTAGTTTCAAGCTCCTGTAGGATTTCTCTTTTTTGTAACTCTTAGTTTCTTTTTTGTTGTCGTTCAGTTAAAGCTCATTGGTCCTTATGGTTTTTCTCTTTAGGTTACTCATCTTTTGATATTTGGACTTTCTTAATGACACTATAGTATTGCTACAATGCAAGATTCTTTAAATATAGTCTTTTAAGCTTACCTGCTGTGAGTGTAATACTAACGAGTGAAAGTACTCAGTACTCATAAGAACAACATTTCCTATTTGCTGTTGCTCAAGAGTGACTGATATTTAAGATCAGATTATTACTCTTTTTTTAAAAGAGAATATTATTTTCTTTAAGATGAGGTAGGTCCCAGTTCGACACAGAGTAAACCACAGAGTAACACAGTGGAAACTACAGGAAAGAAAGAAAAGAAAGAGAAGAAGGAAAAGAAGGAAAAGAAAGAAAAGAAACACTGACCACCTCAGGACCCCTCAATGCCACGAAAAACTGAAACAAAGGAGTGGGTGCAAGGATTTTCTCCCGAAGGCTATACATATTACTACAACACAAAAACAGGAGGTAAAAAATAGTGAGAAGCGAATGCAGATATAGTTACTGGATATAAATGAGAAAAGACTACCTGCGTTTCTTTACGCTTCTGCTCTCTCACTAGTAAGCTGATTATTAAAAGGTGAACAATTAGGTGGAGTTTTGATATTCAGCATTCAAGGCTTAGGCATCTAGAACTTCAGACTGGTTTTGCTGTTTGTTAATAATGTAAGAATGCAGTAATTCCAGTTTCTGGAGAAGTTTAGCCTTTCACATGTTAAGTATACAAAAGATAGCTGTGTTAAAGAAGCTTCCTTATCAGGAATATGAAATAAATGAGAGTAAGTAAATGAGAGCTGTTATGGATCGCTGGCTGATTGTTTCTTTCCACATTTCAGGGGTTTATCTAACTGACTGCCTTCTGTTGAGGAGCTATGTGTTATGATCTACTTTAGAGTGTAAAAGCAACCTTCTTTTGATTAGACTTAATGAGACTGTTACAAACTGTTTCTTATAAATTTAAGAATTGCCATTAATATTTACCGTAGTCTTTCCTCATACAAGATAAGTTCCAAAAGGTAAAAATCTCACGTGTTTCGTTTCCTCTGGTGTATGCTACCATTTAAAAAACAAACACGTTTTTTGTATGAAAATTCCAGTATCTGTGTATCAGCCATAGTTTAATAGTCTGGAATGTGGTTAGTCTTGGTAAAGCCAACTGTAATAATTATGATACTTTGGTTTATTGTTCATACCGTGGTTTGATCAAGGAAGATTTATATTGCAATGAGGTGTATCTATATTACTTGTTTGTACGTGTGCACACATCAGTGTCATACCTTTTACATCTGTTTTTTTCTAAATATGATTAAACTTAAACAGGATTGTATGATGGGTGAAATATGGTTTTGCTTTTTTAGAATCACAGTGGGAGAAACCTAAAGGATTCCAAGGCAACTCTCAAAACTCACAAACGGTAATCAAATACTGTTATTCAAACTTTTCTTTGTCCTTGTAAACACTTATCACAAATAAGCTAAGCAATTTGCAAGTCTTCTGATTGCAGAAGATAAATTGTTTGCTGTTAGTAAACGTAGAAAAACATAATTTGAATATATGGAATGTTTTATGATGTACTTGATGAAAGCTCAAATTTTGCTACACAAATCTTTTTTGGCTAATTTGTTTATCAAGGGAAGAGAAGTCATAGTGGTGGTTGTGTTTTTACAGAATATGTTTTTTTGATGCTTCAGCCCATAAATTCTGTTCAACCTTTTGTGAATGAAATCTAATGAAAAAAATTAAAACTTACACATTTGAAGTAGTTAAGACTCCTTTATCTTAGGAAACATTGAGGTTGCATTGTGAGATAGTAAAAAAAAAAAAAGTGCCTATTTTTTGTGTTTGCTTTAGGATATGGCTATGTGATAATTTGTCTTTTTCATGGAACCTATGTGCAAGCAATATTTTGAGAATATTACTTTTAGAATATTACTTTATTTTCCTTATTTAAGGCACTGGAAAACTTGCCAAGTAGTGCGAAGAGAGAAATATTTCTTACTACTATTAGTGGGCTTTGCCCTGATACTTACCGCTCCAGGATTTTTGTGCTTCACAACATTAAAAATAGGATTTTCACAACACTCCTGTGAAGTGATGTTACATTTCTGCATTTTTGAGATAGGTGTTGTAGGTATAGTATGATTTAAAGTCAGTGTTGTTTGCTAATGTTGGTTTTATGTTAGAGATCAAAAAAGCCTGGCTTTTTCAGAGCACTTGGCATTCTGTAGCTCAATATTGTTGCGTCTGAGAAATGGCTTGTGCTTGGTACTGGGTTACTTGCAGTCAGAGGAGAAAATGGTTATAATTGCGTATATTTTTAGGCAATTGAATCAATTCACAAAATGTACATGAAGTTTTGTCAGTATTCCCTCTCTTGATAAGGCAGTGTTTTATCTCAAAAATGCAGGCTTTTTCCATCCAGCATTCATTCCCAAGAGACTGCACACTTCGTGTCAGAACTGCCCATCACATGCTATTCTGGCTTTCTGATTCCTTTATCCTGCAGTTTTGCACAGCTTGTTAACCAGCACTTCAACTTTATCTTTTCAGTCAAGGCCTAGCTTTGCAATATTTATAAGCCAGTCTTACTGTAGCCTTCCACTGGAAGAGGTGGTCCTGTGACTAATCTTCTATGTTCCTCGGTGCATATTTGCCCTGACAGTGAACTTGTTTAGGGAGCAAAGACATCAGAGTTTAGGTTAGCACTTTTGTAGGCTTAATGTCCTTGCAATTAGCTCTCAGGGTAATCAGAGAAGTGCCGGTGTGGGGAGAGCAGATGGAGGAGAGAAGGAGCTGCCTTCTTGGCAACAATTTGAAGTTAGCTCATCTCAGCTATATCGTAAACACACACCTTCAGCCTCGGGTATCTCTCCAGTGCCACATGGCTGTATTTTGCCATTCCTCCCTCATCCTCCTTGGTGACTTTGTGGTGTCTTGAGTTATTTTCGCTGTTGCTAAAAACAAGCATTTGATTGCTCCCTTATTTAGTCTGAGCTAAAGATACTGGGAATATCCCAGATCTCTAACAAGGACTCACGCTGCCCAGAAATCAAAGGGCATGCTTGCAGTATGTAGTGCAAGTGAGATTCACAGGCCTTCCGTGTTTTACAGCATGTTAGCCTGCTGCTTAGACTTTGTGGTGAGAGAACGGAGTAATAAAAAGGCATGTTGAAGACTACCTACAACTTCAGTTAGATTGACATCATGCGTGTTAGCATTTGCATAGGAGGATACTCCGTGTGCCTAAAGTCAAGTATCTGCTGAAAACCTCTAAGTACCAGGTTTAAAACGTTCAGGATCTAACTCTTAACAAAAAGGATAAGTTGTACTTAAGACTAGTCTTTTGTCCTCCTTCTACTTAGATAAAATAATTTTTCCCTTTGCTTCTTTTGTTGAAACTAGCACACTGAAACTTTTGAGAGCCAAATCTTGAGGAAACTTGCTCACTGACAGCTTTCTCGCTTTTTTCCCTGCTCTGAACCTACTGATATTATTCTGATATTACTGATGTTATTATTCTGTTTCATATATAGCTTTCTACAGAGTAGGTATAAGAACGTTAAGTCCTGATTGTGTTGTGTTTTTTTAAAAAAACCACAAAGTTTTAATAGAATATTAATCAAATGCATAGGAATGTGTGTGCAGAAGCCTGTCGGGGGGGAGGGGGCGTTTATGTGTACACACAGAGAAATTCATTAATGCAAAAATCATGTGTGATGAAGCTACATGGAAGTTCTGCCCAGTACAGGGGAATGGGCAGTATTAGCATTTAAGGAGCAGTGAAGTAGTGTATGTGTGAGTGTTAATGGAAATCAGGTTCTTAAGGAAGATGTTAAGCCACGTGTAATGACTGATTATCTAGCTCTGTCTGATTCTGCAAAACATCTTTATTTTAATTACACATCCACAGAGACATAACAGCAACTTCTGCCGCATTTCACACAAATTAGTAGGGAAAAACAGTCCTTTGCTGAAATTGGTGCTTTACTAAATAAGTAAATTCATGGCATGCATTCCTGCAAAGTCTGCTTCTTCAGTATTTTTGGTGAAGATCTATTTTGGAATAAATTTTAGATGTTTTGGTTTTGTTTGCTTATGTTTAATTTGTGATAGTATTTATTGTACTGTTTTTCTATACCCCTCATAAAACCCTGAGTCTTCCAGAGAAATTTTTTCTTGGTCTCTACTTAAGACAATAACAAAACCAGGAAATGTCAACTTCAGGTGTGAATACTTTGGAAAATAAAAAACATGGTCTTTTATGGCTGTTATCATAATATGAGCTGTATGGCAACCTTTACGATACTGCTTCATACTAATTATCTACTCTTTGAAAAAACTGTGTATGTGCATTTGCAATACATTAAGTTAAACCATTCAATCTCATTTGAGTCAAAGGGAATACTTTCTAACAACTTTAGGCGTTCAAGCTTAAAAACAGTAAAATTATCATTAACAAAAAGTACTCAAGGTTTGAATAGTCTTATAAGTGATGTTTTGGCTGGTCCTTAAAACTCGCTTGTTTAATTAGCGCCTGTATCCTTTTCTCAGGCAGCAGAGTGGGTAGAAGGTGTCACTGAAGATGGTCATACCTATTACTATAACACACAAACAGGAGGTAAGGAGAGCTTGTTTTCCAGTTAATCTCTATTTCAGAAGAGAGGGTTTTCAGAGCAGCATTTTATTTTGCAAATAACTGCATTTTAAGGCCATTACTAAGTTTTGTATTTTTTAAGCTGTTGCCTTGGTTGAAATATACTAGTTGTTAAGTCAAGGCTGGCTTTATAGTTGTATTGTCAGTGTGTATGCATTTGTGCTTCACAGGTGTTATTTGACATTCAATTTATAACTCTAAAATATGGGTTCTTCTTTTCTACATATATATTGAAATTATTGTTTGGAAAACAGAAAGAAGCAGGTTGTTTGGGGTTTTTTTTGACAGAAGAATATCTTAAACTTTTCTTCTTGCTGACGTAGCATTGATAAGAGAGTCCAGAATCTTACCTCCTACTTCTTTTCCCCATTTTTTTCCCTACATGGGGAACTTTGTGGTAACTCCCCCACAACAAGCATCTGTTTTCTAAATCTGTTTGAATCGTTTTAAGGTCAATGATTCCTCTCTGGAGAGCATACGATTTTATGCTGGCTATGACTTTTCCTTGTGCTGTTGGGTATGAAGTGGCATTCCTGACGATGCCAAGAATAGGAAAAAAAAAACCCAAACCAAAACCTTTCAGTTTTTCAGCATGCCACTCCCCTGCTCAAATGATTTGTGATTTATTTTTTTTTTGAAAGGGAAATGAGATGCTGGTTATTTTTAAACAGTACCTTCCAAGTTCAGATACATTTTTTGCCTTTGGTTGTAATGTTTTTTAAAGTTCTTTATGGACACGATGCTCGTGAAGAATGTTTTTGTAATCATTGTATTTGGTTAAATTTTGACTTGTGAGATTTTAAAGCAATCCCTGACTTTTATATAGCTGTAAGTATCTTGGAAATGCTTGAAAATTACTTGTCAGTTCTGTTAACGCTAGTCCCATCCTCTGAAGATAAGACAAAGTGTGAACCGAGGGGACTGATTGCAGTGTCTCATCTCAGGTATATAACTTAAGAAGCCAGTGTCTCTAGGTTTAGCTCCTGCTACGAGTCATGCTTTGGGAGGCTGCACCTTACTCTGCTGGCCGTATGTGACACCCAGGAAAGTGAATTTTTCCAGTTACTGGTCTAAAGCTACATGGCAGCAGTACCATTTTTTGTTCATTCAGAGCCACTCATTGCCAGTTTCTTACACCTTTACTTCTTCAAGATAAATCTAGAAGCATACCTGTTAAATGTTGTTTTCAGTTAGGGATTTCTTTGGAAATAGATAAAATAATTGGAAAAATAGTAGTTTTATCACATTTGAAAGCTTAAATAAAATTGTAGTTTGCAAGTTGGTGTACTTTTGCCTTATTGTTACCAAAAGCAGTTTTAAGACCATTGAGTCGACTTTTATTTAAATATTTCCCCTCAATATATTTACTGGACTATTACGTTCTCATTGAAAATGAGGTTATACCCTGTAGATACTTTAACGTCTTTTCAGAATAATGTTTGTATTTCCTTGTTTACTTGACAGCTCTTTAATTAGAGACCTAATGTTACCAAGCCAAGTAGTAGAGGGAAGGGGGTTATCTGCCCGGGGAGCTGGGGCTCACAGTTAACATTCTTTACCTTATCCTTTCTTTGTAATCGATGGACAACTCAAATCAAATAGGCACCTCTAGAGGCCAATTTGTCTGTCCTGTGATAGGATGGGACCACAGTTCACCGTGCATGATATTTTTCTTAAGCACTAATTACAACAAGCTTTATCAACAGTGAACTCAGCTGTCATGACAATATCTCTGCTGGGAAGTGAAATGTTATCTTTCTGATTATATTTATTAAAACAAACATACCAAACAAAGGCAAAAGCCTTGTGCTAAATTATTTGCTGTAGTTTTGCATAAGGCAGCACTGCTTCTGAAAGGTAATGTTGTCAAAGCAATAACAGATCAGAGTTAGAAACATAAATAATGTGGTTATTCAAATATCTTGGACAGTATCTACATGGGAGAAACCGGCTGGTTTCGTTTCATCTTCAAATGAGAAAAGTCAACGTGACAAGCATTCTGAAGAGCTTGCAGAAACAGATTCCAAAGGGTCTGATTCCGACTCGGAAGACAGTGAAAATGAAGCACAGGGTTCAGAAAGAAATTTCAAGGTAAGTTCTCTCTTCAGATTTATTTTACATACAGTATTAATTTTCTAGCTTAACATGATTTATCTTTTATCTCTTGTGATAGGCTTTACTCATTGTAATGAGGTTAATGAGGCTAAACCTTACGACTCAAAGTAGAAGTTTGCGCTTGTTTGAATAGCAAAATGAATCTTTATTCAATTATTTGGCCCATTGCTGTCACCGTTCCAGAATAGAAAGCATGATCTTTCCTTCAGCCCACCAGAAGTAGATTGAATTCTGCCAGAAATGTGATGTTCTCTGAGAAAGGACTGTCATCTCTCTGAAGTAATCCACAAAATGATTTGGATTTCAGTGTGAGCATGAGACTTCTAACCTTCATTGGAATGCCTTTGACTGAAAATTACATGGTTAAGTTTCCTTATTAATTGAGGAAAACATTGGCAGCACACAGTACAAAACCTATATCAATTAAATATTTTTGTCTTCAAATTTAAAACTTAAGATAAGGGTGTGATTATGGCTCTGGTTGGGTCAGATGGTTTTTCTGAAACAGGTATTTCAGAACAGGCAGAGACAGTTTAAATATAAAATGTATTCATAGACAGGTGTTAATTCTAAAGTACATGTTTTTGTACCACTGTGCATCATTATAAACTATTAGGTATTAGCTGGAAAGTGTGTGTATCTGCATGCACAGAAAGCTGTATGTGAATTTTTGCCTTTTTTTTTTTTTTTAAACATGATAAGCTGTGTTTTTAAGTAAGTTTGTATTGGCTACTCCTTGCTAACTTCAGCCTTGATAGATGGGATTTTCCAACTTTAACTTTTTGTAACATTTAAGATTTTTTTTCAACTCTGTATGTGATGAAAGCTCAAGGAGAAAAATTTAAAGATTTTAATACAATATGAATTTATTGTTTCAAGTTACTCTTGATTGAAAAGTATGAATAGTAGGTAATAGTAAATAAAAGATGTAAAATAAAGCTACATTGTGTTTTTATTTAGGCATTTTTGCTTAAGGTGGGTTTTTTCCTCTTTAGAGGAAAGGAGATAATGGTGAAGAATCAGAGGAAGGGAAAAAGTCTTCCAAAGCTAAAAAGTTAAGTCCTTATGGGAAATGGCGAGAAGTTAAGCCAGAAGAAACAGCTGATAAAGAGGAGAGTACATCGGCTTCCCAAGAATCCTCCAGTGATGCACCTAACAAGACCAACCCTTATGGAAAATGGAAAGCAATTAAGCAAGAAGGAGAAGAAGAAGAAGAAGAAGAAGAAGAACCATGGTGAGGATCTTTTTACTGTAGTTATTTTCTTAATATTTGCTTCCAGAATACTTGTTTTCAGAGATGAAGCTTTTTCGTCTGAATTCTGGCAGAATTAGCACAGCAGTGATTGGAAACGTAGCCCAAATACAATTCTTTCCACAGTGATTATTTTAAGTAATAGCTCTCCATGGTAGACAGTGGTGGTGTTTTGGTTTTAGCGTAGAAGTTCACCATGAGTACAAAGTAAATGAAAGTGATTTAAAGGATGATTGTCATCCATCATTTTTCTCAGAGGCCCGAGTATCAACTTTACATGTAGTTACTCTAAGCTTATGTTCCTTAACATCATCTCCTTCAACAATCTCGTTCAGCTGCCTCTTGTTTTTTCAACTGCTTCCAGCCTTGGAACAGCAGAGGCAGCTTTCTCAGGGCCTGTACCTTCCAGGCTAAATTCTGTTTCTTTCTGATGAGTAATTAGCTGGGCTAACTTTGCCTGGAGTTCAAGATCTGTCTTGATCTTCTAGGGCCAGCAGCAACCTGATCTTGATCGTACTGGGTTAGCGTTGTTTTGAATTCCTTCCCTGTGGGATCAATAGTTGCTGACATGAGTATGCTTTTTAGACTCCGAGCAATTTCTACCTAAGCCTGGTATGTTTGGCTGAGTTACTTCCACAAGCAGTGAATTATTTCTCACTTTGTGGTGTTGTACTAACTCTAAACTGTTCACTTGAAGGACACAGCCTAGAAGACACTTCAATTTTTTTGTCTTACTTTCACCCAGTATTGCAGTAAAAGACTTCTGATGGCACTGTTTCTTGTTCCCTAATTTCTCTCATTTTAAAACAAAGTTAAGCAAAACCAAACCAAAATTCACTACAACCTTTTCTGCTGTCACTATGGGTGAGTCCTGGAGGCTCTTATAATGTGGTGGGAGACACTTTCTGTAATGATTTAAATAAGGAGAGGAAAGACAAAACATGTGTGATCTGTTTATGCCAATTATAATTTCGGAAGCTCTCTCCCATGTCCAACCGATGTACTGCAGATGTTTTCATGACATGCATCTGATCAGAAGGGGTTTTTTTTTTGTTTTGTTTTGCTGCATAATGCCTGAGATGGCTCCTTTTCTTTGAGCTGAGATGGCTCTGGCTGTCTTTTATGGCCAGTTTCTTGTTATGGGGCGTCTAGGGGTCTCGAAAAATTAGGTTTGGGAGAACGAAATCAGTCTTTTCCCTCACACTGACCCCATTCTTCAGCATTATTGTTCTAAATTATTCAGCAGAAAGAGTTTTGACACTGTTTGAACTAAATTAAGCACTGATACACTTCTGTGGAGATGATAATGTCACTTGATCAGTTCATGTAACACCTCTTGTATTGGACCAGCTAATGGCTCCTCGGCTCCAGAGCTGATAAATTCTTTCAGGTTTTGGGGAAGCACTGTCCAATAAAAAGTGCTTTCACCTACTGACCTACATTTTAGGGATGCTGCAAGAGTCACATTTTTTTGACTTGCGGTCATTCTCATGGCTCTGTTTTGGGTGCTTGAGCTGATCCATGTTTTCCTTGAAGCATAGGACCTGAAACTAGGTATAGGATGTGAGCTATCAGGCTAGCACTCGGTAGTACTGAAAGATTTCTTGCATGGATTGGCCAGGAATACAGTATGTATCTCTTTGCAATAGTGTTATGCTGGTGTGATTCCCGATGGTCTTGTGATTTAGATCATTTTCTGTGAACTGTTCAGTTGTTCTCCATCGTATGTTTGTGCTACAGGTTATTCTTGTAGAACACAGTGTTTTGCTGTTGTCATTTTTAGTTGGTCTGATTTGTTCAGATCAATATTAGCTGTGATCCTGTCCTCCAGAGCTGCTTTTCCCAACTTGGGGTCATTGGCTGATTTTGTAAGCCTGTTCTCTGCTCTAACATGCAGACCTTCATGGTTGGACACCTGCAGAAAACTACTTAATATCATTTTGGCAATGAACTATTGCTAATTACTCACCAACTACTGTCTTTCAACATTTTTAGATTTACACACTGAAGTCCTGTTGTCTTTTACAGGACTATTTACATGATGAGTGCTTGGGCCATGGCATAAGCTCTGCAGCAAATGAGGTCTTAGTTTTTCACTTTTCATAACCAGCCCACACAGAAGAAACAAAGAACATGGGTTTTTTCTTGATTCTTGTCATGACGATGATCTTGGCTAGAAAACTGCATCTAACTCAAAGCTGCTTTGACAGTTAAATATGGACGTTTGACAATTAAATATGGGGTGCTGTGTCCAGTTCTGGAGCCCTCAGCACCGCACAGACATGGACCTGTTGCAGTGGGTCCAGAGGAGGGCCATGAAAATGGTCAGAGGGCTGGAGCACCCCTCCTATGAGGACAGGCTGAGAGAGTTGGGGTTGTTCAGCCTGGAGAGGAGAAGGGAGACCTTATTGCGGCCCTTCAGTACTTAAAGGGGGCTCATAAGAAAGACGGGGACAAACTTTTTAGCAGGGTCTGTTGTGACAGGACAAGAAGTAATTGTTTTGAACTAAAAGAGGGTAGATTTATACTAGATATAAGGAAGAAATTTTTTACAGTGAAAGTGGTAAAACACTGGCACAGGTTGCCCAGAGAGGTGGTAGAGGCCCCATCCCTGCAAACATTCAAGGTCAGGTTGGACGGGGCTCTGAGCAACCTGATCTAGTTGAAGATGTCCCTGCTCATTGCAGGGGGGTTGGACTAGATGACCTTTAAAGGTCCCTTCCAACCCAAAGTATTCTGTGATTCTGTGTTACTGTCTGTAGTACACCGTGTTGTTTTCTCCATGTAGATCAACCCTTTTATGTTTTCCTCTCTTCTCCCAGTGAAAAAGTGGACCTGGAGCTTCCTATTACAGAGAGTGACAATCTACCACCACCAGTGCTAGATGTTCCAGAAGATGCGACAGTGATATTTAAAGAGAAGACAGTCACCTCCCTTGGAGATACGACAGAAGGGGTGCCAACATTTAAAAAGAGGAAATTTGAAAATGGAAAATCTAGAAACTTAAGACAAAGACTAAGTGATCAGTAATATTTAACAAATCATTTTAGATTCTGTTTAAGCTAGAGTGAATCAAAAGTTTAATATTTTAAACAGGCTTTTATAAAGAAAATGTTGGATAGAAATTAAGGATTTATAGGTATTAAAACGTGTGAGTTGTAATATTTTTTTATTTTATTTTGATGTGATTGATTTTGGAATGGAAGTTTGTGTTATATTACTTATGCAATATTGTAAATACGTTTACTTTTTATTTTAACCATGCCATCTAAGTTCAATTTGCTCTACGTATGCTGTTTTAAATACATTGTCTAAGGTTTTTTACTCCTTTTCTGAGTATGGGAGAAAGCAGAAATCCTTAATCTGGCAAAAGTGATGCAGACCTTTTATTTTTACAGAGGAAATGGATCAATGGAAGGTACTAGAGAGTAAAATCATCCCCCAAGATTGTTTATGTGGAGTAGTTTCCCAATTAATTGAGTAAAAATATTGTGCTTACTAACCTGTGGCTAATCGCTCGCAAAAGAGTAGGTTCTGGGAGTGCCAACATTTTCAAGCGTAGACCATTTGAAAGCTGTTTTTAGAGGAATTAGTCGCATCAGTGCCACTCATTTCAAATAACTTTCTGAAAGAAATTCTTTGTGTCCATGCATGATAAATGTATTAAAACTCTGCAGAAGATTTAAACCCGATGAATTTTAACTTTTAGTAACAGCACCAGAGCCACCCCTGTTGGAGTAGGTATTTCTGTGGTGTCTTCCTGTTGTATTTTGCTCTATTGTTGTCTCTACTTGAATTTTTCTTTCTTCTTCGTGTCAAGTTTTCTTTTTTTGGTCTTGTTTTCTTTTTGTCTCTTTCCCTGTAAAAAACCAATTGCCTGATATTTCCAGGAAAAAAATATTCCAAAGACCTGGCCCTGCTACAGCATGCAGCACCCCTTTCGAGGCTGATGGGTTTTGTCTGTTGATAAGAGGAGTGCGTTGAATAGTTGCGGTGTTTGCTAAGCTGAGAGGGGCTAAGTGTATTGAAGCTTCGTTTTTCTCAGTACCGTAGGAGAGGAAAACAAGAGATGGGTAAGTAGAGATGATGGCTTTACTGTCCAAGATGGCTTGGACATTTTCTTAAGGATTGGACATTTGATTTCTTCACTCGGTGGGATTGGTCTGCCATTCAGCATCATCAAGATTCATTGGCTGCATAAGAATACAGCTACGCTCATTGCTTCTCTCGGTATCAAACAGGGGACCATAAAGGTTCACATCATGAATCCATTAAAAAATATGTCTCCGTTTCTAAAGCTGACAGTGTTTTGTTCCGGAGAGTCTCAGTCAAAAACAGAGGGTGCAGCTTAGACAGTTGTTGGAGTCCAGCTACAGCAAAATAGAGTTGGTAACTGCTGAGCTTGAACTTAATTGAGGAAATGACTGTTCATCTGTCAGATTGGTGTAGAAAGGAGTGCAAGACAGGGAATCTGTCTTATCCTGTATTACAAAGGCAGCTGAAGTCCTTTTTTCTCATCTGCAACATTTTCTCTGTGTGCAGAATTAAGTATTGTATTTAATCCCGTGTGTTTCTTCGGCTTCATCAGGGTTGTTGTATTTCTTCCGATGTTTGTTTTGAGAAATGTGAAAGCTTCCTGTAGTATCTAGCCCTGGATTGTCATTTAGGGATGCAGGATGCGTGCCGGATGCTCTCACAGTCATAGATGCAGGAATGTACAGCATGTACTCCACGTGAAAAACCTCACATGCAAGGCTACAACAGAAATGTCCGTTCTACTGAGGAGAGGTTGCCAGGTTTCTTAAAAAGCAGATTTTTTTAGGTTTTGCTCTTACTCTTACTTGAACTTTATTCCAGCAGCTAAGAGCCTGCTCTAACTTGAAGCCTTCGTGTGTTTGCCACCAGTTTGCACTCATTTCCTCCCAAGTAAGACAAGTATTGCCCTTCAGCTAAGTAGCTTTTCTTCCTCTTGAATCCATCGCGTCTTTTCTGAATCACATAAAGCGTCCTTGTGTGACAGGACCTTCAGCGCTCCACCAGCGCTTCTCTTCATCCATTCCAGCCTGAGTTTGCCTAGGCTTTGTGTTCAAGGAAGATTAAGGCCACGTGTGATGTCACTAATGCTTCCTTATCGTATTGGAAATAACTTTTGATACGTCCCTAAACCACATTTGCCTTTCACATGACTGCATCATGCTGTCTGCTGTGGGTGCCCTGTGATTTACCAGTACAACTAGCCCTTTTTGCTCCTTTGCCATGGCCAACTGCTGAGTTAGCAGCTGATCACGCTTTCCTTTCAAGCACAATTTTATTTTTTCTTATAAATTTGTTTTGTACTGCTGTACTCCAGATTTGTTTTGTACTGCTTCTGTTACTCCAAGCCTAAAGTATATATCCATTTCTTTATGATCTCTGTACAATGATTGTATTGTTTATTAGTACAGTTTTATACAGTAGTATAGGTGTTTTGTAGGCTCTGCTTTTAATATCCTCTGAGGAGCACGTCTTTCCGTAAAAATGTTTTGTCACATTGGGGTGGTCATAGGCAGTGATTTAAGATACACTAAATTGCTCGAGCTGATGTTTAAAACCATCTGAAAACAGAAGTGTTCAAAACTTGTTTCTTTAAGGAGCTGCTGTTAGTTGTAACACGAACCAAAGATCTTTGTCAAGTACTGCGTTTAACAGACAGACCAAAACAAGTATTTGCGTTAGGAAAAAAGATTAAATGTTTTCTTTGTTCACTGCTAGTAAAGTTGGTTTAAATCCCATACGCTTGCTTTTGCCGATACGACTTCTAAAGCCTGCATTTTACAAAGAAATACAGCGCTTCGCTCCCCACTACCTTTGAACGGCAGTTTGAGGAGAGACCAGTTTATACTTTTTCCTTAAGTGTAAATTGTAACAAGGGCCAGTTGAATCCAATTTGATCTATCCAAAGCCACTGTTTAATTTTGCACCATGCTGTCATTCGATTTCCTTATTGTCTATCTAAAGCAAATATTTTCTCTTCTGTACAAAAATACTGTCTTGCGTGAGATTTAAGGCAGACGCTGCTTTTCCAGGACATCTGTTCTGCACAGACCTCTCTCCCTTCCGCGCTATCTCCCTGCAAAAATCTTCTGCCTTTGGAATTTGCTGTAGGAATCGTCTAGGTATTACCACAGTTAGGCTCCTCATCTGCTAATCCTTCCTTGGGCTGGAGGACAAGGACAAAGGAATGTTCCTCTTACTGTTTCAGAAGAACAGTGTTTTCGGAAGAAGAGTGCCTTTGTTTTCCGACTAACCCATTTTCTGTCACGCAGCGTGTTTTTCTCTGCTTGCCTGCTTTTATTGCAAGCTCCTTGAGTGAGGGCTACATCCTTGGTTTTATAGGTGGTCGTAGACATTATTAGCAATATGAGAAGGGGAGTTGGAGAGAAAGGGGGAATCACTGCCATTTCTGATGATGATTTCTGATTTCTTTTGTGTGATTTTGAGCAAGTCAATTCACTGCTCTGTATTTTTGTTTCCTTGCCTCATCTTTCACTTGTCTTACCTGTTTAGAAAGAGCTTCGTGGTACAGTTGTGCGTGTTTTTACAGTAGGGTCTGCCTGAAATTGGTGATGCTTTTAGAAGGAAACATATTGCACGTACTAAAAAAGAAAATTATTTTGTTGGGCATTTGTTATGCCAGGGGCTGTGCAGAGACTTGCTCACTTTCCCTCAGGTTACAGCATAACCCTTGTTGCTATATAGGCTCACACAAATTTTAACCCTTCACCTGGGAATTTGTAGATTTAAATCCAGACTTACCCAACAGGGTGAAGTTTGGTTTTTGTTTGACACTTGTAGGCAAAATCTGTGCTGCAGCATCATCTAATCCAAATATTCAGATTTAGAAGGTGGGGAGGCCTGGTCATGACATGCATAAAAACATTTCTCCTTCCGCCTCCCTCCCCGAAGAAGATTATTTCAGTGCATATTTTGGCATCTCAGAAAGGGAGTAAAAAACTATTTCATGCTGCTTGGTTTCCTTGATTTGCTTTTTGAGTTGTGCCTCCCCTTTTTCATACTTTTCTTATTACTGGTGTCTTCCTCAAACCATCTTCCTCCAGCATTCCTATATATGCAAATCTACGTGTCACCGCTGTGCCGCGTTTCTGGTGTCCACCTTCACCTTACCCCCCTGCTTTCCCGAGATCTTCAGAAGGCCTCACGTTGGTTTATGTCGGCCACCGTGTCTCCAGATCCCAGCTTACGCCGAGCGCTTCTGCTGCCTGTTTGCGTCATGCCCTGAAGAAGCACAACCTCACCTCTTTTCAAACAACACGCGAGCTATTTCAAGACCGGCTACATCTGCTCTTTTGATTTTCTTGATAATTTGTTTTCCTGAGATGATAGATTTCATTCCATTCCTCCTATGGGGTTTTGCAGCCCTTAAATCCTTCCGCTTCGTTGGTGCAAAAGCTGTCTGTGTACCTTCTGCTCTCTGCTGCGGCAACCCTGGGGTTCTGTTTTGTCAGACACATCTCTGCAGTCTCTCTTGTATCTACCTCTTAAGTCCTCGTACCTTCTACCTGCTAACTTATTTAGCCTAGAAATCATGTTAACCGTTTGTGTGATTAACAAATCTACCTTTGTGCAACGTTTCGGGATATCGCTTGAGTGAAAGTTTCTGTACAAAGCAAAGCGCGTTGCAAATAATAAGCTGGAAAAGGCGAAATTTGCCCAAGAGGATTCCCAGAGAATGTCGGCAAACGCAGATTTGATTTCACTTATAAAAGCAGATATAGCCCATGTTAAAAACCAGCAGACAGTGTTAACACAGACCAGGGGCTGAAGACAGTGGGTTTTAGTGGCTTGCTTAACTGAAGACACCGTGAAGAACAGTGGGGTGATTGAAGAGCGCTTGGTTTAGTTTATAAGTATTGTCTGCAAAGTTAAACAGCTGGTTGCTCTTTAGCAGCTTCCCAGTTGCAATTACAAAATATTGCAAGCTCTTGGAGTTTGTATGAAAATACCGAATAAAGCTTTCATTTGAACAATCTCTGTTACCGTTGTTCATCTGTTCGAGGGTTTTAGGACAACCTGAGAGATTTATGGGTGCATGTTGTGTTACAAATGGGGCCCAGGGTAAATAACCAAAATAGGTATGTAAATATGGAAATGCTTCTTAAAAGAAACACTTTTATTTTGTGGTCACCAAGATAGTGTCTGGGTGCCTCCCAGCAGCGTGTTAAGCAGTTACCGGAAATCGGTTTATTCTGTGCATCAATTATGAGCAACAAATGACCGGGGTTAAAATTGTTTATTTTAAAATAATTCCTAGCAGAGTTCAGGTAAGGTTTGTTGTCGTTCCTATTTAGTAAAATTCAGAATGTAGCTGAATATATAAACTTTCTGACGGTAACAGATTGTGATTCAGTAGTCTTCAAAGATACACCCTTTTAAAACATGGGGAATGCGTGTAAATTATTTCATGACATTTTTCTTTTACTGAAAAAAAAATCTTTCTGTCAGCGTTATCTTTTGGCAACTTTTTTCACAGAAAGTGAAAAAACTATTCAGCTAGAAAAACCTAAGTTACGATCTGGGCAAACAGCTCTGTCAGAGTAGGAAATACGTTTCGTTGCTAACAGCGTTTGGTTATTTCTTCCTTTTAGCTGAATGAGAACAAGCAGGTCGCTACTTCAAGTGAATAAATTCATGATTCTATGATTTGTAGTTCCAGGATTTCCGAGACATTCCCTTGTGTGTTCTGATGATGATTAAATGGAGGTAATGGAGGTAAGGCACCAGGGCTGTTCTTCGTATGCAGAGGGGAAGCAGAGGACTACTTCCAGGCTCGGCTTTTGTCCGGCTTCCTTCTTGGCTGAGTGGGATGCCACCACTCCAGACCTCAGGAGGAAAATGAAAGAGATCCAGGAACTACGTTTCATGTCAATCACCAGGAACTTACGAGAGATGAAGCTGGTGCCTGGCACCAGCTGCAACATCACGCCCATGCGCAAGGTCCCAGTTATGCACATGGATGACCATGAGGGGAAGCCAGGCGGGGTGGTGGTATTTTGTTCCGGTGGTTGTAGCACTATCTGACAACGGAATACGAAGCTGCAGGAGAAGGCTGGTCCTAACAGGTGAACCTGCTCCTGCTCCGCTCTCCCATGACCCCTCGTGCTGTCCTGAGGGGCTTTGCTGCCTTCCAAGGAAACACTTTCCATGTTCCTCCCTGTGCTTAGTTATCATAATTTTTCCTGCTAGTGGTTTCACTGCTGAAAGTCAGGGTTGCTTTTCAAGCCCAAGTTCAGAGTATTCCATCGTGAAAACGCCCCAGCGATGCCATCATTATACGTCACAACCCTCCCAGGAGGAGAAGCACCATCACACAGGCAAACCCTATCACAATCTCTCAGCTCGTACATGCTACAAAGAGACTGGGGTGGAAGAACTTAGAATAAGTTTCAAAAAATAGTTTGGAAGTTAGGAGAAAGCATTGCTTCAAATAATGCTTTGTCGACGAGGAGAAGCAAATATATCTGGTTTTAGTAAAAGAGAGCACTGCAGGCAATGACCTCCTGTAGAAGCGGGCGTGCTCTGTGTCAAAGTCTCTGTCGTAGCTGAGCAGAGCGGTGTTTTGCTGTCACATACAGATACGAGCTATTGCAGGATAAGCTTAATAAGGCAAAGATCCTTCAGAATGCACCGGACCAGGCTGGGAGAAGGGATTGAGCTGCTAAATTTCAATCCCTGCATTGGGGGCACCCAAAATGTAGCAGCAGAGGGGAGCTGCTTCCTGCTTTCCCCTTTCTCATCACCCTGCACAAAAATCAACAAAGCAGCACTACAGAAAATTAATTAACTTTGTTGCAAATATCCCTAAGGCCCAGCAGTCAAAACACGAGCATCTTTCTTCCCGTAACACGTGAGGCTCACTTTTAAAAAGCGCTGCAAGTTTTTCATAGTAAAGAACTTCAAAGGCATTAACCAAGCTTAGAAGGACAACCTCGTCATTTAAAAGGCATACTTTGTAAGAAGTTTCTAAGATTATCGAGATACATAATTAATAAAATAAATTGGCTTGCATCACAAAAGCGAGCATGATAATTGGATAAGCATGTTAACTGGATACTCTAATATTGCAGCTGATCGTATTAATTATTGCCAGTCTGTCAGCACTGCATAAGTACAAGCTGAGTTGTGTATCTTCCTGGAGGTCTTTTTTTTTTCTGAACTGCTTTCTGCAAGTAGTCAAAGTTCAACTGTGCAAATGACTCTGAGTCACATAGTAACAAGTTTCCTGACTGACTTGAGTACTATAAATTTAAAAAAAAAAAAACCAAACAAAAAAAAAACCCCAAACCAACAAATCACAAACAACAAAAACCAAAAGCTTTTGTAATTAAAGTGTTGGAAGCAAGTCAAAAATTGTCAGACAAAGCTTGCTGGTAAGAATGTGCAAACACACAAAAGAACTGAAAAAAAAAATCCAGAATTGAGGACCTGAGTATAGTTTTCCTGCTTTCTTCCTGCTACAAATTCTGTCTTCCTTAATATAGCCGAATAAAATTAAAACTGTTGTTTGTTATATATACAGTAGTAAAACCTATGCCATTTAGAAGAACTCAGTTTTGAAGTAATTCTTTTTCCTAAAATAGCTGACATTTTCTCAGTCCTGTATCATTCATGATTACAAAATAAATGTGTAAATATAAATCAACCACAAGGCGTCATTTAAATCATAACAACGAATTGATTCTTCACACACAAAAGATGGTGCAGAGCAGCTCTATAGCATAATCTGGGAAGAGCGGGATAAGAAGAGCACACCGTGATCCAGCGAGTCAACGCCGTTGGGCAGAGAGCCCTTGCGTAATTTTGTGGAACGTGAAAACATGTGAGTATTCCCGAATTGCTGCGTACGACTCCTGACTGCCCACAGCATACTGCGCAACATGCGCTTGGGTGAAAACATGAACACAAATCCTACTAAAGCCAAGCGTGACCTACAGATACTCGTGCCCTGGACTCGGCACTGGTGAGGCACCACCTCGAGTACTGTGTCCAGTTTTGGGCCTCTCACAACAGGAAAGACACTGACATTCTGAAGCATGTCCAGAGAAAGGCAACAAAGCTGGTGAAGGGTCTAGAGCACAAGTCTTACGAGGAGCGGCTGAGGGAGCTGGTGTTCAGCCTGGAGAAAAGGAGGCTGAGGGGAGACCTTATCGCTCTCTACAACTGCCTGAAAGGAGGTTGTAGAGAGGTGGGGGTTGGTCTCTTCTCCCAAGTAACAGGCGATATAGGACAAGAGAAAATGGCCTCAAGTTGTGCCAGGGGAGGTTTAGATTGGGTATTAGGAAAAATTTCTACAGTGAAAGGGTTATCAAACACTGGAAGAGGCTGCCCAGGGAAGCGGTGGAATCATCATCCCTGGAGGTATTTAAAAGATGGGTAGACGTGGTGCTTAGGGACATGGTTTAGTGGTGGTTTTGTCTGTGTTAGCTTGGACTGGATGATCTTAAAGGTCCCTTCCAACCTAGACAATTCTATGATTCTTTATCTGGATCGCCCTCAGAGACAGGCACACGTTCCCAAAGACATCAAGACAGAAACTGAATTCCAGAGCTCCCCGATTTGCTAAAATGCAGCTACACTGTGAACTTGTTTTCTCTGCCAAGAAGCAGGGAGCTGCCTGTTATCACTGCTAAACTCCTTCCAGAATCTCATCAACTTAATTTGAAACTAGAACACACATTTTCACGCTCCGCGGCAGCATGTGGTCCAGACCCACCCTAAGCTGACCCAAGAATGGCTGGAAGAAAGCTTGACAGGCTTCTCTCTTAAGATTCTGGCTCCTTGCCTGACACCACTCCCTTTGCTTTTGTGTGTTCACTCTGAAAAATAAAGCATCATAATACAGAGTTATCTTTAAGGGACTAAATTTAGGAAGCTCACCCAATCAATGAATAAAAATATGTATTATTCATGAGGCCAGATTCTAGACTATATTAGGGGAGCTTAGGTTCTTTCACCTGCAGAGGAACATCTCCCACCCCCAAAACAAAATGTGCACTATGTTGTATTTCTTCTGCTCCGTCACCACGATTCTGTATCTTCCCAGCTGAATATGGTCAAGAGAAGGAATAGCTTAAGAAAGCCAGGCTGCCAAGACAGAAGGTATGTGCACACAGTACTCCAAGCTTGTTCTTTTCTGCTAGGGCTGCTGTAATAAATTCAACCCATTTGCACCTATATATATATAAAAGAGTAGTATCACACAGTGAAAAAGAGAGGCATGGATTTTAATCCATCTATCATCTAACAAATGCATTCGTTTTATTTTGCTACTGAACACAACATTTTGCTTTAACTATACCAAAGGTCTTCAGCAGCCTCCTCCTTCTAAAGCCTGCAGATTTTCTAGATATTCGGTGACAGCCTCTATCTCCGCAAATTCCAGTAGTCTGTTGATCAGATTATCCAGTGCTTCTTTCCCGCTTAGAATTTCCTATGGAAAAAAAAAAAATAACAACAGACAAAAGCATGACTGACTGTGTACATCAGTATCATTCTGCAAAGCTGACGACTCAAATGAGGAGCTCCTGGAATGCACTTTGCGTGGAGTCTTATCTTAGCGTATGTACTCGCTGGTGTCTGCGGCTCCCCGTGTGACACCGACACGGTGAGATGTGCAGCCCCCGGGACTTCTGCTGCCTGCCTGTGAAAAGCACAGTGCCTCCGGCAGCAACAAGAGGAGTGATCAGTGCCCTCCTGCCATGCTTTCATGGAACCCAAGGGTTTACATGAAAATATCCCAGAAAGAACAATCCAGGACTGAAGAACCTAATTCAAATACTGTTGTTCGTGACAAGAACTAGTTCGTTTTCCAAGCAAAGCTTAACTAATTTTTATTAGGCAGTTGACGGTTTCAGTTTCACTCAAGAAAAGTAACAAGTTCCCAACACTGAAAAGCTTGATTAACAAAAGCTATTTTTATACAGTGATGGAAATTCTTCCCATTCTCCTCCACCATTGTATTTGTGTAGTTATTCCCCACTCCATGAAATACGAAATATTCCACATGCCCTGTGTTCTCTGTAGTTACCCAGGACAGCTGTGGGTACGGTTCAAAAAGTGTTGCTTCTTATGCAATAGCACTTACAGTAAACTGGATACCTAAGCCAAAATATTGAAGGGTCACCCTAAATTTTGTCCTCAAATTAAAAACATTGTCATAAATTTAATACAGAAAAATGCATTATTAGGTATTTTTTTCCCTGTAAAAGAACCCAATAAATAAGATTCAAGCCTTAAGTAGAGATTTACTCAGAAATAAGACATCAGGTAATCTTAAAATGAAAGCATTTGGTTTCAGGTTTTTTTAACTGTGGCTTGCGAGGCAAACATAAAGAAAAGTTTTTCTCTTTCTTCACTCTGTTGTTAGGAGGAGGAGGACAGATTGGCTTAAGGCAAAAAAAAAAGTCCTTTGTGTCAGGTTTTTCTTTTGGATGTACTAAGCTTCAAGAACCTCAAATGTCACTTGCCCAGTTTGGCCAAGAGACTCTCAGAGTTCACTGAGGACTACATGCGGGATCATTTTTCACTTATATAGTAGGAGAAAAATAGGCAGAGAAGTAGAGCATCAAGTTATACCCTGTGCCAGTCACCTTTAGCACTACCCTACAACAAGGCAGGAAAGGAAGTTTAAATTTTCTAAATCTACGATGTTCTGTCAGAGCACAACTAGAACTTTGATTTCCTCATATATATTAAATCGTTTTCACGAGGTTTAACTTTTCTTCATATGGTATACATAAGTGTCGTAAGTTTTAAAACTCTCATAAGAAACCGTTACCTTGATATTGCGTGCATCATACGAGATCCTGTGGTCAGTGACTCTGTCCTGGGTGAAGTTATAAGTACGAATTCTCTCTGACTGGGCTCTTGTTCCCAACTGTAGTGAAACAGCAAAAACCAAATTCTACTACATTGTGGTTAAAAAAAAAATAAAAATCAACTACTACTCTAAAACAGAATAAACTTTAATGCATGAGCCTGTTTCACCTACAAACCTAGTGGTCACTGACAGCTTTTTTTAAAATATCATGGCATTACTAAACTGTATTATTTGATATTTTGCATCATAGACCAAGTTTTTACATCCTCCAGTACACTTTTGTTCCAGCTCTGTAGCTGGAAGAACTACATAACTCTCAAGTCATGCAAGGCAAGAGATATGTCTATACATGTCCTTAGTTCAAAAATTTAAGTGTGTTTTTCTTTTTTGGAGGGTTGTAGTTCCCACAAAAGCTAAGGAGAGTAGGCATCAGTAACAACAGAAGCAGCACAGTCAACACTCTGGCAAAGCAGTTCCACTAACGTTTGGCTGCCGGAAATTAGCGCTGAAGAGGATTAAATTGAGACTATGAAGAGTAGTCCTCTAGTGGTAAAGTGCAAGAGTACAAGCAATTCTAAAAGTTTTAAACCAGAAATCCAAATGTAGAGTTGTTGGGTGGTTAAAAGCTTTATTAAAGTGGAGAATTAAATGCTAAAAATTGCTTAGACAAATGGGTGTCTACTTCAATGGGCTTTTTTGAAAATTTCATCTGTACTCACATGTATATTTCAAAACAGGGAATTTATCGAATATATTCTGAAAGGAAAGGTAATTTACTTTTGCCTGGGTTTCTGTAGTATTCATATAAATGTACATCTAAGTACTTTATGCAGCTTTGAAGATTCTCAAGATAACACTAATAGCAAAAGATAAACGGCTCACTGTTTACAATGGCTGAGTTAATAATCTGCAGGAACAATACATTTAAATGCAACCTGAAATTAGTGATTAAATAGCTAAGAAGGAAATTCTGGAGTACTGAATAATTTTGTAATTCTGAAGTATTTTTATTCCTGTTGATCATTGTTGAAGTTTGCACCACAAATGGGAAAATATTCAAAGAATGGGAAAAGAGAAAGAAAAGCACACTTTGCAGCGTAACTTGAGGTAACTCCCTCAGGGAAGTTGCTTCTTCCATAAAACGTTACCTAAACCATAGCAAATAAACTGTTACCCAACTGCGAATTGGCAGGATTGTTTATATACTTGTTTCTTTCAATAGCTCTGCATGATCTTACCGAATACTTTGTTTTAGAAACAGGTTAAAATACAATTCTGAGAACTTCTGATCCTAGTTTTCATGGAGAGTAACTCTTTACTGCTGCTCTAACTGTCTAACTCTGGCCTTAGTAGGGGGGATTCAATACATGATCGTGAGTGTTGCCTTTTGGATAATTACAGCTACAGTCTTTTGACTCTTTTCTTTCCAGCTACAGGTGATGTTTCTTTTTCATTGCCTGCAAAGTCTACCCTAGCACTGAACTGGGATAAGAAAAAACAGATTTACCATTTCAAAGCAGACATCATCTTAATATACTAGACTCTCCTCTGCAAGCACACCTGGTCAGACACACACGCTCATTTGCTCCATCACTGTCACTCAAAAAGACCAGAAACAAATCTACAATGGAGCACCCTCTCCAAATTTCAGCAATCACATGTTCTCACCTGCAGTTTTCTGGCACTCTGCTCTTGACTTAGTTGTTTTTCAATGACCTGCTGGTACAGCTTAGCTCTCAGCGTCCGCAGAGCCATTTCCTTGTTCAAAAGCTGTGATCGCTCCTGCTGGCACTCAACCGCTAGTCCTTTACAGAGGGATTCAAGAGAGCTCAGATCAAAAGCCCATTATAGCAAAGAACAAACAAGCTAAATTAATTCTAACACATTAGGCAAATGAAGCCTTCTAGAGTGCTGGTTTGTAGGGCCTTTCAGCTGTAGGATAAAAAGTCATTTTAACACGCTGGCCAGAGACATTACTATGTTTTTAAACTCTTCTCAGCTGCATCAGGGGCTTTGTTCAGTGCTACAGAAAAGTCAGGGATATTTTAAAATTTCATGAATCAATCAAGTTTCTGACATTGCCTCCAGAAAACGGATTCACTCCAATTAGCTATCACATGTTAAAAACGTAATTTGCACGGTCTACAGAAGCATGTTTAAAACAGTGTAACACAAGTTTTTGAAGTCTTAGTCTAGATAAGCTCTTAGAGACCGGAAAACTCAATATTCTAGCAGAGCAGGGTGTCTAAACAATACTGGAGAGTCTTGAACGTAATTATGAATAATGAAATAAAGTAAAATAAAGGTCTTTAAAAAAAATTTAGTATTCATTTTTACTTCTCATTTGTTTTCTGAAATAAAAAGGCATATAGGAAACAGCTGTTTTCAGGTTACTACCGGAATTTTCATAGTCACAGAATGGTTTGGGTTGGAAGGGACCTTAAAGAACCTCTAGTTCCAACGCCCCTGCCATGGGCAGGGACACCTCCCACTACATCAGGTTGCTCAAAGCCCCATCCAGCCTGGCCTTGAACACTTCCAGAGATGGGGCATCCACAACCTCCCTGGGTAATATGGACAGACGGCAGAATTTTAATAAAAAAAAAAATCCTGAGAAAGACAGAGTGGTCCAGTATATAAACTACCTTCCCATTAGCACACATTTTCCTTCCTATTCAACATATGATAGCATTATCTAGTACTAAGTGAAAATCTTCAAGTCTCCTTTTTTTCTCAGCCATGTAACTACACAGGTTGCAGCCAGGCAAAGTGCACCCTGGATTGCCAATGGGCATTATTTCTGAAGGTACAGAGCGCACAGCACAAATTATTTACATCTTCCATCCCATCCCTGTCACCCTCCATTTGTTCTTTCATCCTTCAAAGAGAGTCTATTCATTAAATACTCCCTCTGAAGACAAAACTGGCATAACAGCAACATGCTGACCATTGCGCAACTGATACGTGACCCTTTTCTCACACGTTGCCTTGCTGTAAGAGGGGCAGAACAAGAAGGTGCTACTTCATTTTTTTGCTATAAGGTCCAACCCTGCAAACTCACTCTAAGAGCAAACTTGCAGGATGACAAGCTTTCTCTTCAGGATGCAGATTTAGGCTCATTAGAATTATGAAATACAGCCAGACTTACCTGTGGGAAGGTGTACAATTCTCACAGCACTATCGGTTTTATTAACATGTTGCCCTCCTGCTCCTTTGGCCCTGAATGTATCTATACGCAAGTCTTTGGGATCCACTTTAACATCAACCTAGAATCAAAGAAAATTACTACTTTCTACTCTTTCTAAAAATATTTTGAATGTCTTTTCAATGTTGAAAAAAAATAATCACTCCTCAAAAAACTGCTCTTTTACAACCGTTCCTAAGTAACAGCTATAATTATTATACTTTAAAAAAATGCAATGTCAAATATCTCTGCAAAGCAAGTGATGCTTTAAGTATTTAACTTATTTTTTCAAAATCTTTCTCCAGGTGCTTCACAAAACAGTGTATAGTGTGTGTGTGTGTGTGTGTGTGAAACAAAACAAAATCAACAACTTTTTGTAAAACCGCTAGCTTTGGCAGGGAGACTAAGAAATAAGCAAATAATAAAAAACTACTTCTAAGGATCTTGTGCAAGGAGCTTGTTCATAAGTCAAGCCAGAATTATTCTTGCAAGACTGCTTAAAAACATGTAACTGAGGAAAAACTGGGTGTATCCTGATCCAGCATCGGAAACATGAGTCCATGATGACCTGGACCATAGTTTGAGCTTAGTGAATAGGAAAGGAACGTTCAGATCTGATCAATGTTGTAAGGAAAGCATTACAAGGAAGCAGGAGAATGTGCAGGGAAAGCCTACAGGATCTGGTTTTGTTTATTTTGTGTGTAAATTGCTGGTTTAAGTGAGAACTGCTGGTATCACCGGGATCTCAGGAAGACTAGCCAACACACTCATTCACTCAAATTCAAACTCCTGGATTTAACAGAGAAGGACACCAATAATTTAAATGAAACAAAAAAAAAAAACAAGCAACAAAAAAGACCTGCAGAATCACATTACTATGCAACACTCAATATTTTCTTGGATATATTCCCCGTCTTATTACATGACGTAATTTAATATTGGCTTACTCATAGCAGTCAGCTTCGTGAGTGTTGGGACTGGAATACTCATTGAAACAATTATTGATTTACATATAATTTCAGGCAATAGCAAATCTCTGCAAAGTTGCTTCTGATGATCCATTTAAGCACATAAGGTACAAAGCCAAGGACTATTGCCTTTCAGAGTCAGAGAACTTGTGGTTCACTTGCTGAGACTTGCACAAAGCACTTGGGTATCAATAAAATCTCAAAACAGTAACATAATTTTAAACACCTACTCCAATGCCTAAATGAGTGAGCAGGGATACACCACCTCATCACGCTGATTAACAGTTATTTTACCTCCTCTGGTTGAGGGAGGACAATAACTGACATTGTCCCAGTGTGAATACGCTGCATTCTTGATGATAGGCCTGTCTCAGGGATTCGCTGGACTCGATGAGTCCCTCCTTCATATTTCAGATGCCTGTAGACATCATCTCCTGAAATATGAGCAGCAGCGTGATGCAACCCACCTAGAGAGACAAATAATGTGTGACAAATATAGCAAGAAACACAGCTCTTAATTTCATTGTCTTGGTGGAATGTCTGAAGAAGTACTGTACCTATCTCAGCTGGCGTATAGTTCACAATGTCAAAGGTCCAGCTTTTATAGTCTGCATAGTTCTGGTACATCTCAAACATTTCTTTAGTGAACTGTTGGCAGATGTCTCCTAAAAATATAAAGGCACTACAACATAAATAGCAATTCACAAAATGGCAGCCACTGGTTTTCAGATTTAGCTGTAACTCTAACCACAGTCATTAGACAGATTGATGCTCTTCTTTCGAAAGTATTACTTTATACCATTAAAGTACAAAAAAAGGCATTAAGAATAACCCATAAGAGGTTTAATAAAGTTGGATGGAGGTTTTAAGTAATCTTTACTGTAGGAACTTTGCTGACCTCCTGTTGTTCTGCCAGCTGTCACTTCCAATATGACATGACTTCTATCATATTTTCCCTTTGGCACTAGAAGCTGGAAAAGCTGAAAAGGAAAAAAAAACAAACCCAAAACAACACAGAATGTCATTATCTCCTTCATGACTCTGTATCTCCTCTTAATTAAATTTACAGCCAGCCTTCACAATTGCCACAGCTTGACCGCACACAACCACTGATTTCTTCCGGCAACCTGGTAAGGAGGACTAAAAACTAGTCCTACTAGTTGCAACTAGTTGCAATAGCCATTACAACTCAGTGCAGTCAGAGTGGAAATGGGATATGCTGGTGCATCCACGGTAAAGCTAGCTGAAAATTTGATCCCGCAAAGTCAGGTACCAGGTCATCCATTCCAGCCCCAACTACCTATGAACACAAAGTTATTAGCTATAACCCAGCCAATCTTTACATTAATCTTATTTTTCAGAAAGTCCCATTTCATATTATCTCAATCTGAACATAGAAATGAGCCCAAACATTGAGCTCTCCACTGAATCGTTTCAGCTTCTCTGCTTATAATTAATTTCCCCACTCATGGGGTGCTGTCAGCTGAAGAGAAAATGAAAGACTGCAAGTTCCAATCAGAAATCTTTCAAGACTGCACGCTCTGCTGCCACAGTTACTAGGATGTCACGTCAGGTCTCAATAGCACAGACTTGCCACTTTTTTAATCCCCTTCAGCATCTGCAGACAGACAAGCAAGCAACCAAAAATGACTAAAATAATAAGCTTCTAAGACACAATTGTCAGCAAGAAGCTTACTAGTAATTAATGTTGCCACTTCTTCTCAGGGAGAATAGAGAGGCTGGACTTCGGTTTCATTAAATGCAAGTGTCGGAAGCTACTGGTAAGATCACAAAGGAACATTTTTCTGACAACTTTATTTACAAAGCCATATAATTTTACCTCAGGCTCACCTTTCTGCACAACATGTTGATTTTTTTATCCAGGGTTTCCTTCTCTTCTAAGGCAAGCTCTAGAAGTTGTTTCTCATCTCTGCTGTCTAGCTCTAAATTCAACAACAGGAACAGATGTTAGCCCATGTCACCTAGCTTAGAGCAAACTGAAATACAACTGATCAAAGACATGCACTGCAGCACATAAAAGCTTGCAGTTGCATTTTGGTGGTATGAAATATCAAAGAAGAGCATCCCAAACCAGGATGCATACTGCTAACCAAATGATTAGATTTTTCAGGCGTGCTGAAGGAGTAGCGGGTATCTTACCTCTCAGTCTCTACCTTAGGGCTCAAAGTCTGCATTAAATAGATGCCAGTCCCACAGGACAGTTACTCAACCTCAGTTATAGTGATGGTTATGCCACACTGATTGACAGTCCAGGGGTAAACCCAGAAACTGATTTGACAAAATATGTCAAAAAACATGCCTGCAGACAAGAAGTACCTCAGTTTCCCGTATTACAATTTTTCACGCAACAAGATTCTTTGTTTCCAGACTTGCCCAGAAACACCCATATATTCCACAATATGTAGGCAACTCATTAAGGTGAGTACTACAAATAATGGTGTGATGATAATAATGAGGTTTCTAACCTTCTGTCTCCTGCTACTCAAGAGATCACTGAGACGTGGGAGTTACGGATGCAAGTCATCAGGATGTGGGAGACCTCACTTTGACTCTTTGCTTTGCTTAAGGAGGTTCCCTTCCCCTCTCTTCAGCACATGAGACTACAATCTGGAGTACTGTGTCCAGTTTTGAGCTCCCTAGTACAAGAAAGGCATCGAAATACTGGAGTGAGTCTAGTTGAGAATCACCAAAATGATCAAGGGCTGATGGAGCAAAGGATGCATGAGAAGAGGCTGAGAAAACTGTGTTTGTTGCCCCTTAAGAAAATCAGGGGGAGGAAAGGTTTTATTCTTGTGTACAACTACCTAAGAGAAAGACATGGAAAAGATGGAGACAGACTCTGTATATCATGATAAAAGGAGACAAAAAACTGGAATATGGGAAGTTCTGATTAGATATTGGGATAACTATTTTCACCCTCAGGATGGTCAGACATCTGAACAGGGGCTCAGAGAGGTTGTAGGGTTTCTGTCCTTGGATATATTCCAAACTCAACTGGACAAGACCCTGGGCAACCTGATCTAACTGGTCATGCTTTAAGTAGGATATCAGACCAAATGACCTTTGGAGGTCAAATGACGTTCAGAGGTCCCCTTCAAACTGAATTATTTGATGATTCTGTGATTAGACTGCCCCTTTCCACATTTTAAAGCTTACTACCAGACAAGGAAACATTCTCAGGTAAAGCCAGGAGAAGCTCCAAACCTCTTCTGCTATGGAGGCTCTGGTTTGTAATAATTAAAGAAAACCTGCCACTACCAAAATACGGACTATCCTCTCCTTTTTATCTTTCTTCCCACCAGCTGAGGAGTGGCTCTGTCACTCAGCTCACCAGAATGTAAGCCAATTCAACTCACCGAAAGAAAAAAACAGGTCTGGTTAAATAAATGCAAGTATTTTACCATGCCAAGCTCAACTAGATTTAATTTACAACTGAACAAACACCAGCACAAATGAACAGCTGGGAGTGCAAGCAAGGGAAGAAAAAAACAAAGAGAACGAGAAAGCCCTATGCCTTCTGGCCAGCATGGAAACCACAGGTTTGCTTCAGATGCAGCATAAAACCAGACACTCAGTAGCCGAATGCATCTCCTCACCTGGCATGACCAGTTGCCTGAGCTCTGGATTCTGCAGCAGGAATCAGTATCTCAAAGGCAGACACAAGGATCACAGGCTCCACATCTCCAGGCATCTGGAGCCTGGTTCCCGTTCACAGCAGCTAACACACACACATTTACTGGTGGCCCCATCAGTGAGTCGTAACAGCTAAATGGGCTGTGATGTTGAACCAGCTTCGTATACTAGACAAGGACAGCAGCAGCTCTTCCATATCACAGTTCTTAATTTATGCTCTGGGTCTTTTTTCCTTATATAAAAGATGTCAGATCAACACTTGAAGCTGGCATCCCCTGTACATAAGGCAAGAACTGTATAAATTTCCCTACCAGTATGTCATGACTCCAACTAAAAGCTCCTACTGAATCAAACACTTCTAGCCGGTCCAAAAAGCATCACTATTGATTAGTTACATAAACAGTATCAATTTAACTACTGTCAGCAGAGATGAAAGAATGGTCTGGTGTTGACCAACGAGCTTGAGGTTCAAAGGATTGGCATCCTATTCCTACCTCCCTGCAAACTTGACCTTTAAGAATTCACTTAATCTACCCTGTGATTCACATCACCAGTGGCAAACCAAGAAATAATATTTTTCTCCTTCACTGAGTGTTGCAAATATAAAATCCTAAAGCAATTGTGAGGAACTACAGAGAAGAGGGTAAGTTAGGGAGCTAAACAGAAAGAGCAAAGAGCAGTCAAACGAAGGGAACATCTGTGTTTTAAACTGGCCACACAATAAACAGTACAGATAGAATAATTTGGCTCCATTTAATTAAATTCTTGGCTGTAATTTTCCTTCATTCTTTTAATTTCCCTTCTTTCAACTAGAACTCACTCCATTCATTCACATCATAATTTATGGAATTAGAAAAATTCTTCATTATATTTACTTGATCCAAAAATAGCCTTTTTAAGCCGAAGTATGAATTTTCCAGTGTTTTCTTAATACTTTCTAATTCTTCCAAGAACATTTATTTTTCAGCTTTAAATTTTTGTCCCTTCTCACCTTCACTCTTTTTCCTCTTTCTCCAGTGCAGGGAACTTGAGAGGGGTGGGGACTAAAACATTTTCAATAACCACCATTTTTTCCAAAAGCACAAACATCTATTTATTTCTAAAACTAAAGAACACAAATGTTTTCTACCTTTCTAAACATTTTACCAGCTTTATTTCAACATGGCTTTTATTGTTTTATCAATAACCCTTGGTTCTCTCTGAAAAACACCATGAACTTTCATACTTCTCCATTTACACCTCTGGCTACGCTTTTCTCCTGTCCTTTGTTTTTCCCTTGCTTCAGTTCTTTAATGTAAACCCCGTCCTCTCCAGGCCGACGTTTCCCTCTGTTGGCTTAATACCTCCTCTCATGGTTTAATACCATATAGCAGAATGGATGACATTTTTTCTCTCCTACTGTGTGCACCTCCTCACACTTTTAACAATGCTTTTTTGTCAAAATGTTGCACCGTTACTTATGTTGTAAATTCTTTTACTCCCTGCGTACTTTCTTATTCCTGAACAGTATCAAAAACAGCAACAATTTTTAATTCTTTTTTACCCCAACTTCTACTGTAGCAGAGTACTGAAAAATTGAAAAGCAACAGCTTCTTAGACAACCATCATTTTTTATTCCTTGAAGGACTATTCAAATATTTTCAAAGAAATATTAGCTTTTGCCATTTAAATTGGAATCTGACAATGCATGTCACAATGAAAATTCATGTAATTTACTCAATAAGTATCAATGACCTGGCTAGATGGAATCCCATTTTAAATAACACACGTGAAGTCTGCATCTATCAAACGTATAGGCTCACTACATTTTTTCCTTCAGCTCACACTGCTCTCGGTTCTTAAAACAAATATTTTCAAACTACTCTTCTGCTAGATGAATAGTCCTGAGATTCCAGACGATCCCTACTCTCCCAAGCTGATTATATGAAGTCCTCAAACTGAAGTGAGGCAAGATGAGAAATGGAAGGATGTGGTCGGATGCAGAAAGCCCTAGCAGCATGCAGGCTCTCAGGAGCAGGCAGGACCACAGTGTTCCAGGGCTGGCTTAACTTAAAAGCATTCTTTAAAGCCTGGGCAATGAAGTTTATTGCAAGCAAAGCTACTGTTTTGAAACAAGTAAGTAGATGTGTGCTCCTTACCTCTGCACATAGCTTCTAACTCCTGAACTTCCCTTTCAGCCTCTTTGATTTCTTGAAATGCAGCTGCAATGGGGGACAGATCGGCACATCTTTTCCTCAGGGTTCTTTGCTCAAAGTCATTTATTGAGTCAGCATTTAACAGATGACTAACCTGCTGGTATTCTTTGCTTAGAGTCTCCAAATACTTCTGCACAGCCTCATGCTTCCACAACGCTCGAGAATCCTGATGTTTTTTCCTATGACGACTGTTAAAAGACAGAGTGAATCTAGCCGTGTCCAACAAAGATTTTGGCCTCCAAAATCCACACCTGTGCAGTCCCACCACATAACTTATCTTCTTTGCAACAGGAGGGAGAAGACAGCTGTGAAGTTGACCATGACAGTAGCAACTGGCAAGCAGGCTCTTAAAAAGACAGACACTACGGAAAGGCTTCATTTTTGTTTTTTACTTTTCCACCACCTGAAATTAAAAGTAGACAGTACATGGACCACTGTTATTCTCTAGAAAAAGAGAGTGTTCTATTAAAAAAACCCTACAACCGAACAAACACAAGAACTGCATCAGGCCAAAATCCTATTCTTGATTACACCAACACAAATGCAACTGTCATGGACAAAACCAGGATAAAAGTCCTGGTTTAAAACAGGAACACTTATCAGCACCATTACACTGACTGAGGGCTGGAAAAGGTCTTTTCCCCTCCTCCTCAGTTTATTTATGCTGTGAAAAAGCTACTGTAGATGTGGCTTTTCAGACAACAGCTTTGTTTTTCCATATGTCTCATTGGAAAAATCCAACTATTTCATGCCTTACCAGTGAAAGAAAAATATTGCTCAGAGAAGACAAATCTATATCAGAGGTGCAGAATTATATATAGAGAATGTATGAAATGTGCAGAACTAATGTGCAAAATCATACCCACTACCATAACAAGATATAACTTTGGCTGGAGGACATTAGGAACATTGAACTGACCTTGCAGCAGATTAGTCAACAGGACTACAACACACCTGCAATAAATTACTCATGCATATATGTACTACGTAAGACATAAGCACAGTGCTTTATGTCCCATGTACTCCTTCCCATGATATATTTACATATAAGTGTTATAAATATTTTCTGTCCAAAAAGTAAGCACTCCGAAATGCAACCCCTGTATTTTTCTGAGACAGTTGGCCTACAGCTTTGCAGGACAAAGGCTCCCTTTAGCATCACTGTTGCTCTATGAAGATCTTTTCCCTCTTCATTTTATAACATCAACATTGCAAACTATGCTATGAATTCTTACCATGTTCTAAAAAATGTATAGTGGAGTGCAAGGGTCTACCAAGAGGACTAAAGTGAAATCATTCTTATTCTAGGACTACTCACACAGAAAAGGTTTGACAAATAAAGAAGCACTCCTTAATATCTCTGCCAGTGCCACAATCCCATCTGTCTACTGATTTTTACAAAAAAGTGGATTCAGAGAAAATGAGAGCATGAAACTTTTGCAACAGGATCTCCTTGAAACATGCACTTCAGTTTTCTGACACAATTATTTTTTACTCATCAGTGACAAGACCTTCGCTGCTTCTTCAGGCATTTTATTAACAAATTATTATGACATTCTGACTACTCAACTCACCCATTATCCTCCCCTATTTACTTTCATCCATTTGTTCACAATGACTAAAGAGAAATATGCAGTAAAACCAGAAGTACTGCATCTTGCTTGCCAGGATGCCTGTTTTACTACCTACAGAAGGTGCGAAGCACCTTTATTGTACTTCTGCACCTTCCCCAGATTCCCTGGCCAGCAGGTGCTATTGAACCCTCAGTGGCATCTTCAGGACTGCTGTAATTTACAGAAAGCCAACGATACCCCTCATGGCTTCTTCTAGTGACTAAAGCTGGCTGTAGTAGAGGGATCATGTTCCCTTCACTAGCAACACAGCAAAAGGCACAAATCAGGCTCATCATCTACAATCCTGGACTTAGTTGCTCACAGGCACGTGTAGACTCAATTCCGAAAGACCTAGTTCTGCTGATGGTACTGGAATTGCTCCAGGCCTGCATGGCCCACCACAGAACCATAGAGTGGTTAGAGTTGGNAGAAAAATATTAATTAACTATATTAATCATTTTTTACTGGTGTAGTTAAGAAGCAATGTACTCAAATAATAACAGATTTGTACTATAGTACACCAGATTTTAATAACTTCTTTATGTGTCAAAATTACCCCGTGCACATTCAGAAATCAAAACCAGTAAGCAAAAGTGACAACTGTATAACTTAGTTATGTTACTTACTTAACAACAAAAAAAATAAATTTCCAGACAAGAAAAAGTTATCAATGCTGTGACCACTTTTAAGAGGTTTTAAAAATCATTTTTAAGAAAGACGCTATTACCCTCATGCAAATTAATTCAGGCACGTAAGAATATACAGGTACACGGAAGGAGCATGTATTTCAAAGCATGCTGTAAGAGGAACAACTCAAGGCAGTGGTGCTGAGGCCACTTTTCATACACCTCTGCCTCTCACCCTGAGCAAACCCCCCGAAAGCCGTGCACCAAGTCCCCCGGCAGCCCTCCCCCATTCCAGGGGTTACGGGTGGACACGGAAGGCAGCAGCAAGCAGGAGCACGCAGAGGTCACGCAGCAGCAGCGAGGGAGGCTTTGTGGGGCACGGGGGGCTCCGCTCCCCATCACCCACCGAGGAGCTTTGGCACTCACTGTCTGCACACATCGGCGCCAGACGGATCCTACCTCGAAATAGGAGGCCATGGCAGACAGGAACTAGAGCGGAAAAACTCTCAGTCCCAGCATGCCTGCTAAAAAACATGACTCCCGGCATGCTTCAGCTTCGGCTCAGGCCTGCGTGGCCAGATGGCCAGCCCTCTGCAGCACGGCCAGCCTGCGGGGGCACGGGGTACCCTTGCCAAAGGTCTGCCCGCATCGCTCCAGCAACGCCATCGGTAAAGGCGGGCTTTTCTTGGCTTTGTGAAATGCAAGCCCCCAAATTAAAAATGGGGAACACGACCATAAAAACAGCTCTTAATTTTCCGTATCTTCCACACAGTAACACACTGGGACTTCAGCAACGCTGTGGGAGAAATGGCAAGAGTAATAACACATGGGAATATTTCACTTCTGTTTCCATCTTCTAAGCTGTTCTATTACATACACTCTTCCATGTATTTTCCCAAAACGTGGGCTGAAAATACACATCATTTCAAATCTGGTTATTCAAAGGCTAATTTCAGAGAAGTTTGCATAAAACAACATTAAGTTCCACTTTATGTCAAAGCTCACTATTCAATTATATTTAAAATGAATTATTACTATGCTGCTAAAGACAAACATCAGTTATAAAGTATTAATAAACATATAACTATTCAGATTGTCATTCCACTAATAGGCTGCAGCTTCCTAATAAGGCATGTTTTAAAACATAGTATGCATACGCACATTTTAATAATATTAAACAGATTATACAACTACCTCCCTAATTATATTTCCATTTTAAAAAGACTTAAGTAACACTGTTTTTTAATGCCTATAATCACCTAAAAATTCACTTTACTTACTCTTTGCTATATATGCTACAGGAGGGAAATGTATTCAAACATCTAAGATAAAAAATCCTGCTGCTTGAGACTGTTTTACGTTTCCCATAGGTGCACACTTGAATTGAAAAGTCATTCTTTCCTCTGAAGTTTGCTTTATTCCAGTAACTTTCCCCACCTCGTTTATATTTGAGCGAATCCAGCTCCGCTGTAAATGCTTGAAAACCCACGGTGCACTGAGTTTCTTTCTTCACAGCTACTGTCAATCAACAGGATTTTAGAAAGGTAAAAATTTGGTGTTTGGCACATTATAGCATCCATGGGGTTTGGTGAGGTAAATACTCCAAAAGACTGAAAATGAGACTGATAGAGAAGATTTGGATCAAACCTCACTGGCACCTAAATGACAACTAATGGCTTGTCTAGATCTGAGGACAGATTCTGGCTCTGCTCCATCCCCCAGGACAAAAGGCAAGGCAGACAAATTAAAAGGCTCTTCCAGAGAAAAGGACCCACCCCAGAGCTGATCCAATCTACAAAGGGGCCACAGCAAACAGCATCCTGAAACCTCCAAGGCGATTCCCCAGGCCTGAGCGCACTGGGCTGTGCCGTGCGACACCACCATCCAGACGCCGTCCCGACCACCCCTCACTCTTCTGCCCCTGCAACTTAGACCTCAGTCAAAGGAAATAATAAAGTTATCCTTGCATTGGGACTCTAAATATGCAATCTGATACTTAAAAATCTTGGGAAGGTAATCTATGGGAGGACAACCAAGAAGCTACTAAGAACATGAAAGCAGACCACACACTCAAAAATTGATTTTAAGAGAAGAGGGTAGGCAAAGGAAAATCAAATCAGCTTCTACTCTAGCCAGTATATAGTTCTTGCATTAAAGCCTCTGATTAAACATGATCGTGATTCAGTTTTTATTATGCCTTGGTGGTGAGTTCTTTTAACTTAACTCTAAGACGGAAACCAGAGACTGTAACAAACTCTCAGCCCTCCCTACCAGGCAGCAGCCCGGGCAGGGACCACATGGCCAAGACAAGAGCTGGACTCAGTACTGTCAGCAGGGTTCCCAGATACACCATCAACCACAGGACCTAATCCATGTATCTCATATTCAAAGCATATAGGATAACACCCTTTCCCCATATTTACCATATGCTTTTAGAATGCAATATGGGAATTGAGTATGAAGGATGGTAAATCCCATTGCCATCTGTGCTTCCACCTCCTTCATGGTTTGCTTTGATGCCTTAAAACCTGCGTGGCTGAAGCAGCTTCCTATGGAGCTGGTGAGGACCAGAGGTTTGGGGATGGAGGCTGCTTGGGGCAGGGTGCCACTGCCTTCCTCAGCCACCACAGTAGCCCACAGAGACATCGTGTGCAGAAGGGAAGAGTGACAGCAGAAGTACAGCAAGGCTTCAGGGCTTCAGGACAGCCATGGCGGTCCTGTACTTGAAAACCTGGCAATCCTAAACTGCCGATTGCTTTAGAAACTGGAGGCAAAGAAATGGCTCATGAGACAAAACAAGCTCCAGGCCCTACAATGTGCTTGTCCCTGCCCACACAGAGGCCCTTTTTGGCTCAGGGGGCCCTAACCGGGTTTAGTGATCTGCAAGCATCGTGCCACAAACTTCTACGGATACCAAGTGATTTTGACAGGTCACAGAGCAACATGAGAGACCCGGCACAATGACACGCTTGTTATAATGTACATATCACTTTAATATTGCTCCCCCCTTTCAACCCAAATAGCTTGTCAACTGACTTCTGAATTCTTTCTGTTTGAAGGAAAAACTGGTGACAGAACCATACGCGTCTCGAATACAGTCCTGTTTATTAACCAAGCCTGTAGAAAGAGCTTTGTTTTGCCCAGCACAGTGGGATTAAATGACAAGAAGTTTTCTTGACTGCGATCCCAAACCTCACTTTCAACTAGAGCTCTGCCTCCCCCAAAAGCTCCCTTCTTTGTTTATTCTCTCCCAGCTAGCCTACAAACGTTTCTTTTATTGCCTCCTTGCTTTCCTTTTCTTGCTGCTTTTAACACAGATTTTTAATACAGACACATCTAAATGCAAATCAAAGCCCTGCCTCTTATTTGCAACTTGTTTATTTCCAGACAGCATCCCTTCCAGTATTTGGACTAGCAGGAAACAGAGACCTTTAGCTATCAAGAACAGCCTTACTGCTTCAGACCAAAGGTCCACCTAGCACGATACTTGCCTGACCATCTTCGGAGATGTATCTGCTTTATCACTCAAGCCAATCGGAGGCATAACATGCCTTTTGCAAAGACAGAAAACTAGAGCTCATAAAGTCAAGGTTTCAACTAGTTATAAACAGTGCCGAATACACGCTGTGGTACAACCAGGCTCTGAAAACGACGCAGCAGGGCAAAGTCAAGTTGGCCATCCTTGTCAACAGCACTCCTGCTTTGAAAAAATCAGATACCGAATACCGCAGTACTACACCATGTAGCAGAAAGAACAGTGAATTGGGTACAGCATGTGGAAAATACCCATACTGCTGCCAGTGACCCATCATTAGAAGCATGCCGGAACAAGAGAGTGAGAAATAAACACAATAAAGATAGCCCTTCTACAAAGAAACTTATTACAGACCATACATCTAAACAGATTAACAAAACAATACCGAAAAGAACCACCATCTACAAAAAGTGGCCATAAACTGATGCTCAGCTAGGAGGAACCAGGAAAGCATACACTGTGCTGCTTTAATATTCTCCTCACCTTTGCTATTTTCATCTCAGGAGGCTTCCAAAGCCTACCACTTTTTTTTTTTTTCTAATTATTAGTCCCCAAATTAGGCCATCATCCAGGTTACTCTCTTCCAAGAAACTGTCCACTCTCTTGTTCCCTCTTTTAGCCTGAAAGGAAAGCAGCTATCATGTCCATCAGCTTCAGCACTGGCCAAGTCAAAGACATGCTGCTTGGGATCCTGTCGCAGTCACATAGTCACCTACTTTATGTGTAACCAAATAAAATACGTTAAGTACACAGCTTTTCTAATTGGCTCTTGTTATAGACTGTTTTCCGCACACTTGCTTTACTGTGGGTATCTATCACGTTCATCATCTGGGACAGTAGGTGGCTAACCACATTATTACAAAATTAATATCCTTTTAAAACATACCAAAATATAATTAATATTTTAAAGGGTAATTACATAAACAGAGATTCTAATTGAAGCTATTTTTTTTTTTTGCCCTGTAAGATGGTCCTTTTTAATTGGTTGTAACCTTGACAGTTTAACCAGTTTTCCTTCTAAGCAAATGCCCCAGGCCACGTGGGTTTGGTGTTTCTGGTTGGTTATTTTTTGGATTTTTTTTTATTTTTTGCAAAGATTCATTTAAGAACGTTTTCTGGGAATAACAAGAAGAAAAAATTATTTCCAAAAGAAAACCTCCTGTGGCGAAGAAGCCAAGCCACAAATAAACGCTTACTGTTCTAAGCGGGTACGACAGCGCTGCAAAGTTTTACATAACCAACTGCTGAAAAACGCATTAAACGCAATAGATGACATCCCCGCTTGCTCAAAGTCTGACTGTTAAGTTTGCTGTTCTTTCCTTAAATTACCAGCCCGGGCACAGCGAGCCGGCAGCCGCTCAAAGCTCTGCAGTTTCGTACAGACTTTGCTCTCCTCCAGCAATCCCTCCCAAGGCTTTCAGGCAGCCTGGCTCTCCGAAATAACCAGTGTAAAGCGAGCTGGTGGGATGGCGGCCACCACAACTGGGTTACCAGGGGTAGAGGAGCAGGGCGGCCACCACACAGGACATTTTCTGCCCACCCAGCCGCGGCCGGCGGAGGCCAAACCGCTGCAAAACTCCCCTTCGCCTTGGAAACCGCCGCGACCCGCCCGAGCGGGAGTCAGGATTTCGGACAAACCTCGGCGGGTGGGAGCCCCCTTCCTCCCCTCGGGGCCTTGCCGAGGGCTCCCCGCCTCAGGGCCGCCGGCCGGGCCCGCGGCAGGTAACTCCCCTCAGGGCCGACCAACAGCGAAACCTCCCCTCACGCCGGGGGGATAAGAGGCCGGGGGGATAAGAGGCCGAGGCGCCGCGCAAGATCCCCTCACGCCCCGGCGAATCCCCCCACCTCACGCCCCAGCTCGACACAGAGCAGGGTGTGTGTGTGAGGGGGGGAAGCAGCGGGTGGCCGCCCGACGGAGGTGCGCCTGCGCAGAGGGGACCCCGTCTGCCATTTTGCAGCGTCAGGCGGGCCGGCGAGGCCTCCCCCGGCAGCTGCGCAGAGGGGCCGCGCTCCCGCGCCGCGTCTGAGGGGAGCCGGCGGGGAGGGCGGTGCAGGCCAATGAGTTAAAGAGTCGCCGCCGCCGCTGGGCAGGAGTCGTGCCACCGCCGCCGAGTTCGGGGTTCTCCTTCCCCCTCCCCTTCCCCTCCCTCGTACCGACAGCCGCTGGGCTACCCCCGACAGCCNGGGCAAAGTCAAGTTGGCCATCCTTGTCAACAGCACTCCTGCTTTGAAAAAATCAGATACCGAATACCGCAGTACTACACCATGTAGCAGAAAGAACAGTGAATTGGGTACAGCATGTGGAAAATACCCATACTGCTGCCAGTGACCCATCATTAGAAGCATGCCGGAACAAGAGAGTGAGAAATAAACACAATAAAGATAGCCCTTCTACAAAGAAACTTATTACAGACCATACATCTAAACAGATTAACAAAACAATACCGAAAAGAACCACCATCTACAAAAAGTGGCCATAAACTGATGCTCAGCTAGGAGGAACCAGGAAAGCATACACTGTGCTGCTTTAATATTCTCCTCACCTTTGCTATTTTCATCTCAGGAGGCTTCCAAAGCCTACCACTTTTTTTTTTTTTCTAATTATTAGTCCCCAAATTAGGCCATCATCCAGGTTACTCTCTTCCAAGAAACTGTCCACTCTCTTGTTCCCTCTTTTAGCCTGAAAGGAAAGCAGCTATCATGTCCATCAGCTTCAGCACTGGCCAAGTCAAAGACATGCTGCTTGGGATCCTGTCGCAGTCACATAGTCACCTACTTTATGTGTAACCAAATAAAATACGTTAAGTACACAGCTTTTCTAGTTGGCTCTTGTTATAGACTGTTTTCCGCACACTTGCTTTACTGTGGGTATCTATCACGTTCATCATCTGGGACAGTAGGTGGCTAACCACATTATTACAAAATTAATATCCTTTTAAAACATACCAAAATATAATTAATATTTTAAAGGGTAATTACATAAACAGAGATTCTAATTGAAGCTATTTTTTTTTTTTGCCCTGTAAGATGGTCCTTTTTAATTGGTTGTAACCTTGACAGTTTAACCAGTTTTCCTTCTAAGCAAATGCCCCAGGCCACGTGGGTTTGGTGTTTCTGGTTGGTTATTTTTTGGATTTTTTTTTATTTTTTGCAAAGATTCATTTAAGAACGTTTTCTGGGAATAACAAGAAGAAAAAATTATTTCCAAAAGAAAACCTCCTGTGGCGAAGAAGCCAAGCCACAAATAAACGCTTACTGTTCTAAGCGGGTACGACAGCGCTGCAAAGTTTTACATAACCAACTGCTGAAAAACGCATTAAACGCAATAGATGACATCCCCGCTTGCTCAAAGTCTGACTGTTAAGTTTGCTGTTCTTTCCTTAAATTACCAGCCCGGGCACAGCGAGCCGGCAGCCGCTCAAAGCTCTGCAGTTTCGTACAGACTTTGCTCTCCTCCAGCAATCCCTCCCAAGGCTTTCAGGCAGCCTGGCTCTCCGAAATAACCAGTGTAAAGCGAGCTGGTGGGATGGCGGCCACCACAACTGGGTTACCAGGGGTAGAGGAGCAGGGCGGCCACCACACAGGACATTTTCTGCCCACCCAGCCGCGGCCGGCGGAGGCCAAACCGCTGCAAAACTCCCCTTCGCCTTGGAAACCGCCGCGACCCGCCCGAGCGGGAGTCAGGATTTCGGACAAACCTCGGCGGGTGGGAGCCCCCTTCCTCCCCTCGGGGCCTTGCCGAGGGCTCCCCGCCTCAGGGCCGCCGGCCGGGCCCGCGGCAGGTAACTCCCCTCAGGGCCGACCAACAGCGAAACCTCCCCTCACGCCGGGGGGATAAGAGGCCGGGGGGATAAGAGGCCGAGGCGCCGCGCAAGATCCCCTCACGCCCCGGCGAATCCCCCCACCTCACGCCCCAGCTCGACACAGAGCAGGGTGTGTGTGTGAGGGGGGGAAGCAGCGGGTGGCCGCCCGACGGAGGTGCGCCTGCGCAGAGGGGACCCCGTCTGCCATTTTGCAGCGTCAGGCGGGCCGGCGAGGCCTCCCCCGGCAGCTGCGCAGAGGGGCCGCGCTCCCGCGCCGCGTCTGAGGGGAGCCGGCGGGGANCGGCCCCGCTCCTCTCTCTCTCTCTTCTCTCTCCCCCGGCGCTTCTCCCTCCTCTTTCCGTTCGCACACTGGCCTTGCTCGGTGCCCTCCGACCCGCGGCGCACCTCACTTCGCCCGCTGCCGGAGTTGGCTCCGGCCGAGCGAAAGAGGATGCGGCGGCCGCGCTCGCCCGGGGAGGGAGCTGCCGGCGTCTGCTCGTCCTGGTTCGTCCCCGTTTCCTTCCTTTGTCTGGGGCCCGCTGAGTAGGCCGGGCGAGCCCCCCTCGCTCCTCTTGGGGGGGGCCGAGAGGGGTCGGTGTCGCCCCCGGCCGGGCGAGGGCGGGAAGGAGGGAGGGAATCAGCCGCCGCTTTCCCCGGGGCTGCGGTTCTCCTTCCTCCCCGCCCGCGGCGGTAACTCCAGGGCGAGCTCCGGGCCGCCGCCGCTCCGTCCTCCCCGGCCCTGCCAGCGGAGGCGGGCCCGAACCCGCGCCTTGAGGGGGTTTGCGGGCGGCTGGAGGCGGCAGCTTTGGGGCGTGCGGGGAGCTGTCACCCCCCCCCACCCCAGGGATCTGTCTGAAGGCTCGGCGTGGCGCTCAGCCGCAGCGGCCTCCTGCCCCCGGGAGGGTGGGGGAAGACCTCGAAGCAGGCTGTAAGCGTAGCAGGGATTTGATGTTGCTAAGTTGGTCTCAATAGCTGCCTCACTTTCCATAAGAACATCATTTATTAGTACAGGGACTCGATTAAAGCTCGTTCACTGAGCCATCTGAAGTGTAGTTGAAGTCTGGCGTATTAAAGTGTCCTGACCCTGTAGACTTGTCTCAACTTTTATGTGAGGGGCTACTTTGACTAAATTATTATCTTGGGCTGCTTCAGCTCTTTGAGACTTAATGGTGCAAAGGATATTTGGTGTTTGTGAGGTAACTTTAAAGAAGGAGCTCACTTTAGCTGTAAGTTTCTACTCAATCACTGCATATTTCATAGTGCTAACTCTTTATGGAAAGAAATGCACACAGGCGCACCCCAACCTCCCAAGGGAAAAAAAAAAACAAACTATAACCCACAACAAAACACCAGATTCCCCCTTTCCTGAGCTTTTCAGTGTGTTGCTAATGGAATTCTGGCTTCAATAAAGTTGAGGCGTTTTGTGCCAGTTTGCTAGTCGGCAGGCAGAGGAGGTCTATGTAGCACAGTGGTAATCTGTTGGCAGGCACAAATTTCTTCACTTATATGGGAATTTGTCAGGCTAGTTTCAGTAACTCTGTGGTTGAGAGGTGAACACTTTGTCTTCAGGAAACTGAACTCAAAACAAGCAATGTGTGTAAGCGTGTATATTCTGTAAGTAGCTGGTGCATTTTGGCAGGTGCTTCAGAGCTGTTTTCTTTTACCTGCTTTGGGTAGTATGCAGATTTTAAGACTTAATGGTTCTTAATGGTGATTTGTTGCTTACTGCATGCTTATGGTATGCATCTTAGTAAGTCATTCTAGCACTCCTCTTTCTCTCTGCTAAAAATAAATGACTAATATTAGAACAGTTAAGTGATTATTCTTACTAGTAGCAAACAAGTTCACAGTAGCAGTCACTTCTGAAGTTTTTTCAACTGAAATATAGAAGAGCTTTTCCGGAGATCTTATTTTAGACAACCTTTTTTTTCTGTATTAAGCACTGGACAAAACATAAGTTTTCCTTAGGCAAGGAAAAGAGATGCATAAAACTTCAGTGAAGCTGATACGGAAATTTACTTGCTTCCTAAGACCTTCAGAAGGTTTAACTGGTGCTGTTTAGTGGCTCGTCACAATTCCCAAAGTTTTAATCACAAACTTCTTTGCCTGTTAGCTTGTCACTTCATGCATTGATACTTCTTGAAACTTAATTTCTTATTACTTTTTCTAACTAGCTTTGACTTTTCATGACTCTCTCTGGAATACTACTGTCTAAATAGTACAAATTGAACCCTTTGGTTGATTGACATGTTTCCGAGTATTTCAGTGTAGTAATACAGCTTGTAGTGCTAAAGGCTCTTCTCTAATTGAAGCAGCTTTTGCCTACTTTGGCACTGCCAGCATACTTGAAATTACTAGGGATGCTCTAGGCATTTTAAAAATTGTGGGGAGAGGGGGGAATTATGTAGGAGGCTGTATAATAAGACCTTACAAGTGTGTAGTGATTTAATCACTTGGAACAGATGTGAGGAAACTGTACTCATGTATTAAGACTAAGTATTTTTACAAACACTCTGCAGAGAATTAGCAGTTATGAAATGGGAAACTCATTTGGAGATCACTGAGTATTACTTAGCAGTTAGTGACTTGGTGTGTGATGTAACATGTGAGACAGGTTATCAACAGTCTGAACGAGATGTCCACATAACAGCACACCAAGCTTAGAGGTGCCCAAACTAGTGTGGCGTCATGGAGTTCAGCATAAGCTGTGAAGTCTGCTTAGGAAGCTGAGTAAATAGTCTTTAAGACACATCAATTGGTGTGCCTGCATGCTTGGCAGTACTTGAACAAGCTGACTTAAAACTAGCTGTCATGTGATTAGAGAACTAATAGCAATTGGAGCATAGGTAACAGCTATAGTTTCTCAGTACTACTGTAAAGTAGTGCTAGAGCTCATTTCTCTCACTGTCCTGGCTTCCAGGTCTGCTTTGCTTCTTAAGCCTTACTTCTACTCTTCTGCAGGGGCTTTTTCTCAGACTAGTGCTCTTCCCTTGGAAGCTCTGGTGGTGCTTGAAGGTGTGATGTTGGTTGGGAGGGAGGGGCTGAGCAACTCCAGGCTCTTCTTTCACTGCTCAGTGTCACAGAAGGCATGGAGGAAGTGTTTGAAAGCTTCCTGGCTCCCCCTTTATGGAAAGAAAGGCCTCCATAAAGAAGAATTAATACAGGAATGCTGGGGTGTTTCTTGCCACTTAAAATCGGTCTTCAGCTGATGTCACTTGAATGGAGCAGATGCAATCTAAAGTAAACATGTAGACTGGTAATTTAAAAGTACTTCTTGTTAACATTGAAGTTTGCTAATGTGCATTTGGTGTTTAATTCTAATAAGCTTAGGCAGATCTTCTTATTTTGTGTATTTAAAACAGAGTTGTAAGCTTGCCTTCAGAGTTTGTTTCAGTTTGAGCAGCTTTGATTTATTTTTTTCTCCAGCTGTGAACCTATATTATAAACTGTCTCATCTTAAAATCAAGATCTTTTAAGTTTAAAATTTGGCTTCATAGAATGAAATCAGCTCTGTCTGGACAGGGCATGGCAGTAGTCCTTATGAGTGCTTTAGAGGAAAGCTATGGGGTGGTTGTTGTACTTTCATGGCTTACTTTCCAAATTCTTTTTGTTTTTAAGAAATGCTTACTGTCTTGTAGTAACTATTGGTGTCTGCCCAGTGTCACACAGTGTAAGTTATTGCCTACTGTTAGTTTCATGCCTAATATAACTGTGGATACTATCGTGCTTGTAAATAACTAATCCTTTGATTTCTTAGTGAATTCCACATGTTGTTGTTGCATAAAATAAGGTTTGCTGCTTTAATTGCAAATGTGTTTCCCTTGAGGAAGGGCTAGCCTGTGAGTATTTCATCCTGTTGGGAGGGAGCTAAGTCCTAGTACCTCTTCAGATACAAAGCATTACTCTTACTGAGACCAGTTTAGCTGTTTACTCTTCTCTGACTTCAATTAAACAAAAAAGTCTGCAAGTATATCTCTAGCAGTCACTTGTTGCTGCTTAGTTCATGCAGGCATGTATCTTACGCTTCTTTGGGTGAGGAAATCTTAAAAGTTATCTTAAGTGCCCTATCTCTGAGGAGTTGTTCAACTTCTCTGTAGGGTCCTCTTTGTTTCCTGACTTCTATAGTAATCTTAAAAGACTTCTTCTTTGATAAAAGAAGAATATGCAAGCATTTGTAGGAGTTAATTAAATTAATTCTGATTCATAAAATTCTAAAAGTCTTTTCCATTTTATTTAATGAAATAATAATGAATTATAAGCATGCATAAGTCAGTCTCCTAGTAATGATGTGGTGGAATTACCAAACTATTAAACTCAATAATTGAGAAGGTATGATGCTATTCTAGTTAATGCCTCCCAAATGACATGAATAACATAGCCGAGGTAGTCATTGTAATTCACTATTGGAGTAGTGGATGTTGGAAGTCTCTGTTAAAGACCCCTTTCCTTAAAGATAAGGGTATGGAGCTGTCATTAAAAATCTTCTGGTGTGACTAATAAAACTGATTTGTGGTGTGGTTGTTACTTGAGCTTCTAAGGAGGGGCAGTGTAGGAAGAGTGCAGGCTGTTTCCTTTCAAAAGAGGTGGTGAGGATGCCTGGCCAGCTGTAGACTACTAAAATGACAGAGTTGTGGAGGAGAGACGACAGACTAATGATAAGAGTCACTAAGATTTTGATAAGGGAAAATAATGCTTCACATTTGTCAGTGATTTGAGAGAATGTGATTTGGAGGGGACTTTATCCCAAATAAACATTCCTGGTTTAATTTTTCAAAAGATGTTTGTAAATGTTGTCGTGAAAGGCTTATAAAGCAGACTTCCATGGAATGGTGCTGGTTGTTTATTCACCCGGGACATTTTTTTAAGGAAAGTTCCTGTATGAATAAATGATAACTTTTCAGAATTAAGTCACACTGTATTTTGTGCTGGAACTTTTTCTTAATTGCCTATGGTTATATTGAACAGAACAAGTGATAAATAGCAAGAAGAGTTCAGTTGTACTGAACTCCTCATGGTACAAGAAGTGAAGGCCATCTGAAAACATGCAGAATTACTTCATGTTTATGGAGTAAGTTGTCTTGTAGCAAGTGAAATTGTAGGTGAGTTAGACTTGGAAATCCTAACTTAATGTAGACCTAGTATGGGCTGTGAGCTGGATTGCCCCTAAGATTTGAGATTTTTAGGGATTTTTGAGGTTGTTAAAAACAATTTCCTTATACAGTAGTTGAAAGCTGGTGAATCCTGGTGTCATGGAGAGAAAAAGTGCTGTTATCCCACTGCTCAAGTACACTGCAAGTCTAGATTTGAAGTGCTGTTCCCCTGGTCCTGCCCCCCACTGCCCACCCCCAGGCCTCCTCAGAAGAAGGATGCAAGTATGAAATGACCTTCTTGAAGGAGAAGGAACTTAATAGAAGATTCTCAAATTATGAACAGTGTGGAGAATTTAAGTAGGGACTCGCCTATTTTCAAGCTATTGTGCCTAGTTTGCATTTTGGTAGAAATGGTGGCTGCAAAGTAGCAGGCTTCAGACAAAAAATTCTTAACAAAGAGGTAGTTACACAGTGGAACCCTTTGCTGCAAGATGTAGTAGCTGTGAAAAGTTCTAGGCACTTCAAGGTGTGTGTGGGGAGCCGTTTTCTTCTTTGGCTTGAAGGATTGGTGAGGCACAAATATCTGGAGGCTGAGAACGTGCTCAAGAGCTGTAATAATGCTTAGCTTATAAATAAGCCTCTCCCTATGCATCTCCCACTTGTATCTTACCTCTAATGGCCTGTACCAGGTAGATCTGATCTCTCTGGCCTCATCTGTTACGATTCATGCAACTTTTTTGTCTGAATCACTGTGAAACGTTTTAGAGAATGTCGAGATGGCAGTTAGTGTTAAAGGCTTGCATCAGTGATTGCCTTGAACTTGCTTTAAGATGTCTAAATAAAAGCATAACTTTTTAAAGCCTGAGTTTTATGTGTACGTCTATCAGGTCTTACAAAACAGTGCTCATGTTGATGGTTTCATTTGCTTAACTGCTCACAGATGCAGTTCCACTAGCTTGTGGAGCACCTGCTCTGTCTGAGTTCTTGCTAGGCAAATTGCAGTTTCATCCTAGGAGATGTGGCAGATTGGTCTCTTCAGTACTTCTACACAAAGTGCAGATTAAAAACTACTAGAAAATGTGTGATGGGGCTATGACTCGTCTAATTTCTAGTGTTGCTGTTACGATTTCTGCTTTGCAGAGGCATACACATGCTCATAAATGGTAGAGAACTCTACTAACTCAAATAGTGAGGAAGTTACAGATGCTAAAAGTATGGGTAAGCAAGAGCTCTTTCTACTGTGTGTTCTCTTGTTTTTGCCTCTTCAAAGAAAAGGATGTTCTAGTGATTCAAGTTGTCCTGAGTGTGTGTGCACAGCGCGGAATTAGAATAGGCCTTAATTTAAGACAAGTTTTTAAATAATGAGCTTCCCTCTTTAAAAGGTTTATAGGGCTGTTAAAGATATCTCTGGCAACAAATGTTGAAACAACATTCTCTTATCACAAATGTTCTTTCCAATAATAAATACAAAATCAGTTTTATTCTGCCAATAATATAGTACAAACAGCAGTGATTACAACTGTTTATACAGAATGCAGGTGGAAATGTTTTGTGTGTTGTGGGGATTTGAACTTAAATAATTGGAAGAAAACTGGTTAAAAGAAAAAATGCTGTTGTACACAGACAATCATGATAGTGAAAGCTTAGATACTACTGTGACATTAGTACTCTGATCAAAATGTTACTGCTATATATGATGCTGGCCACATGTTCTATTGTACACCACCATCTGTGGTCTGACTCAGCATGGTTCTGCATTGCCAAGTCCCCAGGTCTGGGGAAGAACTGTGTGGCCTTGGCCTGTCCATTTTGACAATGGGAGCAAGCAAGGCTGATGCCAGGTTGTCTTCCTCGTTTTATTTCAGGTGATGAGGTTAACCACTCTTACTAGCAGGGAGAAGGAATGGCTGTGCATATGTAAAATACCAGTAGGGCTTGGGAGAAAGGGTAGAAGAACATGTTGATACTCTGGAATGGTTGTCCTGGGACTAGAAATCTAGGATTCTGTGGGAATGGGAAAGCAATAATGAACTTTTTCCTTGGCCTCCATGAGCTGAAGCCCCTTCTGGCCGAGAGTTTTTATTTCCATTCTCTCAAACATCAGTGGACTGACATCATTGTGGAGAGTGGCTTGCTGGTTGGGGAACCTCATGCAGAGGACCCTAGCCTGTGTCTGAAATTTAATAGTATCATGATGCGTTCTTTTCCTGTATCAATATTGCAAAGCATCCAAATATTTCATGATATAAGGAGCATTTCCAATGCACATGGAAAGCTGAACTCTTTCAGAACTTAATCATATATCATTCAAACAAGATGGTGTCAGACCTTGCTATCAAACTGGTGAATAATTGAGTAATTATTATTTGTTAGCATAGGAACAGTACATGCTGAGTTCTGCCTGAAATATCATTAAGGTACTTGGATAACTAATTTCGTCAATGGCTGTGAGAAATGTAGGTTGTCTGTTAGATGCAGATGACATTGTTTTATAGATGTGCAATAAAACAAGGAAGGCTTTTTAAAAGGTCCAAGTGTTAAATACTGATTAAGAAGAATACTGACAGTATGCTGATGTTCCTGTATTGATTGCGCCTGGCTTTGGTTAGAAATTTGTATTAATAATTTGAACAGCCCCTAAATAACTGTCAGATAGCTCCTAGGAAAAGTTGCTGATCAGGATCACTGTCAGTGATAACTTTGATGGCTTTTTATTAATGAAATTAATAACCATTGTGGCTTGGACAGATTTCCAGCACAACTGACTTCCAGCATTCTTTCCATAGGGCTTGACGTGTAAGCCTTGTCCTCATCTCTAGGCTTGGATGTTCAACATTTAGCTCTTGGGTTCCTTCCTTACCCAGCCCAGTTTTTTAAACTGTGTGTCTGCTGTGTAACACTGGTGGGGATCAGTGTTACACAACAGACACACAGTTTAAAAAAATTGGAAGATGTAAGCGTTGCTAACACTCCAATTCATTTAAAAATAAAATATTAATCTTATATTCTCAAAAACCCCAGAGTTTTGCACCGAAATCTTGGCAACAACAGAGAAGATGCTACCTGGCAAGAAGAGTGTTGAAGCTGAGTGTTCTGCAAGCAGGATTATGTGGAAATACAGTAGCAGGGAAGACTAAACTTTAAACAAATTATGTTCTTCTAGTAAAGCTTGAAGCTGTTGTTATTCAGCTAGTTAGAAATCAGTTGAAATGCTTATTTTTCTTATTGGTGATTCTCACAGTCCAGCATGTTTCTGGTGAGTCAGTCTATCAATGCGCAGACCTGTATTAATAGTGTGTGGACTGCACAGGTAGGATCTGAGAATAGTGTTAAATTGCTGGCAGTAGTTTGGATTTATTGTTTGACAAGCTCTTGTCAAGAGGTACAAAACCAACTTCCAAATTGCAGTGTTGTTACTAAAGAAAAATTGCACATAGCATCATAGGATAGTTTGGGTTGGAAGGGACCTTTGCAGGGGGGTTGGCCTAGATGACCTTTAATGAGCAGGGACATCTTCAACTAGATCAGGTTGCTCAGAGCCCCGTCCAGCATGACCTTGAATGTTTGCAGGGATGTGGCATCTACTACCTCTCTGGGCAGCCTGTGCCAGTGCTTCAGCACCCTCATTGTAAAAGAATTTCTTCCTTATATCTAGTCTAAATCTACCCCTTGTGCTATTGCAACAGGCCCTCCTAAAAAGTCTGTTCCCACATTTCTTGTAAGACCCCTTTACACATGCTCACTATGAGACAGGTCACTGTGTCTCATTTCGATTGAACTTCTTTGCACATCTGTTACAGTCACAGGACATCTTAAACAAAACTGTTAAAACATTTAGGTTGATCAAGGAAACCTGGTTGCTGTGCTTAACACTGCTATTTGATTTGATGTAATAACTGTCCTCATTCTTCAAATGTGATACTACATTTTATTCAGCCTTCACATGAAAATGGTTTATGAAATATGTCACTTCAGTATGTTCAGAGGCAATAGGGACAGGGAGTGAGGAAGGGGAATTAGTTGCTGCAACTGCAGTCTCTCTTTGAGTAGCAAGTTGAGGTTTTTTTTTTGTTAGATAGCTTCTCAGAACTGAGAGAGAGAATGAGATGTTCTTCAGCCATAAAACTGCTGATCTGTGTATTACACTATCGTTAGTATGTGAAAAACGTAGCTGTTCTCCCAGTGCAAGACCTCTTTTTTACGTGGCAAATGCTTTGCCTAGGGAGGTGTAGTCTGTAAAGCCTCCCTTTACTAACCTGATCTTGTACATAGTTAAAATATAATTTATGTGTAAATTGCATATGTGATTGAGTAGTGATACATTAAGTCCTTCTGTTTTATAAGTAATGTTAGGGAGCCATTCAGATCCCTGATTCTGTTGATATTTAGTAATGGGAGGGGTTTTTGTCTGTTTAAAGGGTGGAAGGGTCTTTGTCTCTTTAAAAAAGACGTCATGATACAAAAAAATAAATTGGAATTTGTGAATGGTAGTTCCTTATGTAGAAGCAGCAAACCACTGTAATATAGGATTAAAGTCTCCTCTTGCTCTTCATTGTTGTTTCCTTGTTATTAGTATTTTTTTACCTATATAAGTATAGTTACTTCCTAGGTGCTGTGCTCATTTGACCTCTATGTAGTGGCACTTGATACTTAACTGAAAGTGCATAAAATGATGTCTAGCTTAATTGTGTGGCAAAGTCTACAAAGATACAATTATCTTTGAATTAGTGTTGAAAAAGGGAATAAACCAGGATGTGATGATGTTTGCTAGAGGAGGTAACATCGTTCCAGGAACATCTGGTAGCAGAAGTTCTGGATAATATTTTGGCCTTGCCAAAATCTCCCTTTGAGGTTTCAGGTTGGTAAACATTCATGATTTGGCTTTAATTTTAGCAGGAAACTATTGCTGTAAAAGGGTGACGAGGAACCTCACATCAAGCACAACAGATAAGGCTGTTTTTATAAAAAACCAAAACCGTCCCAGAAGAATAGCTTGAGCCTTTAATATACCAAAGACTTAATGCAATGGGACAGATACTAATGAATGCATTTCAGCTATATTTGTGCTGATTGGTACAAAACTTGAGAATACATATAGAGACATCAGATCTCTCAACTATGAAATTCCCATCTGTACTACAAAATGAGATGGTATCATGTGGCATGAAACTCTGGTCTCCTGTAAACAAGTAACAGGTGGAGTATGGTGTGCTCATTCACCGTTTTTTGGATGGACAGAAGTTTAAAAGCAGTCCATTCGCATAGTTTGGATGCTTTGAAGCCCCAGGCTTATCCAGGTAACTGAATCTGTAAGCCTTTCAGTATATCTATATATGTTGATGATGAGAGCCAAATAATTTGCTTTGCTGAGCAAAGTCCTCTTCTCTTATGTTGGTATACACTTAAGCCAATGTATTGGTATAAATACATAACTTATTTACAAATATGTGTGTGTATATATATATCTGTGTGTATTTGGAGGGAGTGGGGCTCGGAGTCACCTCTGACTAACCAGCAAGGCTTGTCCCATAAAGCAGTGGAATTGCATAAAGTTGCATTTCCTACTGATTCGTTATGTTTCTGTAGTGAGCCCCTCTTTTAGTTTAGTAACTAGCAGCTAGGCAAAAAATGGTGTGATTTGTGTCTAGTTTCGAGCTAACCTGTTTGTTGATATGTAAAAGTATGTTGGTTGTCTATCAGCAAGCCAGACAACTGTGGATGTTGAACTCATGCTTCTTTCTTGGTGGAGAGCATTAACTTCTCTCTTCTATCCATCTATTGGCCTTTAGAAGATGTGATCTTGTTTATCCTCCAAAAATATCTTCTTTTTCTATAATTATCTAAGTGGAGTTCTTATTCTAGGCCTGAAACTGAACTCTATAGGATAAAAATGTCAGAACAAGGATAACAGATACGATTTCCTAAAGTAGTTAATCTATTTTAAGTGCATACTTGACTCAAATAGCTTCTGTTCTATGGTTAAGCATTGTTACATATTTGGAGTTTCAGACAACATTGCAAGAGTTGTAGAATCGTGGATGAATGTTCACTATTCTGTTACTTTTTTAGGCATATCTGAATAACCTTAGAGAATTTTATTATGATTCTGTAAAAATGATACTAAGCATCTTATGTCAAGAAAGGGAAAAAAAAATAGATGAATGGGAGAATTTGACTTTCCCCTGGAGGGGACTTCAAGTTTTGCTGCAACCTGGGTTATTTCAGATAAAGATGTGGAAACTAGTTCTCAGCTTAAAATTCTCAAAGCTTTTTTGTTGTTTAAATGTTAATTGCTGTAGTGTAACTATTTGCCTCCAATGGGAACTCCCTGGCAGAAGTCAACCAGGCAAAGCAACCTAATCTAATATTAAGGTTAGCTTTCTTTGTTTTGAGGGGTGATTTAGGTGACCTCCAAAGGTTCCTGCTGACCTAAATTATTCTGTGATGTAGTCTCCACTTAATCATGGTTAACTATGACTGTCTTGAGTTTCAGGCACCAAAGATTTAAAAACTGCGGTTAAGCCCTTTCCCACAGACTGGAGGAGGACCCTTGTTTTGGTACCTTAGCCAATTACCCAAGAGTTAGCATAGGCATGTGTCCGTATTGCTTGTAGCCTGGGAAGCAATGTGGTGATGTATTATGTCTGCAAAGGAGTTACTATGCTCTGCATTAATTTAACATAGATTTTACCTCTGTCCTGGAAGATTGATGCAGTGTGAATGACCAGTTAAAGTACTCAAGCACATAGCTGAAATGACATAGTTTCTCCTGAGAATAGCTGTCTAAATTACAGCAGGACAATGCACCTTATTAACTGAAAATGATGCCAAGTTAAGCCTGTTGGCTTTGGTTTCCTTCAAGTTAAGAAACTTAAATGACCTTAAATCATTTTCATGCTTACTGATACAAGCATGCCTTTAACTGGCTTCAGTAAACTTGTTTTAAAGTGATCAGCTATAGTGATCAGTAATTGATTTAAATTACTGAGACCTCACTGATGTATTAATGTCAGGTGGTGTCTTTCCAAAGAAAAGGGACCCAGGTTCACATGGTTGGGTTTTTTTATCTTGTGTTCCCACAGTTGAACCACATTGTTTTCTAGTTTACCTAGTGATTAGGTAAATGGTACCCTACATAAATCTAAAAGTTATTCTTAGCTGTACTATTCCAGCTAACCATTAGATTTATTTTTTTTAATTCCCAGGTAAATTCTCTCTCCTTGGATCTGTATGTATAGATTTTTGAGGTTACAATAGGTCTATCCTACTTCATGGTTTCTCTCTTCCTCCCAAAACTCTATATCAGCAACAAGGAAAGTCTTCTGTCTAAGGTATCTTACTCTGGGAGGTCACTTAGGCTAGGGAAACGGGATGTTGAAAGGAGTATTTTTTAAGACTGGCTCTTCTCAAAACAATTTCTGAATCGAAGTGGACGCTCGTACTTGCCTTTCCTCTTTCTGTTGAAAAGGAATTACTAACCTTTCTAAAAAAAGGAGACCATGAGGTAGAACATTGGCTGCATGTAAGTGAAGGAAGATGCTGTTCTGAATACTGAAAAAAGGGAATGTAATATAAAGTCATATTCAACTAGAGCTTGTTAGTGGTCTGATTACCATACCTTACTGAAGGAACTACTGCATTTGTACTAGTATGTTAAGGTACTCAGTTTTTAAATGCATTTCAGTGATTGTATTCTACCTTTTTTCCAGAAATGTTACGAACAAAAGCAGTACAAAAATGGACTCAAGTTCTGCAAGATGATCCTCTCTAACCCAAAATTCGCTGAACATGGAGGTAACTTCAGGTTCAAAAGTTGTTTTTCTTTTTTTTCTTCTGTCATGAGTTTAAATGTATTACCAGTGTATTCCATACTATTGTGAAAGAGAGGAGCCAGTTGCTGGGCATTATTCTGTCCTTATGACTGAATAATTACTCTGGATTTTCAGTCTTTGTGCATTCAGACCAAGTTTCCACCATAGCACTCCTGTGTGGTGGGATGATGAAGATCAAGGTATATGGTGGAAGCACACTTCAGTGAAGCTTCCAAGTAAGTTGCCTTTTTAGGTTTCTGGGTCAGAATGCTCATGTGGATTTTGCTTATGTTCCTGTTTAATAGCAAGCTCAGCCTTTTTTGAATCTTATGTAAAGGTGTTCTACCAATGAACTAAAAATCTTCCTCTTCTTTTTGTCACGTGCATACACTAAATTTTCTGTACTGCATACCAAATTGTTATTAATAAAGAGCGAAGTTAAGTGTAATACTTATTGTTGGTGCTAAGACCTGAAGCTGAAGACAGAATCTGGAGATCCTGTTCTGAGAAATACTGCAGGAAACTGAACAGCAAAAGTGCGGCTTCTATTTACATCTGTCAGAACTTAATCCTCACTAAGATATTTTAGTCTTACTGTATTATAGGGCTTCTGTTGCATGGTTCAGCCAATATTTCTGATGCAGTGAATTTTTCTTGTTTGTATGCTGTTGAAGCAGCCTAACACTGACTGTGCTTGTACTGTGTCACTAAAATTATTTTCCTATTTGACACTGTCAAATCTTGGCAAAATGTTCGACTAATCCTTTGCATGCTTCTGTCAGTGTCTGCTTTTTCTTCGTTGTCTTCATTACTTCCCCTAGAGATAAAAGTACAGTTTTCTTGTTGCTTCAGAGCTAGAGTGGCTTGTCCAGCTCTGACCTAATGCATTTGTCTCTACTAGCATTTGTGTTTTTATAACATCTCCGTATATATCTCTCTTTTCTGCTCTTGCTGCCTCTTAAACTTTTCCAGGACAACTAGCTGCCTTGGCAGTACACATACTACTTGGGCTCTGAGCCACTAATGGCTTTGAAGCTTGGGAGCAAAGCCTGGAATGAACAGCTGAAGCAGAACTAAGCCAATGAAATGATCTGATGGGAAGCTGCACTGTTGTCACACTTAGCTTCAGAGACAAGGAATTTGAAAAATTTAGTGAGAAGGTGACAAACAGATGGATTGCTGTGGCTGGACTGTTATCTCCCTGGTGCGGGAAGGTAGGAGTAGCTGGCCCTCCTTCCCACAGTGGAGATATTATTTTTCAAGCTTCCTGATGTTGTTGGGAAGGTATCATTCTAGCTTTCTCTGTTCTTATAGTGTGGATGTAGGACAACTTAAAAACAAAAACTTTGGCTCATCGTTCCCTTTACGTGTACTTTTACAGAAAACTGTTAAACCGTTTGATAGACCTTATAAATGAAACTTCAAACTGCTGTTATGGCTGGTCTTGAACTGATGGGACATTGGCATTAATACTGGGGAAAAGGTTGCAATTGGAGGAAGGCCAGAATGCTATGATGAAAGTGTGACTCATAATCTTCTGGTAGAGACCATAACTAAGTGGTCTTTTATTTAGCAAAAAAAAAAAAACCCAAAATATGAATCCAGAACAACTTTCAGGCATAGTGCGTGCATTGTATGCAAGGTGTTGCCCACAATGTTAGTTAATGGGGGAAGAGGGGAAGCAATAGTAGTACCAAAGTATTATTTGGAATCTTGAGCCTCTTGGAATGTTGATTAAAATGCTATGACTTTGAGCAGGTCTTTTACCCCCAAAATACTATAGCAGAAAATATACTTCTCTTAACTAATGCTTTGTAAGCAACCTCTAGTAGTGGAGCTGACTAACAGAGATCTGTTTCTTACGGTGTGACACAACCTAATGAATTTTTTTCTTGTTCTGCATACCTGGAACTTTAACACACATTAAGCTCTCTAAAATTGCTTCAGATTACATTTAACTGGCTTTAAGGGAGTTAATAATATTTATTAAAGGTTTGTGTTGTCTGTGTTCGTCACATCTGTATGATATTCTGCAGCGGTCTTTTTAAGACTAATTTCAAGAAAGGAAATGCTTCCATATAACAGTCTTCAGCTGTGCTAGGCTGCTGTCCTGATCTAAATTTATCATTTAATGGGGAACTTCGCTATGTAACAACTTCAAAGGGTATCTGCACTGTGAAACTGGCATATGGGAAGTCAGAAACATAAGTGTATGATATGTCTTACAGAGACGCTCGCGATGAAAGGACTGACCTTGAACTGCTTAGGGAAGAAGGAAGAAGCATATGAATTTGTTCGTAAAGGACTTCGTAATGATGTAAAGAGTCATGTCTGTATCCTTTGTAATACAAAACCTGATCTTCTTGCTATGAGTTCTCACTCCTGTGTATAATTTTGTTGCAGGAGTGCATACTTTTGAAGTACATAATGTGGTCTTTATAAAAGCAGTCTAAAATAAGGTGTGTACAGTGAATATTAAACTCCAAGTATCTGATTACCATTTTACTTCACTTCTACAATTTTGCAGAATCTTTAAGAAAAATGCCTTTTAGGAAAAGACCATCTATGATATTTACTTTCTGCAGAGAGTAGGTATGGCTTGTAAAATCTGGCCTTTTCTAAAATTTCCTTCTCCCTTAAAAAGGTGTAAGAAATCCAGTCTAGAAGTGTTCTGAAAACAGCTATTTTGACACTAAATTTTAGATAATGGTTTAGGTTTACTGGCTTGATGACTAACTACTCTGTTCTAAACTTGTTTTTGAAAACTTTATGAGTGTGAAATAACTTAACAGCTACCCAAGAGCTTTGGGAGTAACTGTGTTATGTTTAAACCACAGGTAGGAGGCTACTTCAGATTTGCACAGAATGCCTCACTTGGTCTGTGTGAATTTGAGTTGCACGTTATGGGGCAAACTTACCATTAAATATTTAAATTTTTAACACTTAAAAAAACCCTTCCTTTAGCATCACAGTCGAAAGAAACACTTCCAGATGGCCGTCTGGTTAAGACAAAGAGATGGTTGTTTACACCATTCCTATATTAAATGTCCAGGAAGCTTGAGACTGGGGAAAAACCTCTAAGGGTAGAGGTTATCAGAGTTACTAGAGGCATGCCATAGCACAGTCGGGGATAATTCGTACTTTCTTCATCTTAAAAGCTGAACAGCTAAGGAATACCGAACCAACTTTAATGTATGTGTAAGAAGTCTTGCATCTTAAATCAGGAAGCAAAAGCATGTGGGTGAGTTAGTGGAGAGTTTGTGGGGAATTCTGATACCTAAACAAAATTCCAGAGTGGATTGATCAGCATCCCTAATTTTTGTCTGCAGTTCATACTCTAAAACTGTCTAGAAGACTTCCCTATAAATCCTGGAGGGATCTATGCTTTTTCAGATGTAATTTGGCGGGTGGGGTGGTCAAAGGGACCCTCTTCCTGGACAAGTTTGTTCTTTGCTTTTTTTTTTTAAAAAGACACATTGGGGTTTTTTATGAGTTTTAGTGAATTTTATCACTGTTTTGCTGACTTGTTAAACTTACCTTAAGAAGACAACAAGGGTTTTTTTTTCTGAATTCAGGGAAAATGTGAACTCATCTAAATCCTATTAGGCACAAATGTGGTGGTTTTTTAGCTGCATCCATAGAACTAGCTCTGACAAAGCAAGGAGTTCCAACTTCCTGCATTTAAGTGTATCATTACAGCTCCACAGAAAATCTCCTTGAGTAATCTCTCTATGCAGAATTGCTTCTCTAGTGAGCACAAGCTAGCTGATACAGAATTAATTCCAGGCTGTCACAGTACTTTCAGTTGTCAGCTCTTGGTAAATTCTAAAGAAATAGCAAACCTCTTTTACTATTACCATACTTCAGGTGCACCTGATGATCATGATGTCACTACCCAAATATCTGAATCTTTCCTGATGGTGGGGCTCCAGTAAATGGGGAAGAGTCAAGACTAGGAGAATATATATTCTAGCCCATGAGAAACTGAGATCTGAGGCTGAGATTTTTAATAGAGGTTCCGCTAAATACTTTGCAAAGGCTTGTGACCAGCTATGAAGTTCTGATGAAAACTTGAAGGCCTGTTGCTCCTCAGTGCTATCTAAGCAGAACTTGGGAGGTTCTCTAAAATAATGTTTACATTTCCTGTTTTATGTGAGCTTAATGCCTATCATGTGGTTTAAAGGGAGAGGTGGGGAGTAGCCATTAAAGTCACCTCATTCCACTAGTTGATTTCAAGGATGTACAAGACATCTCTGTGTTCTTATTTTCTTGTGGTAACAGGTGAAGGTGCTTTGGTGTATTTTGTCATTTGTGCTTTTTAGAAAGAACCTGGTAGAGTATGTTTAAAGTACAGCTGGTCACTTCAGTGTTCTGATGTTTAAGGAGGAGTAGAAGATTTTAATTCTTCTGCAGTTCCCCATATTGAGGTTTGGGGTAAAATGGCTGCTGTAAAATTGTTTAGAAATCTAGAAGTTTTCTGGTCAAATTACAAATTAATTCTGACCCCTTTTTGGATATAACTTGAGTAATGATCTGGTCAGATATCTACGCTTATTTCAAGAATAACTGTTACAGCGCCATGTTACACTTAAGACACTATGGGAACACATGCAAGACTGCCCAGAGCTGTCTACTAGAATAAATTGGTGGCACTGTGCTTAATTGACTTGTCAGCTGTTAAAATTTCTTATGCTTAGTCTTGACTACTGTACACACTTATTTCTGGACGGGTTTATGCTTTTCTTTACTTGATTGCTTGGTGAAGAATATGATTTATGAAAGATTAAGGCAGATTACCAATTGGATCCAAGAATTGTAATGATGCCTGATATATTACTCAAAGCATTATCTTAGTCTAAGTACATTGTAAAAGTGCACATAAATTCTTTTGGACTGAATTGTCTCGCCTTAGGTCAGAATCTAAAATATCAGCAGTTCTGAGGCAGGTGTAAGAAGTTGTAGAAGTGCAAAACAGGGTTTCTCGCTTATGTGTTGGAAGCTTCCTTCAGCCTATTAATTCTCACAAGTCTCTTCTTTTGTCTGGAATCATATATATTTTATTCTTGATAATTACAGACCTGCTTTGTATCTTCATATCTAGAACTTACTCAGGACATAAGCCTTTCTAAGAAGGAGGGAACTTATGGTTCTGTTTCTTTGACTAATTTGACCAAGCTAACACATTGAATTTTCTATGTGCTTTCTCAACTTTTTGCGATACAGTTTAGAAATGATAATATCTTTGGAGGGAACAGTTGTTTCTGTTTCAATTCAGAGCATAAGAACTCTTAAATATTTTGGTTATGAGCACTGTGAGTTATTTGTGCCATCTTAGTTGGAAGAGAGTGAAGGATGCATATACCTCTCCCCAAGATTTGCTGTGTTTTGCTGCTTCAGGGGCATATGGGACAGCTTCTTGAGAGAACTTTTTATCCACTTCTAATTTGAAAAGCAAGGTAAGCTCAGATCTGCTGTTGTGGAAGGTGTTGCCTCGGTGAGCTACTAGTAACCTGGAGTAGCAAAAGGTAGAGCATGTCAAGTAATCTTTCTTTTAATGTGACTCTTGGAGACTGATATAAACACACACACTGTAACGCGTTACTCTGACATACATTGGTTTCATACTTTGAATTCAGAATCTTTCCAGGACAAAAAAAGGATGCTTGTGAGAGGAAAGTCTATTGAAATGACACTACTGATGGAAATCTGAGATGCTGAGAACATGACAAAGACTTTCGATGCACAGAAATGCTAGTATTTCCTTTTGTCAATGAATAAAATGTAGCTCTGTGTGTATCTGTTACTGTAAAATTTGGAGACTAAGTGAGGTTACAGATAGGCAAGTGAGGAAAAGTAAAACTTGTACACAATTGTATTGTTAGAATGAGATACTTCTAAGAGTAAGAATTCTTACTGTAATTACACTAGTATGTTTTAAACAATAAATCTATAGGAATAACTCTTCTGAAGTTTGTAGTGTTTGGATCATTTAGTTTTAATTGTTTTGGGGGGGTTAAGAATGTGGCTTAGAAAATTTTTAAATGAGGAGGTTGTTTATTTGGAAGCATTTAATATTTTAAAATGCATCAGTAAAGTCTGGCTGCAGGAATCAAACTTAATTTATAACAGTGGTGATCTTCAAGGAAGGTGTCACATTGTTTAGTCTGTAACACAAATGCACTGCAGTTACTTTGTGAAAATGTTGAATGTATTTTCCTTAACGTGCGCTAGGTTGGCATGTCTATGGTCTTTTGCAACGTTCTGATAAGAAATACGATGAAGCCATCAAGTGTTACCGGAATGCACTCAAACTAGATAAAGATAATCTACAGATCTTGAGAGATCTCTCTCTGTTGCAGATTCAGATGAGGGATTTAGAAGGATATAGGGTAAGTATTCTTTGAATTCCCACTTATTGCTGTTAGCATTCTCTTGTTATTGTACTCCATTAAGTCTTTCATTTGTAGTAATTCTGTTGCTACTTGTTTTTGCTGTTTCAGAAGTGTTTTAAACTCTTGTTTAGGAAAGTATGAAAACATTGCAGCAGAGCTCCATAAAAGTTGAGAATAGAACTAAAAGTACAGTTATTCTGTACGATTTGACTTGTGGATCACTTCTTAAAACTGTAGTTCTCAACTCATTTTTCACTAAAATAAAAAGGATGACTTAAAGCTTAACAAGTAAGAGTACTTACTGTGCTATTGTGAAGTACTGCAAATGGTGTTTTGGGTGCATATACTGAAGGTGGTTTTTTTCTTTAAGAAGGACACTGTCATGTTTCTTTGAGTATGTGGGAAACTTGCCCCATGATGACTGATTTCTTGAACCCCAATACTGATTTTTATCATAAATAAACCCCTATAATCTGTCTAAAAACAGATTTAGTGGTTTCAAAATGGCTGGACTGATTTGGCTGTGAAAGGGCAAAGTCCTGTTCCTCTTCCATCCTCTATTTAATTTGAAGTAGAGGGCTGGGCTGCGGCCTTTGCCATTAGTTGGCCTCCTTCACTGAGGATGTTGAATTTGCTCATGCAAGAAAAGGGAATAACTGACTTAGGGATGTGATTTGACTCAGGAAGGGGGTCTGAGAAGTCCTGCAGCAGCATAAGTCTAAGGACCTTGTTGCCTGGGCATGAGGAGGGTGGGACTGCTCTGTCAGTGGCAGTGAGCACATGTTTTCTAATGGAAACATCTCTTGGAGATTTCAAAGCTCTATCTTTGGAAATAACGGCACCTTTTGTGTACCAACTAATAGATCTTGTGATGTGACTTCTATTATTTAGTATGTAGCTCCCAGATTTATGAGACAGAAACATGCTGCTTTTCCCCATGCTGTTAGAATTTCAAAAATTGCCCAGGGCTTTTAAAAGGTCTTTTAAAATACTAACTGTAGTGGTGGTAAATTGTGATAAAGATGTAGTAACTCTTTTTGTAACATCTCTGTTATTTTTAAATTGCTTTTTTGTCACTGAAGGAGACAAGATACCAGCTACTTCAGCTGCGCCCTACGCAACGGGCTTCCTGGATTGGATATGCCATTGCATACCACTTACTAAAAGATTATGATATGGCCTTAAAACTACTTGAAGAGTTTAGGAAAACACAACAGGTAAGACTTCCTATTCTGGAAAGAGAACACTTTCTGTATGAGACAGACAATCTGAGGAATTAGTTCTTCGTAATTAGGAAGAGCTAACTAGGAACCAGTTAAGAATTGGAGAAGAAATTTGTTATTTGTGGAGCTTTCTGATTTGAGCAGAAAGATGTCCAGAGCTCAGCAGCTGATACAAATAATACAGGAATACCTTCTCCCTTTGCATTAGGCTGTTAGGGTTGTGGATATTAAGAGTAGACTGATGTGGAATAACTTAAAGTTTGAGATTTCTAGCTAAAGAAAACGTGTGATGATCCTGTCCCTTTACAGTAGGTAAAACTTCAGAAAATACTGTTCAGTGTTGGATGTGCTCATATGCCCTCTCCTGCGATAGCCTGGATGCCATTACATCTCCACAAAGAATGTGAAAAGAAAGTTTTTTCACTGCTTTGTACGCATTTGTATATTGCGTGCTTAAAATCAGTACTTGGTGTCAAAGTAACATGAAATCATAGCTGAAAATTCTTTGTTTGAGAAGATTTGGTGTTACTGAAACTTGTTGGAATAAGTCAAATGGTACAATGCTAAAATCACTGAGTATAACCTTTTTTTTTTTGAGAGACCATTCCCATGTTCTGTTATTGGTAACTCAGAACTATAAAATCTGAGTTAGCAGAACAGAGTGGATGTGTTGATTATTCTGTAACATGGAAAGAAAAACTATGTTTATAGATGCATTCAGCTTGGGAGGTGTGCTGGAATTGACATGTGCAGATAGTAAGCTATTACTTGACCTATAGATTGTGATTTATTTTTTTAAACAAAAAAATCTCGCATCCTTTCTGAGAACTGCATTTGAGATCTTGTACAGCCAGAATGGGACTAATGGTAAAAAAGGAAACTAATAAATGCTGTGAGGGACCAGTGTTTGTGTCTTGGTCATGTATCATGGTCAAACAAAGGATGTTGCAAGCCAGGGATTATATATAGCTTAGTATTTCAAAAGAGCTGGAACTTCGAGGTTGAATAAAAACTGAAAACAAGAAGTTTAAATGAAAACTGGGTCATCTCTTATGAGTGTTTGACAGCCAAAAAGTCATGGCTCTCGAATGAGTCAGCAGAGCCCAATCTTGAGTTCAGTGTCTAAATGACTATTTGAATTAGAAAAAAATCTATAATAGATGGAAAAACTGCAACTGAAGTGTAAGAATTTGGGGCTCTTCTAGGGATTAAAAGGGCTTAAGAGTGGTATTGACCACTTGGAGAGAATGGAAGTGATGCTGTTAATGTTGTTGTCTTTTCTAAAAGGTTGTGTGTAAATATGCTTCTTGAGGGCAGACATGACGATAGCTCTTTAGTCTAGTGACTAAGCCAGATTTAAATACCATCTACTGTAGATTAACATAATAAATCAGTTGTGTCCACTGTGCAAGTTATCACAATCTTCAGTCTCACCCTAAACCAAATCATTAGAAGATCTTAGGCTCTCGTGCCATTTTTTCAGTAAAACTGGAAATATTTGGTAAAATTCCATAACTAGGAAAATGGTTTATACTTGAACAATGAGCTGTTTAACTATTGCTTAGCATAGTATCAGTAACAGGAAAATGGTGGAAAAGCTGATTAAGTGTTTAAGGACAGAAATATACTAGAAATTTTGGACAAGGTGAGTTCATAGAAAACTATTTATGTCAAGCCTCTCCTCTTTTTTGAGACTGGTAGAGACAGTTAAGTGGTATACTGTGTTTTCTCCCCCAAAACACTAAAGATAAGGATCACCACATTAGTTTAATTTCTCCTGCAAATAGAGAGTGTCTTGTGCTTTGCTGTGCTAGCTCCCCTGAGGAGTGCAGGCCCATGTAGAGCCCCAGACACTGGAAGAGAAAAGTCAATGGGTTGTGTCCAGAACACTCAGGAGAGGCCAAGCAAACTCACAGCTCAATTTTGCCACTCCTTGGCTCTTCCACAATAGTCCCCAAATGTACTAGTTGTGGTGTCTCTATGTATTTAACAGTCCTGCACTTAAAATGCTTGAGTTCAGGATACTTCATTGATCCTTGAGGAGGTACGCTTCTTCCTTACTTTACTCTTCAAATCTCTCCTCTTGCCCTGTCCTTTGTATTCACTCCAGGTCCACAGATGAACTTTTGTGACTGACTTGATAGGCTATTGCATGTGACTGATAAAAGGGTGTTGGGTGTTCAAGGTTTAAAAGGAGGGTTGAAAGACTGAAGGGTTTCAAAGTCACTAGTGAATGGGAAGGTTCAACAGACTGATGGTTTCAGGGAGTCTTATGGCATATCTGTATTACGTCTGCTACTGTTTACCATTATTGTTACTGAACAAAGTAGTAAATGTAACATGTAAAATCCTTCTGTCGTAATAATTGGTGATTAATGGTGATGTAGGGTAATCTGTATTCGCTTACTTGGATTACTCAAGCAGCTCTGTCGATTCAGATGTGAATAAACACAGCCAAAAGCAAGCAGTAAAACTAAGAAAAAGATCAAGAAACTTTAGAGTTTGTAGGTGAGTATTTAAAGCTGCAGTATTACAAAATAATGGAGCTATTCTAACTACAAGCTTTGCCAAAACCAGCAGTCTGACTTTCCTGTGTGCTCCCACTGCTTCCTTGTGCAGCACTGGTTGACTCGTGGAGGGCTGGTTCAGGAAGCCAAAGTGACAGAAAAATAATCACACTTTTGAAGGATTGATTGGCTGAACTGAACAACTGTGAGGTGAGAGGGGAAGGAGGAAGGGGAATAATAGAGGGAAGTGAACTGTTGATCCAGACTGCGGATAGATTGACTTAGCTTACCGTAAAACTGTCCCTCAGTGCAGGCTCATGGGTGAAAAGCAAAAGCCACCCTTATTTCTGAGAAGAAGCAGGGTTTTTCTATAAATAGCACTGATTACTGAGAGATCAAGATTTACTGATGACCCTGTTTTTAAAAAGTTAGAAAAGGACAATATGGAAAGATAAATGGACTAGTGAAAATGCTGTCTAGTGAAGGACAGAGAATTCTCTTTGTAGAGAATTCTGTAGGCAGGAAAAAACCCTAGGTGATTGTAGTACAGTTTAGATTCTGGTTTTTGGAAGAATGATAGCAGAAAGATTGCTTAGTGGTGAAAAATGAAGAAACAAGTAGCTGCAGGAAGTCGAGCAACAAATTCAAATGATAAATCACTTTTTATCACTGGCATTTTTATTCTAGTGGATAAGTTATCATTGGAAATGGTGAATTTTCTGTCTCTTTAGTGTATCCAGATCAACACTGCCTGACATCTGAAAGCTGCAAATTAGCCAGATACACAATATTTCGGTCAAAAACAGGTTATGAGGTTCAATGCAGACATCACTGCAGGAAATGTAACAGCCTGTGCTGTCCAAGCTAAATCAAATGATTTAAGAGTCCCTTCAGAATTTAAATTTTGGGAACAAAGGTGTAAAACAACTATGCAATTTGTTTTACTGTTGTATGTCCCATTTTCCTTTCTTCTTTTCCAGAATAAAACTTTTATTCTTAATTTTTATTTTATTCCTAACTTCTGCATCAGGCCCACAATTACAGATATGGACAGAAAACCTCTGGAATTTTGGGGGTCTGCTCTTAGGTATGTTTTGGCTGCATCTTGTCACATTCTTTCAGTGACAGTTATGTTAGGGCATCTATGGTTGTAAAGTTGACTCTTTTTGGTACAGGAGAGCAAGAAATTTATTCTGAAGCAGCAGAATTGAGTTCAAGAGGAAGTTGGACATCTCATGTGCAAAAATCATAATTCTGGGGGGAGGGAGGACTAAAAATATACTGTGCAGCAGTAACAGTGGTGTGGAAAAAACTTTTTATGGAATGTCTTATTCTTTATAAGACAATCTGATTATTCAGATAAAGTACTGGGGTTATAAGCTGCTTGCCTTCTGATGAATTGCACGTTTAAATCATCGTTAACATGAGGAGACTTCAAAATTTCTTTAAAAATGGACTTCTAAAACTACTTTTAAAGTGGCTCTGGTAGTGACAGTGAGTGCAGTATCTTTCTGGTGGATTTGCCCTATGTATAAGAGGGAGTTCATTTGATTTTTTTTTTCTGACATTTCGTAATCTCTTTTCTTAGTCCTGCCAAGCCAGAATAGCTACGAGAAGGTTAATTGATATATGTTTCTTGTCTTTTATATATATATAATTTTTAAGGGTTGTTGGGGTATTCTGTTTTGAAGGCCTAAAACCAATTCATACCAAAAAGTTGTGCTACTTGTGGGCTTTAGATATGTGTATTATATTGGATGAGAGGATATTTTTATGGGGGAAGTCAAAGAGAAAACTAAATTGGTGCTCTGAAGCTTCAGTTCTGTAGTATTGCAGGAAGACATGTTTAAATGCTTAACCCCTGTTGCATGTGTCAATTCTGTAAAGCAGTTAAAAATGCTTTCCAGGTAACAGGTTTTTTTTTATTAGTGCCTTCCAATGTTTAACAGGGATAAAAACTGAGCAAAGGTGGGAATAGAAATGGAACTGCAGATGGAGGAAATATACTTAAAGAAATGGGTAGGGCTTCATGCTCCCTGCTGACTAGTATGTGCAAGGTCTAGTCTTGTTCCATTAGCCATCATTTGCTATAATACATCAACAGTTAGCAAAAAATACTTGAATGCTGTTATTTTCAGCCCCAAACCTGATGTTCATTGTCAGATATAGACTTCTTTACAATATTGTAATTTAGTGATGCTGTCTTTACAATGTTTTTATCTAAAAGGAAATCTTCTAAAAGCTCACAGCTATAAAAGCTGCCTCTAAAAATTCAAAAAGCGTATAAACAGAAATGTTAAATCTCATAAAATTGACCTATGCTTAGGGAAGGACTGGAAGCAGTGGTTTAGGACAAGATTCTTCTAATATGAATGTTAATTTCAACTGGTTTAATGTTTTGGGATTTTTTTATTGTCTATTAAATTACTTAGTTCTTTAAAGAAGACAGTGGAAAAGCTTTACTCAGGGAACAGAAAAGTAATAATAAACCATTTGGTGACCAATGCGAGTTGAAAGCGTTGCTTGCTCAGGAAGAAACAAAGTATGTACTGTCATGGGACAGAAAATCATTAACATTTATCAAACTCAACTGCATCTTATCCGTTTTTATTTAAAAACAACAAACATGTAGACTATAACTGTCTTTCCTTCTACAATTTCTATTTAGGCAGTATATTTCATATATTAAACTGTTGTATAGATCAGCTGGGCATTGTCTAGGGACTTCTGCATTTGGTCTCTGAAATTCTTGGAATTTACTTGTGGCTGAAGTAGCTTCTGCGCATATTAGTGAAGAATATTTCATATGAAATACTTACTGTGACTCTGTCAAGACTTTTCATTGCCTAAATGCACTTTAGGGAGTTATCCCTAGAAAGGAATTCTTTTGAACGTCATCCTCTTTCAGTGGCTGATGTATCACTGGCAGGTGGATGACCCACTAGTCTTGCATAGCCTGTAGGCAAAGTCCTTGGTATACAACTGGCAGCAAACCTCAAAACAATTACCTGTTGCTTGAAAATGCTCTTTGCATGCTTCTGCGCTGTGTTTTCCAGGGGATTGAACTGTAGGAAAAAGAGCACTTGGTTAGAGAGAACTAGCGTAAGCTTCCTGTCTGAAAAATTCTAGTTGTCAAGCTACGGCCAGTATTTGGGTGGTTCGTTGGTCTTGGAAATAGTTTGATCCAGAATTTTTGCTATGCTGAAAATGAGTCTTGTGATGTCCCAGCAATTTCCTACAGAACTTAGGTCAAAACTGTTGTGGAGTACATGAGTCCTTCAGAAGGAAAAGATTACCAAGATCTTTGCAAATTTTACTGAATTGCATGAGAGGAGGCAAGGATTCTTTTTTAGATTAGCTTGACACAGTGATAGAGATAAGAGAAATACAGGAATTATTTTGAACTGTTCTCTAACAACATCCTGAATGAATGTAATTTAATTGTGAATAGTGGGAGTTTTACATTTTGAATGTTTGGATGGGTATATAAATAGACCTGATTTATTCTGTACCCTGAATCTTGTGTTCTGTAATACTGCGTATAGTTGACGTACAGGTAAATGTTAACTAACCTATTGCTTTTTTCCCCTGCAGATTCCTCCTAATAAAATAGATTATGAATATAGTGAACTGATTTTATATCAAAATCAAGTGATGAGAGAGGCAGATCTATTTCAGGAGTCCTTAGAACATATAGAGACATATGAAAAGCAAATATGTGATAAATTAATAGTAGAAGAAATCAAAGGTAAGTCATTCTTTTTCCCTCAGCTGATTTTGTTCTAAACTTTTGTTGCTGTCTTTCAGATACAATAAAGCAGTAAAATTAAAAAAAAATGTGAAATCTTTAATTTGAAGCAATTACTACAAGGAAACTGTTAACACCAGACTTACAATTTTGTGCTCCAATAACTCACCCTACCAAAGTGGAGAGTGGATGCAGGTAGTTTAACTTAGATTGACACAGGAACGGAGATCTCAGAGATTATTATATTGGTGTATATTAGAGGAGCCTTCTGTAAGTCAGAGCTCTTACAACCCAGTTTTAATCTCATGAAGAATACTGTTTGTAGTACAGATGCTGACTTTTTTTTGACTGAAGTATCAGATTCTTGTTTCCTCCTTAAGCTTTCTAATGCACTTGTATTGCCCAACTTAAGTGAATACTAAAATTGACTTTTTTGATTAAAAATAACCCACAGTTGTTTTGGGGATTTGAAGTACTGAGTTCTGAATATGCGCATAGCGTAATAGCATGTATTCTTCAACTGCTCCTTGCTTGCACAGTTGTGGTGGGTTGCCCCTGGCCAGGAGCTAAGCCCCACACAGCTGCTCACTCACTTCCTCCAGCCTCCCCTGTCAGGACAGGAGAGAGGAAGAGCAAAAGCAAGAAAACTCATGGGTTGAGATAATGATGGCTTGAGTGAAGGGGGGAGGGGTGGGGAACAAAAAAAACCCACCAAAAAACCCCAAAACACCAAACTGGATCCCCCAGTGATGCAAAGGCAATCACTTATCACCTTCCACAAGCAGACTGATGCCCAGCTAGTCTACAAGCAGTGGCCACCTGCCCAAACACTCCTTCCCCTCAATTTTGATTACGAAGTGTGACATTATATAGCAGGAAATATCCCTTTGCAGTTTGGGTCAGCTGTCCACATTGTGTCGCCTCCCAGCCTGCTTGCTGGGTGTCAGAGTAGGGGTAAAAAGAGAAAGCCTTGATGCTCTACCAGTACTGCTTAGCAGTAGTGAAAACATTGTAGTGTTATCAGTGTTTACTCACAAATCCCAAAACACAGCAATGTATGGGCTGCTGTGAAGAAAATTAATTCCGTGCAAGCCAGACCTGGTAGAACAATTTACTTAGTAGCAAACCAGTGTCATTTAACAGGTTAAAAACTGGTTAGTTGGTGTAAAAAATCTATGTGTAGTTAAGTAAACAGCCTTGTAAAAAGTGACAGTCATATGTTGGAGTCCTGGAAGGAAGAGTTGCTTGTTTCTTTGATATTTTAAAGACTCAGATACCAGCATTAAAATAATCATTTTTTTCACAGGTGCCGAATGCTCCAGACTGTGTTGATCTGTGTTTAGTACCTTTAAGTAGCACTTGTAATACACATTAAAAGCCTTTTTAGAAGTATCTACATATGATTAAGCCCAGTTTTACATACCTGTTTTTGTAAACTTTACTCCAAAGCCATCAGTGTTTTCCTGTGTAATTCAGTTACTGCATTGTTTTTAGGAGAGATGTTACTGAAGTTGGGAAGACTGAAAGAAGCTGGGGAAGTATACAAAGAGCTAATTGAGCGCAATGCAGAAAACTGGTATTATTATGAAGGCTTGGAAAAGGCCCTACAACCTAGTAAGTTAAGATACACAGATGCACTTTAAAATACATATGATATAGGATATACTTAAAACTCCTTTTTGATATGTTACTGGTTTAGATTAAAAGCCTTACTTGGCAGAACACAATGTACTTTCATATCTTGGATATGATATAGTTGTGTTTATCCACTTAAAAAAATGTTCACTGATGAACTTGCATGCATGAAAATACCAGCAGCAAGCCTTTCTCTTTTTGGAGCTAAGAGTGGTGTTTGGCAATGCGCTCACACGGAGAATATTTCCTTGCTACACACGAACTTGGAAACCAAACTGCAATTCATTCCTATCTAGTAGTTGTATGTCAGACTACTGTCATACACCACAACATAAAATTGTCATTCTGAAACTTGTTTAGGTGGTACCTCTTTCTACGGGCATATGCAGAAATAATCAATTTTCAGATGGCCTTTTAAAGATAGGTTATCTGAAAAAAAAAAAAAATCTTTTTTAAGATCTTTGTTATTCCAGTGCTAGTTCACATTACTGCTGTTCTGTCTTTCCAGGAAAATAGCTAGTTGCTTGGTTTTGTTTCGTTTTTTTTTAAACTACAATATTGTAGCAATTTATACTGTAAGTGTTTTGCAGTTGTAACTTTCCCAAGTGTTTACACAGGAGTGGTTTCCTTTGTATTTCACTGTTCACTAATTAGTAGAAGTTTTTTTGGAATTATTCTGATGACATCATAAATCATAAGTCCACAAGGATATTATTTGTGGATACTATAGTTGCATTATATTTCTCAACCACCTTCCTCCTGGACCATTTCACAGTTGGTTTTTATAAGCTCTGGGAATATGGCTTGTGATTGGGAAAAGAAAATGATGGCATTTGTTACATTTATACAGAGAGTAATGTTGCCCTTTGAATGGTTTTCCTAGTGTATCCATGGAGTTGAAGATGGTGATTATTGTCTCAGAAAATAAATTACCCAAGAACTTGATTATTCTGTTTGATATAACGAATGTGTTGATGAAAATGTGTAGTTCTTATCAAAGAACCAATCTAGTAGTTTATTTGACCTATTAAAATCCTATGTAGTTTAAACTGTACTACTTTATAAAACTAATAATGCTACTTTATTTTTTAGGTGGTCTTAGGACTATTTCCTCCCCCATGGTAAGTTCTGGAGCTCCAACTTGTGACTTCAATTAGGGCTCTTATGTGCTTTAGTTCCAATCCAAACATTATTTTAGTGTAACTCTTAGAACTGTACAACTCTTGGAGCCACTGGGTAACATATTCCCCCCCCTTCCCCAACATCTGAGCTCAGTGACAAGATAAATTGTTTTTCTTGTGAAATTAAACCAAACATATTTATTAAATATATGTTATGTCATAGTCTTGATCTGTACGCTCAGTTTTATTTAAATTGCTTGATCAATTTAAAAATATTTAAGCAAAATTGATCTTAATTATGTGAAAATGACATTTCAAAGCAACAGATTAGTCTTATTTAAGTTGTAACCACATTGGAGCTCCAAAGCATATTATGGGGGAAAGGGGAGGAGTGGGAAGAAAAAAAATAATTAACAGAAATAAAGCTACTTAAATATTAAGGTATAAAAAGTTCTGGTGCTCAGTACTCACACTGGCAGTGTTGTGCCTTGTTTTTGCTGCCACCAGAGGACCTTTAATAAAAGCATGCTTGCATAGTATGTTATTTGTATGCCTATGACTTAGAAACACAATATATTTCTCTGGATTCTTTAAGTATGTCTGAAAGAGATGCATAATGAAAAACAGTTAATTGAAGCTATGAATGTCAAAACTGCTGTGTGAATGGGTCTGCACACCTTGTAACTAAAAGAAACCAAACTTTAGTACTCTGTGATTGAATGTGCAAGGTAATTGTTCTTTTTGCAGTTTCTTTACAGTGTTTGATGCTGGTAGTTGTGTATTGTACATACAGTTTGTTTGCAGTACAGTTCTACACATAATGTTTATGATTAACTGGAAAAAATAGCTTGAAGTATTTAATTGTTCCAAATCCAAACTGTATAAGAAATGTAGCTAAATTAATTCTCAACACTTAAACATTTAGAAGAATAGATTTTTATCTCTGTTACTTATGTCTATTATATTTACTGATAATAGGCACTTTAGAAGAGAGGCTTCAGATTTATGAAGAAGTTAGTAAAAGACATCCCAGAGCAGTTTCACCTAGAAGATTACCTTTAAACTTTGTTTCAGGTAACAAGTTGCATATCTGTTCTGTAATAGTTTATTTGGTTTTTAAGTTTTCATCAGGCTGTTGAATATGCATTTAATAACTACTTGTACATGCACACAAATCAAACCTAGGCATTTTTCTTGCAATAGACAAAATTATTTGTTATGTTTTAGAAACTGATAGAAAAAGTTCATGTGCTCTAATGGTGATAACGAACTATGTAATGTTTGTATTGATGAAACTACAGTACAGAATGGTATATAGATTGTAGGAATTCTTCTACATAACTTTTCTGCATCATGCAAGTTAAGAATCATAAGTTAAAAGGTAGCGGGTATGGTACACTTGAATTAAAAGTATAGGGGGGTGTGTATATACATCCCCCATACCTTTAATATACTTATATATAAACTAACTTACATTACTTATGAACACTGAAAAATGTAAATGATGCATATAACAATCACAATACCATAGGACTAAGAAATTTCCTAACAATTTTTGTACTGGTGGTATACCAGAAAACGCCAGATCTTTTTTGTGATTCTGAATATCTTACTGGGTGTACAACATTGTTGTAGAACCATTAGAATTTAAGTCTACAACATGAACTAACTTTGTGCTGATAATTCAATAAGAATAGGAACAAAAAGCAGGTCTGCAATGTTACATAGCACAAATTTTTTTAATTTTATAGCAAAGGTCTTTCAGTGACTCTATCCTTTCAAAAGTTGTATTGAAATACGGTGCACAAATATCCTCAATTTTGGGGTGAGTATGTATATACTCTTTACAACAGAAAGCTATGATCATCCAAAATAGAAGGAAGGAGGCTAAATGAAATGGTAAATCCCATAAAAATGTACACTTGACATGTAGTTGTCTAACTGCTGTAGCTCCAGTAGAGAACTTCTGGAAAGAAGTATAAAGTACACAAGTTAAAATTTTCATGACAACTAGATATCTAAGTTCAGCTGCAAATTCCCAATGTATCTGCTAATGCTTTTAATTTCCTGAGGTTAGTTTTCAGTTTCTCATTTACTGAGCACCGCATATGTATACCTTTAAATGCTACAGAGCATAGCTTGTCCACTTTTCTGTTGTTGCTCAGGAGTCTGTGCATACATCTTTCCCTGTAAAATCACAAGATTTTAACCGCTTCGTAAGAGATTTAGACTTGAAGTTAACACTTGTGCCTTACTCAGTCCCAGATATTTCAGTTTCTTTGAAGACGCAAGGGCAAATTTTAAGGCAGTTCAGCTAGATCTGAAAAGCTAGGTGATAAGTAACTGTTTTCCTCTTGTAATAAAATTGTTTATGATAATGTATAGCAAACAAGGAAATAACCTGCAAAACGCTTTTCCCTGTCTTTATTAATAGTGTGTTTTGCTGTTGACTTCATTTTTTTTTTTCACTGTATGCTTTGCGCTATGTTACCTGACAATATCTAACAGTGTAGTTTCACAGCTAATGTTCATTTAAATAGAAATATGTTTGGTAATAAGGATTAGCTGTTCCTGCTATAGTATTACTCTAAATGAAAGCAAAATTCGTTATTAAATCTGTCCAGAAAAAAACTCTAGGTAGACTACCTTCTGCAGTGTTTCATAACACATAAGAATTTTCCTGAATGAAAACTTTTGTTTCTATTAATCTATTAAGCTTGTATCAGTCATGATACAGTGTTTTTGATCCTGTAGAAATTAATATGTTAGGTTTACATCTATTACTAAATGATTTCTTGTGTTTATAAGGACAGCAGGTGAGGCATCCTGTTGGCAAAAGTTAATAGTGAAGGTGTAGAAACTTTTTTTTTTGCGGAAATGTATTTGCAAATTTCAATAGGATAGAATTTTTGGTTAAACAAGGCTGCTTGTTCCAGTGTGGTCACTGACCGGTTCCTTGCAAAGAACACTGATTCAGAATTGGCTTAAAATACTTTAAAGTGCAGGGTTGTATTAAAAGAGCAGCCCTTCCCAGACCTTGCCATGCACTGCATCTTAATAACCTTGTATTCAATATAGATCAGCTCCTTGATCCAGTTAGAAACCACCTTTATGGAGGAAGGCTGTTCCAATCAATTTTCAGTTTTAGATTTCTTTGTGCTGCTGTGGATTCACTGCTCCTGCAGACAGGTCTTTTCTGTGCCTCAGAGACTAAATTTTGAGCTGAGCTTCATGTGATAGGTGGGTGCCTAGCTGTATGTTTTGCATATTTCAGACATTGTTTTAAAGCCGTTCTGCTTTATAAAAATATATATGTACTTAATGGAAACTTTAATCTTGCTTTCCTAAATTCTGAATTACAATTCTTCCATCAAGAATATAAATGAGAATAATTCAACAGAAGAAATTGAGAAACTGAGATTGATTTTTTTTTTTTTTGTCGTACAGGGGAGTTTTCTTGTAGTGCAAGAAAACAAGTTTAGTTAACCCATGTGTAATAAAGCATCTGCTTATAGCCCAGTTGTGGATCCTCATCCAGAAGTAGCAGGAGTTTCTATATACAGCAGTTTGGTTTAGTACAGTTAGGGAAGAACATGAGGTACTTCTACTAGTCTTGGTAACAGTGCTGATATAATAAGCGTAGGGAAATTAAGAATTGGTGGAAATACGTGAGAAACAATGTTATATACAAAGCAGTAGTATCCTCATTTTCTGAATATCTCTACAACACTGTTAATCAAATTTATTAATGCGTTCTTAATGAATTGGAGTTTATTTCAACAGTTTTGCATGTGTATATGTTAGCATTATGTGACATCCTTGTTTAAAGACTTAGAGAGGTCCACAGTAGAGTAGGCAGTGAAGTGTAGCAACTTCATCCGTATGCAAAGCAAACAATACCAATAAAAAATTAAAACCAAATTGAAACAACTGAAAACAACCACTTTTCATCATAGGAATAAGAATATGAATAAGAATAAAAGAATAAGAATGTGTTTTCATCCTGACTGGATATCTTCTCTTTAAAGTCCTGCTTTTTTTTTTTGAAACAGCATTTCTCAGAAAGGTAGCATACTGCAAGTATTGTGATTTTTATCTGAAACGTGATTAAATCACACTTTTAGCTTTCTGCCAGTATATTTTGATAAAGATGATTCTGACATGGTGCTTATCCTTCTGAAACCCAGTCTTCTATTCTGTTTCTGATTCCAGAAACAATCATATTATCATCGGAAGTCATGTCCTACTCATAAAAAATAGGACTAGAAGAGAGGTAGAGGGTTCATTTCATCCATCCTTCTCCCTCAAAGCAGGATAATTTAGATCTGCACTATTCCTAACACACATTTGTCTAACTTAATCATTAAAACTTCCAATGATGGAGCTTTTACGAGATCTCCAAGGTAATCCATTCAAGTGCTTAGTTATTCTTACCATTATAATTTTTTCCAATGTTTGTTTAAATAGCCCTTGCTACATCCTTTGTAGCCAGCATTTAATACTTTCTCTTTTTAATAGCTTCTACAAGGTTTGAGGACTGTTACTGTGTCTTCGTAAGCAGTCTCTTAAACATTAGCAATTTAAGCATTTTACTCTGATTTTTTTTTTAAATCTGGAGCATATTAGCATCTTATTCTTAAATAACAGGAAAGAAGACGACCCTTAATCGCAGTTTCTCAGTTGCTCTATTACCCAGAGTTGCACAGCGATTAGTGCTTATATTTATACAACACTTATAGTCACTGACATGTAACCAAATACACTTTTGTTTCTAGGTGAAAAATTTAGAGAACTAATGGATAAGTTCCTGAGGGTTAACTTCAGTAAAGGCTGCCCACCCTTGTTTACCACTTTGAAATCTTTGTATTACAATCCAGAAAAGGTAAAATTTAGTATTTATTTGGTTTTCATGAAGTCTTCTATATTCAATTTCTAATATATTATCTAACTGTTTTTATATAGGTTTTCCCTTGTAACTTACCAATAACTGTTGCTGAACACTTTGCTCATTAATGTGCTATTTTGTGCAATGTGAAATATCACTTGTTGATGCTTAATATGTATGAAACTTCACTTCTGTAGATGGCTGATGTCAAAATATTTGAAGTTGGATTGGTGCATATGCACGGAAGTTCTTGAAAAATCAAAGATAATCAATAACTTTATTTTTGTGTACATTGAGTGCAAGTGTGTCAGAATTCTTTCAGCTTATGGTTTATGATGTCACCAGAAGTCATGATTTTAAAATATCACACAGATGGCTATTGTTCTACATACGTTTCTGAATTGCATGAATACATTATTTACCACAAAGGCTTGTTTCCTGTTTCAGTCTTTGGCTAAAACTTTAGTGCTTAATTCTTGCGCTTCTAAACTCTCCGAGTTTTAGCAATATTGTGTCATATTAGAACTGTTGTTTCAAATGTAGTTCTTTGTTCCAAGCTTGTCAGTGAGGTATAGTAAAAATAAATTTTCAATCTGAAGCATGTTACTAAAAGGTGTAAATAAAAGAGAGAGAGAAGCAATAGAAACTCTGTGTAGTCTAATCCATTTGTGACTAGGTAAGAAGAGGTTTTTGTAGCTGGAAAAACCCATGATGCAGCTCTTTAACCAGCCTTGGATATTCCATTAATTGGACTAAAATTACTCTTCTTTCGAAGAGCCTCTTTGTTAGTTATCCTAACATGAATTTTTCAATATGCTTATGTCTGGAGAATGTATTCTGTACTATGTCTCCATGGTTGACGTAATTTTAGTAAATTCTGGTATTATGTGTAGTACAAGGTCTTCTACAGTGCCTACTGCTAATGCATACTTCTCAATGTAAGCTTTTGAAACTGGATTGTAATTTTTTTTTAAATTATGATAGACTGACTATCTAGACAGAAAGACAATGCTGTGAAAGTTTTCGCTGCTATTTTAAGTATGAAAATCTAGAAGTTGAAAGATACAAATAAACACATTTGGCTTGCAAAAAGATTTTAGCACTTCATTCTTTTTGAAATGATGGGTAAAAAAGATGAGGACTGCCATGTTTTGGGACAGACTTACCCAGAAAGCTGCCTTGCTACTAGTTGTCTTCACTGTATCAAATCAGCACTGCTCAGAACTGCTAGCTTAATACTAAAAAGTAATTAAAATTAAAATCAAGAGCCTCACAACTTCCAAATATGCTTTGTTTGCACTGCTAACTTCTGCAAAAGCATTTTCCTCTTCCTTCTTATCCTTCTCTTCCCAAGAGAGGGTCTCTTTCACATTTCACTTGGTTGGAGTTTCATGAAACTATAGCGTAACAGAAGGATCTTTGAAACTAAGAGAAACTTTAATTTTAGTCTCTGACAGTTAGTTAGTATTAGAATTACTATAACTTAGGGGTTAGGGGGCAGAAAATTCTGTCAAACTAATATGTGCTACACCTTTCAGGAAAATTTTATATTTTGGTATCTGACTGGTCTAAGTTGGTGCTTAATTCTAGCTTCTCACATAAATTACGGGTATATTTTGACTGAAAATACAAAGAATTGTGGTCAGGATCCTGTTATGTGTACTACAAAATACCTAGGAAATTACTCAATTCTCTACAGGTTGGGAATGAGCAGTTCCCCTTTTATTTCTTTGGAAACAGATGTAACTTGGTGTAGCCAACTGCAGTTGTATTTTGAAGTGGCATAGATATGACTATTTTATGAAGAGTTGATTTTTGAGCCTAGAGAATTCCTTCTTTCTAGAAGTCCAGGTGTGTGTAGGATCTTTCATAAACTATGGCTCTGGGAAAAGGTCAAGTAAGCAATACTTATATTAATAGACGTTTTCTATTTATATGTACTTAGCTCATACAAAAAAGTCCTGCAATATTTTGTATGTAGGAAAGGAAAATGTAAGTTAATTGAATACCTGCACAAATACAGAGGGATTTAAAAACACTGTAGTCTGCTAATACTAGTTAGAGGGTTTTGGTGAAATCTAGCTTCAGGTACATGGAGCTACAAAACTCTGGGACTTGCCCAGATCAAAGTGAAGACTATTCAGGATTCAGGGAGTTTCTAGAAAATCTTCAGTACTTAGACTGCTTAGACTCCAAATACCAAGGTTATAGGTTGGAGGTTACACTTTGTGTTCCAATACAGGCACTGTTGTGACCAGATTTGCTGTACTTACATAAGTTGTAGAGGTAACATCAGAAAGTTAGTTGGGAAAAATTCTGATTTTTGGTCAGTGTAAGGAGTTAAAGTTCATCTGTGTTTTTGTGATGATCCACTAGCTGTGTTTTAGTATGTTAGCATTGACTTGATCAAAGATCCTTTAAGCAGTTAAGAAGGTAAATTGCTCAACAAGTGGGTAATCAAATCCACCAAGAGTACCCTGAAGTAACTTTTAATTTACACATTAGCCTAACATTACATTTAACTTTTTTGTCAGCTACACTTATTTTTGTTCTGAGAACTGTTTTGGCAAAATCTCTCTCTGGTACTGTTTTTTACATACTTGTTACACTCAGGCTTGTTCTAGGGAGACCAGAAGCGTGGTTTTTGAGGTTGTGGTTCTTAAAGTTTCATGCTCTTATGGTAGTCTGATAACGAGCCTGTGAAACTTTGTCTGTTTCTTCCTCTTTGTCAAGCCCCCTAGACTGGGGGGAGATAAAAGTAGTAGAGACTGAAGGGTGAGAAGCGTGAAGAAGTGGAGCTAACAATTGTCTTTTGCCTAGAAACTGTGCTGTCATTTAAACTTGATTGAATGCATTGTGCTGTGGATAGGGCTTTTGATTATTAAAATGCTGTATCATTTAAAAAAAAAAAGTCGTGCCAGCTGTTGAGTATCCTGAGTCCACTTCTATACTGTGCTGTAGTGTAAAATCGCTCTAATATTGAAATAAGAAAAAAAAAGGGGCATTTAATTGCAGGAGGAAACATTGGACAAAGGCCAACTGAAAAAGAGATGTCTGTTTTACCATTTTCTTTAATACTGGCAACTGATTTTTCTCCGGGTAATGTGGATGAGTAAGGATACAAGTTCTTTCTTGAGTGATAATTGCTATTACGCTCGCTGTTTGCAGATACCAAAGGCATGCACTAATCGCTTCCCAGCTTGCTACATTGGTACACAGCCAGATTCTGTGTCTTTCCAGCTGAAAAGATCAGTTAAAGGGTGATAAGAGACTGTCAGACTGAGTATTACTGTATTTTCCAGGGTGTCTCATTCAAAACAACTTTGTAATACTATATAGAGTATGTTCACTGGTGTATCATTGTGGATATTTAGTCATAGATCACTTTTAACCTACAACATATTAGAGAAATCATTTGATGAAACACTGTCTTGATGGCTTTGTTCTTACTTTTAAAAAGAAAAAAAAAGTAAGAATAATGATCATTACTGTATGTGTATTTCAAATTACTATTGGAGTAGCCACTATATGTTGTGAAGAAATTGTCCACTACTTCCTTCTGTTCATTATATGTCAGCCTCTAGAGAATGCTGTAAATACAGCCTGGGGCTTTTTAAACATGAAAACTCTTGGTCATGATGAATTAGTGTAAAATGAGTGTGGTTACATAAAAGACAAAGCTCACAAATGTAAGAAGTACTGTACCAGGTTCTGCTTACCTGTTAGGGTTGGAGAAAAGAAAGGAAATGGCTGGTCTGAACAAGAGCTGGGACCTTCTGTGCAGGTTACCAGTGTTAAGGGGCAAACCTGCATCCTGAGCTCAGTATTTATTTTTCTCAACTGATCTTGTTATGTCTTGTAAGGACAGTATGTTTGACTCTTCATGTCAAGTAGCTGACTTCTGCATTGCTAAAACATCTAGCAGACTCTCAAATACCACTCAAATACACTCTTCTTGTATGGAACAAGTGCAGGGAAATATCTTTTACATGTAGCAAAACAGTCACAAGCAAAATGTAAAAAACCCTCTTCATATCTCTTCAGGAAAATTAAAATTCACTCACTTTCCTGCATAAGTTGTTACCGTACTTGTATGTGTTGGATTGAGTTGATAGTGGTTTCAATAATGTGTATTATAAAGCATGTTTTTACTAAAATATGGATAAAAAGAATATTGTTGATGTTTTTGTGGTGTTTATAGGTAGTTGCTATCTGTCATTCAGAAACAATTTGCTGTTTTCTGTCAAAAATAAAAAATTCAGTCTTCAGATGAACATGCTTTAATTAATCTACATGAATCAAATTTTAATTAGTCATCTACATTAATGTATGTCTACTAATTTGAAGGAAGAAAGGAAGATGGGGAAGATATGAGTGTAAACTTGAAGTGTTTCTGTAATTTGTTGAATATTGTTCCCTGTATTAAAACAAATGCCAGCAACCTGTGTTTCTCTTCTTCACCAATATCTGATTTTAAAATAGCTTTTAGAATATGGAACCATTACAGAGATTCCACAGTAAACACATGTGCCTTGGCCATGAGTTCAGTCACCTTCTCAAATACCAGCCTGTGCCTGTTTGTGCAATTCTTCTTCAAACATACTCTTGGGTTCCAGCCTATTGCTCAAGACACTAAGGGGGAACCCTGTGAATGACCTGCTGCTCTGCAAAACTCTTTAAGTTCATCCTATGTTTGTTTGTTGGGACACTTTTCCCTCTTGTTAACTTTATTTGGATAATTTCTGTCACAAAATGGAAGAATTCTGGGGGAAGAGTTATCTAGAAAGGGAAGGCACTCTGTGCTAAACACCATCATGGTGATGTTTAAACTGCAGATTTAGTGTAAACTGTACCCTTCATACATTGAATCTATGTCTTTAATTGGCAGATACAGCAGATCTTCCTGGGAGGAAGATGTGCCCCAAGCAGGTACATTGTAGGTTGTTTGTTGTTTTTTTTTTTCCTTCTCAACCTGCCTCTTCCCACATCCACTAGCACCAAGACAAGCATGGATATGGTGATACTTTTATTCCTGTCTTCTAAGTATCATTCACTCCTCTGCTAGGACGCTTAGGTCAGAAGGAGACTAAGTAAGGCAACTGCATATATTCTGTACTTGACTCTGCGCAACAAAACAGCAGTGGATTGTTCAACTGACACCTAGTTCATGCCCTTAGTGCTGTCTTGGTGGTACTTGCCTTTATTCTCTTACCCATCCAAGGGTGGATTCCTGTTACATATCAAGGACAAGCAGAAGATAATAACTGTCAGTGACTTCACTGACAACTTTCACTGTTGTGCTAAAAAAAAAAACACCAAAACCCAAACATCTTCAATGAGGCTGAATCCAGAGAAATTCATAGCCCCTTTCATGATAATGCGCTTTGTCATTTTTCCTAACAAGATTCTCCTTTCACATTCAACACCTGTGGTAAACCTTCTTAAAGCCCTCTTGGGAGTTGCTGAGAGAAGTAGCAAGTTTGGTATACCAAAGCAATAGAGACTGTACAAAATATCTGTGATTTCTGTTCTTTTTTTTGAGGGCATGTGGGTGTCACTTCCATTACTTTCTTAAATACATGCTTCTTGGTGAGGAGGATCATAGCTTATAGAACATTTAAACAGATTGGATGTGCGCATGCCCATTGGACCTGATGAGGTGCATCCACAACTACTGACAATGTCACTACACTGCCACTCCATCTTTGAACAATCATAGTGATGGCTGGAGTTTCCTGAGGACTGGAGGAAAGCAAATGTCACTCCTGTCTTCAGGAAGTACAAAAAGGAGGATCTGAGGAGGTTTATGGGCAAGTCAGCTTCATCTCAATCCTTGTGAAGTTAACGGAGGAAATAATCCTGGAAATGATTACCAAACACACACAGGACAAGGTGTGTCTGGGAGTAGCTAGGATGGATTTATGAAGGGGAACTCGTGCCTCACTAACTTGATAGCCTTCTATGACAAAATTACTACCTCGGTGGATAAGGGGAGAGCAGTTGATACTGTTTATCTGGACTTCAGTAAGGCTTTTGACACTGTCTCCCATAACACAAACAAACTGTTAAGGTACAGCTTAGTAGACAGTAAGGTGGTCTGAAAACTGACTGAACTGCCAGGCTCAGTGTTGTGATCAGCAGCATGAAGTGCAACTAGTGTCCCCATGCAGTTAGTACCAGGGCCAATAATATATAACATCTTCATTAGTGACTTGGTTGATGGGGCAGAGTGTACCCCTCAACAACCTTGCAGATGACACAAAACTGGGCTAGTTCTGGGCTCCCCTGTATGAGAGCTACGTGGACATATCAGAAAGAGTCTAGAGACAGTTGATGAAGGGACTGGAGTGTCTGGCACATGAGGAGAGGCTGAGAGCTAGAATTGGTTAGCCTGGAGAAGAGAAGACTCAGGTGGGACTTTACATGTATAAATATCTGAAGGCAAGAGTGAAAAAAGACAGCTAGCTGCTTCTCAGTGGTGCCCAGTGAACAGACAAGGTATGAGCACAATTTAAAATATAAGAGTATTTGAGCAAAAGAAAAGACACTTTTATCATGGGGGTTGTCAAACATGGGAGAGCAGGTTGCTCGGGGAGGTAGTGGAGTTGTCATCCTTGGAGGTAGTCAAAATGTGACTGGATGTGGCCAGGAGTAACCTGCTTCAGCTGACCCTGTTCTGTAAAGGGGGAGTTGGACTAGCCAGTCTGTAGAGGTCTCTTCCAACCTTAATCATTCTGTGATAGTATCTTCTTACTGGGTTTCACCTTCAAGTCTAGGACCAGCTTGTAGCAGTTGACTTGCTAGCCAGCAAGCTAGTCTACAACTGCTACTTCAGTATTGGGGCAAGTGTGTTTTATGCAAGTCTGGCAACAGAGATCCTGTAGCACGCTGTGTGGAAAGGCACAATAAAGATGGACGTGCCTATATATATGAGTGTCTATATACAGAAGTATTGAGATCCCTAATCTGGATACTGTAATTTGGAATCTTTGTGTTTTTTATATCTGTTTGCCAGCATAGCCCTCCTAATCAATTCCTAGAATTTCTTGCTTCTTCCTTCTCAGACCATTCATACAGGCAAAACCAGGCACTTGTTACAGAATCTACCTTTTAGAAGTGGATTAACCTCAAACAGAGGTGAATTACTGCAGACTTGCATCAGTGTTAGGTTAAATGTGAGTACGTGCATGGTTCACCATGTGTCAAGTGAAGCATCTGTAATTGCTGCTTCAGAGTAGGGAGTTTCCAAAAGAGCAGGTTGTTTATTCAAGAGTGAAATGGAGTTAAGCTGAGGGTGCTATCTCTAGATATGAAGGGATCTAATCATTATTTCAGTATAGTCCTCCATCCATCATTCTTGATTTTGAAGCTCTTTAAGTGGCACCTATGGCATCCCTGTTTATTTCTGCGATGTTCCACAGTGCAAATATAATAGACAATGTAATAATTTTGCATTTGGTGTTTTGTCAGTGATCATCTGCTTGTAGTCTCAAGTAAAGAGAAAGAGCTGTATGAAGAATAGTTTGAACTTCCTAGAAATCAGCAGTCAGTTGGCCAAGCTGTTGATATAGCTGTTCACTGAAGTTGAGTTTGCCCTCATCTAGCTGGTAAAGTGGAGGAAGAGGTACTGATAAAATTCCAGGAAAGTCATAATTGTGTCCAGGTTATTTCTCAGGTCAGATAGCTCACGTTCAACTTGAGTAGTTGCCTGCTGATGGAAACAGTTTGGTCCAGCAAACCTGCTGATGTTTGTAACATTATTGGTGTGACAGCAGTGGGGTCACAGCGTGCTGTGCGCTCACTCTCGACGTCCTGTGTTAACGCACAACTCTCAGTGGAGCTGTTGTTTTTAATGCTTGACAAATGCCACATGCTAGGCTTTAAATGAGGTGCTGTATTTTGGAGATCAGTACTTCAATTTTTAACGACTGTTATTTATACTCACTATCCCGAGTACCTATTGCCTTCCTCTACTCTTCAGTGGCCTTTTACCCTAAAGTAGGCAGCTCTATGAGAGGTGATAACACAAGTCCCCTGATCTGTCATCTTCATTTTGGAGTTCTGATTTATGTAAATTCTGCGCCAGAAAAGTTCACGGTCTTTGTGTACTCTGTGTGTTGAAGGTGACAATAATGGGCACAGAATCTGTAGGACTCCAGCAGATGATGCTACTCAGGGAGCTGATGCGTGAGTGTGTGTGTGTCATACAATTCAGAATGGGTTATCTAAAGGCCCTGACTCATGGACAGAGTGGTTCACATTCCCAATTGTCCATGCCACCCCTGTCCTTCAGTTGCCACTTTTGCTGAAGGAACAGTGCAGGTGTTTGAGTACCAGTTTCTGAATCTGTACAGCTTTAAATTTGTACTCATTTTTGGTTCTCTTAATATGTTGTGCTGTTCAGCTAAAAGCGCAGCTGCTCAACAAACCATTTCTGCAGTGGCAATCTCTAAAAGATGGTTGGATTGAACATGTGAAAATTAAAAACACTAGCTGTCTTTCCTTGAAAAATCCACTGGCATGATTTAGAAAAAAAATCACATGCTATGAGAGATAGCCAATGTTGATAGTATGTTTTGAAAAACTGTAGTTTTTTCTGGAAAAAAGTAGTTTCTTTTAAGAACATTATTTAAAACATGTACTTCTCATACTGCTTTTGGAGATCTATTCACTTGGTTTTCTTGATCTTGCCATAGAATAATAAACTTCTGCATCATCAATTCATAAGCATACTGTGGAGGTAACTTGCATTATAAGGTGCATTTGTCGTCTTAACCATGGACTGAGTAGTAAGAATTGTAGGTGTCAGTTTAACTAAAATGAGTTCATTCTAAGCAAGTGAGATACATGGGAGGATATCAGAGGAGGCTATAATAAAAAGGCAGTTTCACCCTACGTAAGGAAACTTGTGAGTTTGTGTTTTGAGTTTTTTTTACTAACAAGATATCCTGCTTTCCTCTAGAACTTTGAAATGTTATCTAAACAAGACGTGGCTTTAAAAAAATGTGAATATAGTGGAATTTTTTTTACTTACGGTTGGTACTTCATTTTGTCTGATTTGTGGAGCCTTTTGGAATAACCACTTTACTGCTGTGTAAATGAAAGGTTTTCAAATGTGACTGAATATGTGTTTTATTTACATGCTAAGACACAGCGCATTTACAAGGAAAATGTCTCAAAACAATACAGTATGTGTGTACATTAAATACTTTGGTATGGGTGTCTTAATCCTTGTATTAATCCTTAATTAGGAGGCTTAGTATCTAGCTACCGGGCTTTTCTTTTTTTATGCTACAAGTGGTTTTACAGTTTTCATTCTTTGCTTAGTGCTTTAGTTTTGAACTTTGTTATTATTAAAAAATGGGTGTCAGCAAAGTAGCCATTCTCCTTGAGTTTTCTATAATGCTAAACCTTTAATTTAAAAAGCCTGCTATATAGCATGGAGGCTTATTAAATTTTTTTATCAGGCTTCTTTTAATTTCTAAATAGCTAGTATACTTGGCTATTTGAACTACATTTATCATGTTGATGTAATAACAAAATTCACACAGTTGACACAATACGTATTCTGTTGGGAAAAAGCTGTAGTCTTTTTTGCATATTCAAGAAGCAAAGTCTTGTGTTTAGGAGTGCCACTGCATTATTATGAGCTGTTCACGCAAAGTTATTGTGCGGGGTGAATGTAGCTCTGGCTTTTGGCAGAATGTTTTTTCTGGAAGCTGTTAACCTGAGGTATAAGCAATTGTATGGGATATAGTAATGTTCACATTCTGTAAGCTGCTGTCCAGATGAATCGGAAATAACTGTGAATAGCCTTATTTCTTATTGTTCCTCACAAGAGAAGGATCTTGAAATGCTACCCTCACCTACACAAAAAAAGTTCTCTTTGTACTTGAGCAATATTCAGAGATACTCTTTGGTTCCCCATACGTGCTGGTCTCTGTGCCCACGAGATAAAAATCCAAAGAGTGAAGACCTTCAATTAGTCAACATCAAGGTTTGCGTCGATTGTGTTGCAGGTGCGTTGATTCCATTGAAGCTCGACATTAGTGCACATGTGCCCTTTTTCTGAGTAACTAAAAACATGGAGACTGTGAGGAAATACTGGATGAGAGAAAATGTCTGACTGGAAGAAACATCAGAACAACAGTCTCAAAAAAAGGTGTAAGACTGTCTACACAGGAAGGTAGGCTGTCTCCAGTGAAGATCTTTCTTTAACCCTTTCAGGAAAGAAGGCATTTTCCCCTCCTTGATGTGGAAAGCTAAAGGAATTTAAAGCAAGTTGCAACTGTTTTTGTAGTTAGATGCCCTCTGTGAACTATTGGTGGATTTCATAAGGAAGTGAAAAACATTAGTTCTGCTAGGAGTCATTTTAAGAAGAAATAATGCTGAAAGATCAACCAAGGACAGCCTTTTGTTCATTCAAATTTTAGAAAGTAGTGTCTTTGAGTTAAAATTCCAGGAGGGGAAATCTGGTAAGTGGACTTGCTCAGGATCTGGTTAACAACTGGTACATTCATAGCAAAAGATAGTATTTCTGCTATATAACTGTAGCTTAAGGAGGAGTAAGGAAATTATGTTAAAGTGGAGGAAGGAGAAGGATGAGAAACTTCATTGCGGGTACTGCCAGGGTAGGATGCTTCCACTCTGTTATAAGAATGGGTAGTGTAAAACATGATGGCTGAGAATTCGGGTTCCTGGGGTAACATGTAAACTAAGAGCTGTCCAGTCTAGCAGCTGACTTACAAACTACTTTATCAAGAGAGCTTTTTTAGTCTTGAGTGGTCTATACTGGGAATAACTGCTCCAATTACCCATCTGAAGACCCACAAGAAATGCTTTCAGCAACCCTGCTGGTAGTTGCTCCTATTGATGCTCTCCTCATATGAAACTATTTGGGTTTTTTTTGTGCAGTCTTAGCACATTGGTTTGCTCTGAATTTGTATTCTTACGAGTGTCTTAAAACTTTCAGTACAAACTTGTACTGCTCTTGCTAACTTACTCCATTGTGTCAACAGTTTTATGGCTTGATCATTAGGAGTAACAGTAAAACTGGAAAGTCAAGTGCTCTAAAATGAAGAATACTATTTTTCTGAGTGTCTTTGCACACTGTGATATAACACAAATCTTTTGTTTGTCAGTTTTCTCATATGCTGTGGCTTATGTCACATCTCGCAAGTTATTAGTCTTGACACAGTACAATAAAGAGGGGAAGTACTGTCCATACATCACAGGCAGTAAGATGTCAAGCCCAAATTCTGCAGGCATTGAGCATATAGCTCAAGAGTTATGGTTTATGGGATGATGGGATGTTGGGATGTTCATCTTCGGAAGCATTCCCTGACCTCAGCTGATGTGGAATGCTCAGCATGTTAGAAAATCTGGTTCTGGATGTTTTAAGGCAATATGAAAATGAAAGCAAAAAATCTGTTTCATGGGTGTCACTACTTTTATAGAACATTACCCCTTTCCCATCTCATTCACACTCTGGTATATGTTAAATGAGGCAAACGCTCTTCAGGAAAAAATAAGTAACAAAAAATACTTCACATTGTGTTGTTTAGTATCTGTATTTCTGTCACTTCAGGGCAGCTCCTTGATTTGTACCTTACAACCTGATGTCTTTAGTGTAATTCAGGCATGTGTCTGTTGCTGGAACAATAAATCTGAGCTAGGCAGTCATTTCTGAATTTTAGTATTGTTTTTCTTCTGTATTACACTGATGCGATATTTTCAGTTCACTATTAAATGTAGATTAATTCGGGGTGAGGTCTCAGTCCTCCATATGAAGGGCTATCATAGCAGAACTTTCCGATTTATCACTATCTAACTTTAAGAGTCTGTTTCATAAGGCTCTGTCACGTCCGTGACAGTCTGTCTGAGGAAAAATAATACCCCATTTATGGTCTGTTTATCCTTTGGGGCTAATTCCTAGATGAAAAATGTCTAATATATTTAAGCAATGTGCTTTTTCTAGAGGTCTATCTTTGTAATTGGAAACAGCAGGTAAATGAGTGGGCTTCTCTAAGTTATAGGCAGGCTTCAGTAGTAGATTGGCATGCTAAATGTCTATAGTTTATTTTGAAAATGCAGTGAAAGATCAGTGTTTGGAAGCACAAAATCAGAAAAGAAATTTAATCAAGCCTTTAATAGCCTTTTGTGCAGTCCCTAGGTTTTTGTTTTAATTTTGTGTTGTACGTTTTACAGCTTCACCACTGTGGGAGAGTTTTCCTGGGACAGCCTGTTCTGTCTGTGGTGTTGCTGTCCTACTGAACGCTGAGTTGCTGCACAAAAGTCTTCTAAATTGTGTAACTTCTCACTGGCAGTTTTGTAAACTGCTGATCTGAGTTAGCTTTCAGTTCCAAAAGAAGATATCCTATGTAGAAATCTGATATGAACATCATAGTCGAATTAGTTTGTATTTTTGATACAGCTGAACACTAATGTTCATACTTGGAAGTGTTGTGTAGCTTTACTATAGGCAGTGTATTTGCTGCACCTGTAGCCAGTATACATTTTCTTTGAGGTTTCCTTCAGTTTTTGAGGGAAGTTAAACTTTATCTATTTATTAGATATCTATTATATAGATAATGTAGCTAGATGTGTAGTTGAATTTGCAAACTTATTTAATTACTCGAATCGTACTTTTATCATTTTCTGAATGCAAAGATGCTACATTTTATGGAAATGACTTGACCAATTCTGACAGTTCCCAGCAATCTCACAGTTTAGACCTCATTTCCAAGTCTGTCTGAATCCTACGTTTTTTCCATCCCAAATAGATGCCTAACAGTTTGTTTATAAAGATACTCAAGCATTATTGCTTTTAAAATAACTTTTAAGGAGTTGTTTTAATATTCAGCTTGTTATACTTTAAGCACTTAAAATTCATGACTGTCTCTTGTATTTATAGTCATCTTACATTAAGTTTTGGTTTAACATGAGGCTGATCTTGTATTTCTAATACGGTTGCACAGTTCCGAAGGAGCTTGTGCAGTTGTGCTTTCAGTGTGTAAATATACACGTGCTAGACCTTTCCAAAGCAGCAGTAAATTCTTTAATGAGGAATGTTGTTGTTGTGACTTGTTTGCCACTCTGCTGGGGTAGTCTGCTTTCTGCAAAGCTGGTGTACTGAGCAGCTTTCTTCTAGCTGAGAGTTCTCTCCTCTGAGAATAACTCAAAGTGCAAAACCTGTTATATATGACAGTTTATTGTCATATTAATATTGTCATATTGTCAGTTATTTAAACTGACAAAATACGTTTCCAGTGCAGACGTTTCAGACAAAAACTGGTTAATGCAGTCACATATGACTAGAAATGTTGTGTGGTTCAGTCAAAATTACAGAACAATCAGTATGTTTATCAAAAGCTACTTGTACTATAATCTTTCCAGTTCATTATGCTTGTACACAGCATGCCCTAAAAAAGAAAGCAAGCTGTTTCAACAGAGCAAATGTACAGAATACCATGTCACAAGTTACTTTTTGAATGACAAATAAAAACTAAACTCATTTAGATAAATGGAAGAAGTTTTTTCTTCTGGAGTTTAGTATTTCAAATAGCCTGTGTGTTCATTGGTGGTATTGACACTAGAAAAAATTATCACTTGTTTTATTTCAGGAGTAGCTGTTATCAGTGCTAGCAGCAATAGACAGCAACAGTAATCTTCACTTACAGGCTAAGTTAGCATTATCTTGAGATGCTAAATCAGAGTAGGATTTGATGGTGTATATAGTCAGCACAGATTGCTCACAAACTTACTGCAATGCAGCTGTACTGTTCAGGAAGACATGCAGTTTACTAGCAATGACATGTATCATAAGGCACACCTCCAAACCTAAGCCAGGGCAAAAAGGAGCCCTAGTTATGCTTGATTTTTAGCAAATTTTAAATTCTGAATGTATCTGCCACTGCATTGGATGTATTTCACGTTTGAAGGAGATTGCAAGTCATTAATGGAGGTGTTTAGTTGTAAGGAACTAAGTGTAAAGAAAAATCTAGAAGCTAATAAAGCTCTTGTATCTCATTTTTTCTATGAAAATATACAATAAACCAAAATGCGTGAACTTCCTCTGAGTGTAGACCACCTCTAAACATATCTAGTAGAAGGCTACTTTTTCTACTGCTTACAAAGCACGTAACTGATTTCTTAGATGGTCAGGGATCAAAGAAATGTATAACTTTCCAAGGTTGTGGGATGGGTTAGTTTTTTGCTTTTTATTCTGTTTTGTTTAAATACAGTACTGCAAAGTTAATGCTTTGTGGCTAGCCAGTCCTCATAAAGCTGGTAGCTCTTTGGTGAAATTCCTGAGAATTATGTCTGCTTAGCCACCATGTGCTGAGAAATGCTGAAGGTAGTGACTAACGATGATACCATAGGATTAGCTTTATAGAAAAGTAGATATTAAAAAATTCCTACTATCTGGGTCAAGATGGCCAGCTGCAAGCTGACTTGGAAAAAGGTGTTTTTACAGGTACTTGAAGTTGACTGTAGAATACCTAGGTTTCCACTGAAAGGGGCTGCAAGGTTCTGTGCAGCTGCTTAGCGAACTAGATCAAGGAACACATCTGAATGAAAACCCACTGATTTTTATTTTATTTTTTTCGGCAGTTGACTCTCATTTAGGTCAATTTAAAAAGACTGGAACTTCCCTTATAGATGTGTGTTTTACTGCAAGTGACAGATTTTTGTCTTGCCCTGTGTATGCATGAGCATACACACGCATTTAACAGTGCTTTTCTTAGGGAAGCGGGAGTGCGTATTGATGGCTCGGCTGAATAAATTTAAAAATAGATGCACCTATGTCTGAACTGCTGTTAGTTTCAAAGCAGCGCTTTCATTGTGTGTTATACAAAATAATAAAGCTTCTTACAAAAACATACTTAGCATCTGTATGTGTCAAAGATACATAAGAAATTTAAGGAGACTTGTGTTAAGTAGAAGGCTGCTTGTCATGTTTCCCTGTTTATACTTGCATGGCATGAGGTGGTAAAATAATTTGTAATGGATTGTGATTTTTTTATTGCATTCAGATGTTAGCCACATAGTAAAATGTAAGCAGTGGAAATTCTCCATATGAGGCTGAGTAACCTTTCACAATTGGAGTAATTTATTTTAATAGTCTCCGTGGGCTAGTTCTGTGGTTCATACCTCATTGGGTGGGGTAAATCTGTATGAGCCATACAACAAGTTGTGGAGCAGAAACTCTTCAAAGGAGACTAAGGAAGTTGTTGCAAGTAAGTTAGTGCATAGCTGCTTTCAGTAAAAATGGAAATATTCACTGATTTGCATACCCCACACCTTTTCTGTTTTACAGTGATAAATCAGAGTGTCAATATCTTATGTTTAAAGTAGGGGACCTTTTTTAAATAGTGGAGGAACATTGCTTTAAAAAAAAAAAAATCAACCAGTGTGAGCCTTGCTGAAGAGCTGTTTTGTTTCTTCTGTGAACTGTATCAGTTTATAAATGTTGTGATCTTAGATATTCTTTTAGTTAAATTTATAGTAAGCCATAGGAAATAGCACTTCTTTAGGTGGCTGCCCATATACACCTTCCTGTGTGGATACACTGTAAAAATCTGAACTCAGACCTTTTGTGCTGTGCAAGTGTGCCAGCTGGCTCATGTGTTTGGCATGCTCTGTTCTTTGCTGCCTCGATAAAAAGTACATCTCAATTTATGCCAGTCACCTCTTGGCTATAGATGAAGATGCTTCTTGTCTTCATTAGGCTGCAGTAAACGCCCTGCCCTTTTTTCCCTCAATATAGTTAATTGAATTTATGAGCTTTTTTCTTTTTTACTCTATTGGCAGCATCTTTATTTGAAACTTCCTTCCTTTTTTCAGTATTTCCATCCAGAAAGGTATGGTCAGAGTGCCCCGGATTGAAATACCATTAATCATGTGATGGGACTGTGCTAGATACGATGGGTGATCAGAAGTGTGCCTCTTCGACCACTCATAATATTTTTCAGGCGTCAAAGTTCACATCTAGGTGTCTGCATTTGTAAATATGGGGACTTCAGGCTGCAGATTTATCATGTGGGCAGAGCTTAGCTGGCTTTGAACCCAGGATCCTCCTGTATAGCATCTCTAAGGACGTAGAGGAGGGTGTACAGTTCCTCACCAAGCTGTACGTCTGTCTCTTCCATCACAAGTAATAAAGTAACCCTTTTCAGGGAGGCTGTGAAGGTGCCTCTGTGAGCAAAGGGAGTTTTGAAACAAAATTATTCAAGAAATATTTCTTACTTTAGAAGATGTTCCTGTTTGTGCCATCATTGTATTGGAGCTTTTTTTAGTGCTAAACTGTTTCTCGGGAAGGTTCTGTCAGAATGGCGTGGAGAGTGTAGCATCAAAAGAAAAGCAAGGAACCGAGTCTTTATGGTATTCCTCTTTTGTGGGTTCAGCTCCCCAGCTTTCAGCTCTGTGTTTGCTGGTTTTGTGTGTGTGTGAATGATTACCACGGTCTCAGAAATGGACTGATAATGGAGGCAACTCAAGAAAGGGGTGGTTTAGTACTGGTATGGTGTGCCACAGACCAGCCACGAGCCCTGTTCAAAACGGTGCCGTCAAAGGCTTTCTCCAGAACTCTGAGCCAGCAGCTGCTTTCTTTTTTTTCCGCCTTAACTTATTCGGTACTAAATTCATAAATATCTTTCAGGGCCCATTGATACCACTTCTGCACATTGTAAGCACCTTCTTATCTCTTTCTTAAATAATATCTCATTGTAGCAAAGACTTCAAGTATTGACGGCACTCTTATGGACTGGTTTTTATTGTTGCTTCTCTGTTTCCCATGAAGCATTTAGAGTATTGCCTCAGGGTATGTTCTGGATCTTGTGAAAGATACTCCTAATAATTTGATCACAAGGGCTTTATCTGTTAACGTCAATGTGATTTTCTTCTGCCCCAGGGAAAACAGTTTGCCAGGGCTGTTGAAAAGGCTCAGTTTGTCATTCAGTCTTTAGGTATCCCATCTTTTCTAGATGATGACTGTTTTGAAGTTGCACAACAGTGATTTCCTTTAGGTACTCTGTAGGAAAAGAACTGGCAAATGTTTTCTAGGTATTTTGAAAAGTACAACTATTTTTCAATTTCTCACACAGACATAAGGATCCTTAGCAATTCCAGTGGATGCCTCTCATGCTGTGCTGAAAAAGCGGTGTCACAAAGTCAACTACACCCCACTCTCCTGAATAAAGAATACTTTTCTTACTCAGAAAGCTTTTACAATACTGGTGGTAGGAAATACAGTCAAAATTCAATTGTACTTTGTTTGTACTTGTACTCTTTGTTTTTTCCAGTCTAAGTACTCATTCTAGATGGCTTTTGAATATAGAATGATCCTTCTATGTCATCTTTCTCTTACAGTTTAATTCAAGAGCTTTCTGAAACAGACGAATCTGAGTAGGTGAGATGCTTGTGATAGTTCTGGGGTTTTTTATACGTTTCTGCTGTAATTACTGAGAAGTAAATACCCGAAGCTTCTTAAGAGAAACCTCATTGGGTCACCTACTGGAAGCTGAAGAGCTGTTGGCTAATTTTTCTCCTCTAGCCCTTTGTGGATGGTTATGAAAGGAGTTAGCCATAGTGTTCCCACATGGAAAACCCTCCAGCTCTGTCATGGGGGTCTCAAACTTGTAGGATCCATTGAATTCTATTTGAAGAACAATTTGAAAGCTTGTAGATTTGACACTGAGGTGAGGTTAGACTATTTTCTGAGACAGCAGCATCCTCTTAAAGACACCAGTTACTGTTTTGGAATGAGTTGCAGTGAACTGTGCAGCTGCTTTTGAAGCAGGAGAAAAAATTGCTCTCATTAAAGTAACAGAATAATTAAAATTATTCTGGATGCAATATGAAACTGTGAATAGCTAGTCTTTATAATTTTCAGTTCTCTTAAAAAACAAAAACAAAACAAAACCCAACCAAAAAAACCCAACAAAAAAACCCAAACAAAAAACCCCGACAAAAACACCAACCACCACCCCACCACCCCCAAATGCAAAACAACAACATGTAAATATTTAGCTTCTGGTATGTATGATTATCAGGCATTCCTAAGGAAACAGTCAAAGTGGTTTTCTGAAGTGTCATTCTCCTACTGTGTGGTAATTCCCAGAAGTGATCCATTTGATGCATGATGGTGATGGGCTATTTCAGTGATTTTAATGTCACTCTGCACATATTTGTGCCAAGTTATGTGTGATTTGTTCTTGTCTACTGTCTTTTTACTCTTGCATACTGGTTTGTATCCTTTTCATTGTTGATGGTGTTCAGGGCAAGATAATGTACCCGTTGCATGTGTCTCAGTAATGTAAACGTGTATTAATTTTGTAATAGTTAAATCTTTTTATAAAAGAACATACTAGAGCACATCTTTCTAAAGTATTTATGGGATTTGCTTGACGATTCTTCTGCACTAATGCATAACTAAACTTTCTTAACTTAAGATGACCATTGCATTTATATCTACAGGCCAGTAGCATATTTTCTTGTTTGGGCAGCCTTATAGATGCACTTTGAAACTTTATACCTCAGTAGCAGTATTCAAACCGTTCCTTTTGGTTGTTTGCCTTTGAGAACAGTGCAGATAATACTAAACATGTTCTCAGGAATTCAAAAGGCAGGGACTCGAACCTGTGCCAAATGTTAAACCTATGGATTGCTTCTGAAACTGCCTACAGTAGCTTTTAATCTCTTTGTGCCCTGGAAGTGCTGGTAACTTCTTACTGATTTATACTGGCAGCAATTAAAAAAAATATTAAATTGTGACTGATAAATTAACAAGCTGAATTCTTGAAAAAAAAAAGCTATTGGCACAGCTTAAGTTTGACCACTTTATAGTACATTACAGTATTTCTGTATGATTGGTATTGATAATTCAGTTCCTTTTCTTAAAGTTGTTTCACTGAAGAAGGAAATGTAGTATTAGTGTTTTGAAGGTTGTCATTGAAACAGAAGTCTATTACAAAATATTTTGCCCTGTTGCTGTGATAATAGGTTATACAATCAATTTAGTAATTTAACTTCTATAGTAATGAACCAGAGAGTTTGAGCCTTTTATTTGAAAAATTTGCATCCCTCCTTTGTGCTAGTGGGTGTTGATTTAATCTTTTATTGCATATTTCACCTCACCTTTGTTATATGTTTCTTACAAACCTTTCTGTATTGCCTTTCTCTTTTATTCCTTTGTCATTCCATTCAACTTATCTTCTACACGGAGTACATAAAAAAAAAAAATCAAACTAGGATTTAGCCTACTGAAGTACTAACACCTCATTTCGGATCCCCATATTATTGTTCATATCTTCAACAATCGTCTTTTGCTCTTTGTCTAAAGAAAAATTTATGTGGTAGGAGTCACTTGGTATATGGCATAGCATGCAGCACAGATTTCCATTTAATAACTGGCCTATAGGTGCCACCATAACAGCTACAAGTGATGACAAAAGAATTCTAGGCATCAACCATTTACCTGGAAAACAGTAACTTTCACTTAGGCTGTCCCGTACAAAAGAGGACACAAAATATTTCTCAGTATAATCAGATAAGTAAAAAAAAACCTAAAGCTCACAGGAAAAAGTAATTCAGAATTGGGGTTCAAGTAAATTGGGTTTCTGTTGCTTACAGTTTAAAAAGAAATTAAGATGTGTATGCATTATTTACCTGAAGTCATGGCTAACTGGGGAGGTCCCAATGGACTGGAGGGTAGGAAATGTAGCACTCATCTACATAAAAGGCAGAAAGGAGGATCCGGGAAACTATAGACCTGTGAGTTTGACCTTGGTACCAGGGAATGTCATGGAGCAGATTATCTTGAGTGCCATTACAAGTCATATAATGGACAATCAGGGGATCTGGCCTAGTCAGCATGGGTTTGTGAAAGGCAGGTACTGCCTGATGAACCTGATCTCCTTCCATGACAAGATGACCCGATTATTGGACGAGGGAAGGGCTGTGGATGGTGTCTACCTAGACTTTCAAAAAGCATTTGACACTGTTTCCCATAGAATTCTCATGGAAAAACTGGCTGCTCATGGCCTGGATGAGCATACGATCTGCTGGATCAAGCACTGGCTGGATGGACGGTCCCAAAGAGTGGTGGTCAATGGAGTTAAATCCAGCTGGCGGCCGGTCACAAGTGGTGTTCCTCAGGGCTCGGTGTTGGGACCATTTCTGTTTAACATCTTTATTGATGATCTTGATAAGGACATAGAGTGTATCATCACTAAGTTTGCAGATGACACCAAGTTAAGCGGGAGTGTTGATCTGCGTGAGGACAGGGAGGCTCTACAGAGAGACTTGGATAGATTGGATCGATGGGCCAACACTAACGGTATGAGCTTCAACAAGGCCAAGTGCCAGGCCCTGCACTTGGGCCACAACAACCCCATGCATCGCTACAGGCCTGGGGAAGTGTGGCTGGAGAGCTGCCTGGCAGAAAGGGACCGGGGTGNAGAGAGCTTGGTGCTGGTCTCTTCTCACAGGTAATTAGCGATAGAACAAGAGGGAATGGCTTCAAGCTGCGACAGGGTAGGTTTAGACTGGACATTAGGAAAAAATTCTTCATAGAAAGCGTGGTCAGACACTGGAATAGGCTGCCCAGGGAGGTGGTGGAGTCACCATCCCTGAATGTGTTTGAGTCGTTTAGATGTGGTGTTGGGGGATATGGTGTAGGGGAGAACTTCTACAAACCCCCTTTGTAGAGAGGGGTTGATGGTTGGACTCGATGATCCCAAGGGTCTTTTCCAACCTAAATGATTCTATGATTATATTTATTTCAGTCTCAGTTTGTATTTCGCAAATACTTATTTTAAGGCGTTTACTTATGAAACCATAATTTCCGATTGAAACAAACTGCACAGAAATGGAAAAAAAGAAAAGACCATTCTGGCCTTTGTGGAGTCTTTGTTTCAAGTAGTACGGAGTGTGGAAGATTCTTTCTTAACTTTCAAGATTATTACACTTGACAAGAATCTGTACTGGTTGGTAAGCATGTGCAATTTTGATCTTTACATAAGGTACAGGAGGGAAAACAAGCACTTCACTTGTCTGTGCTAATGGGGAAGGCTAAAGCCCATTTCCCTCTTCTTGCATTTGTGCTCAATGTTCTTTCATAATGAAATTAAAGTTGTAGGTTGTAGGTATGAAGAGGTTTGAATTTTGATTACTTAAGAGGCTCCTGAAACTGGTGACCCCAGTTCTGGAATTGGCTCCATTCTTGTCGTAAAACCTGAGATTTGCTGATGACTTCAGTTATGCTTTTGTAATACCTTAAGCTTTTTCAGACGCAGGGCAAGGGAGTAACTGAAACTTTTTTCCTCAAATAATACCGTTTTAAAGTAACTCATCATCAGTATCATGATATTTCCAGGTACTTCAGCTTGAATTTTAGAAATTGTAGTATGATCTTTATGAAGAATGCTGTAGTGTTTAGAAATAGTAAAATATTCTTGTCTTTAAGATGGCAGTGGTGACTCTAGAATACAAATAATAAATGGTAGTAAATTCAAGAGACACACTTTACTGCTAACTTGCAGTTAATATGGACACAGAAATTAGGGTTCATATTTCCAGATCATTTCTTCCCTGAAGCAGCACATGAACCTGGAATTATTTTCCTAAATGACTAGCAAGAGACTGAAGCATAAGCATAAAAAGGGAGAAGGAAGATTCCGAGTAGTCATGAGAAACAAAGATACTCTCACTTTCATCAAGAATGTCTGCGATAACCTACCTGCCTGGTTTGCATGATTTTTGTAGCTGTTGCTTTCACAGAATACTTGTTTCTAGATGTATTGTTCAAAGTAGTTTTCAGAATGACAGTTCCAGTGTAGTTTCTTGGAACGTAGAAGACAAAACCACTGCAGAGTGAATTTGGAAGAACTCAACATCTTTTAAAACGTGATACAGCGTGGTGTTCTCCATCACCTCAGGATCAGTGGGTGTGATTTCACTGGTGCTGTAAGCTGATTGAAGACCCTCCAGCTAAGAAGAGAGGCTTTCTTACTGTCTCACTGCCAGCTCCCTCTGATGATGGAACTAGTAACTGGGCATCTGTACACTGAGGGTGGAGCAGGGCGTAAATCACTTGTAACCCTGGATACAGCCACTAGCACTCACGCAAAATAGGGACCAGGCACACGTGGCTCGGAGATGGTGGCACCATTCTTTTTGGTGGTAGCATGGTCTTTGTCCAGCTGTGAAGCCATACTCCAAGTGTGCATTAGTGGGGAGGGAGGAATATACATGTAGAGTTTGGTAGTGGTGTGTGTTTGTTAAGGAAGTGAAGGGGTCCTTCTCTCTTTGCACACAGTTCATTTGCAGTCTAGCAAAACCGGCTGCTCTCAAGGGAATTTGGGTTTACCAACAGCCAGATGAGAATAACTCTGGGAACACTTTGAAGTTGCAGTGAAAAGCGGCAAGGAAATAACACTGACTCTGTTGCACATACACACTGCAAGCCTGCTGCCTGAAGCAGATGCTTACTTCTGCATTTAAACACATTTTATAGAAGAGAATTTTCAAAGATTTTCTGACATTGTTGAAAGTTTCCTGTAGTTAAATAGATGTCTGAGGTCAGAGAACAGCTTAATGCATTTATTTGCCTTAGACGATTTACTTGTGACTTCTTCACATTCCTTTATCCCTCTGTAGTTATTTGAAGTCTAGTAACACTTTGTTGTATTTGAGATTTTGCTACCGGAAACCATTTCTTAGGAGACTTGCCCAGAATGTGTTTGTGTTTTTATACGTTTTATTACACTTTTGAGCCATTTAACACTGGCTGTGTATGACTTGGGTGTGTCACTTTCTCTGCTCTTTTTGAAACAAAATGTTTGACATTTCTTGCTTATTGTATTGAATTAGGTTAAATAAAGTAGTATCCTTCAAATTGTATATTTTGATCTTCAAGAACAAGATTTATTCCCTTCCCCTCCTCTCACGAAGTGTATCTTGAAGTGGATGCATGCTTTTTTAAACTTTGTTGTCTCTCCATGATATTTTTTTTCACTCGTGCAACCAACTTTTTTTTAATGTAGGATTATCTTACTTTCAACCATTAAAGTGTTAGGTTTTTACTGTCTATAGGTTTCACCTAATCGGTGAATGTAGCCATTATCCTGCTATGCTTACAGTCAGATCTTAATTTTTAAATCCCTTCTGTGTTTTGGGTATATATACATAGATCATATTTATTTATTTATTTATTTAGTAGTATTCTTGTTCCGTTAGGAGGCTGGTTACTTGCTGGATATGGCAGGCACATTTGGAATGTAGCTACAAGACAGGTTGAGCGTTTCATAAAATGCTTAGAAATACAGGTGGCACTTGTAAGCCACAGCCCTGGTATTGGAATAGTTCATTGTTATGAAATGCACAGATAATAACACTTGTATGTATTGTAAATGTCAGACTTGTGTAGCGTGAATTCAGAACCGTGTGGGTGAATTTTGAGTCTTCGACCCTTGGAATGAACAATAATAACTGTTGCCAAGGTCTGATTTCAGAAAGTATTAGCCTTAAATTAATCAATATGTAGATTTTTCATGTAAAAAGATGCAGTCCGTATTCTAGGCAGCAATACCTTTTTAACAAAAAAAAAAAGTCTTTAATAGTACATATCAGCCTGTCAGGAAACCACAGAAGTCTCTTCTGTATCTTCATTGTTATGGGAGGTTCATGCAGAGTCTTTTCCAAAGCACCTTTTTTCAGTTGGCTCGGTTTGGAAACTTAAAAATTCCAAAATACAATTTAAAAAGGATACTAGTCAAATGTACTTGACTACTTTCTGCCGTAAACTGCCAAAGATTACACCTGTTTCCCTGCCACGTCACCAGTTAAAATCGGTGATCAAAGGTAGATGGTGAAAGGTGAAGTAAACTATATGAGGATGCATCCAATTTTTTTTCCAAATTAAGTAACTGGTTTAGTATGCTATCTTTAATTTTGCCCAAATACTTTTTCTCAGTGTGTTAATTTATGCAAACATGATAGTAAAGCGTAATTTAAGTTGACATCTCTTTATATGCAGGTTTCTACAATCCAAGAACTTGTTACTGGTTATGAAGCCTCTTTGAAAACTTGTGACCTTTTTAGTACATGTGGTAAGTTTCTGTTCTCTTATATTAATTACACTGTAATTACTAGTACTGTTTATGGCAGTTACCAAGAACTGTTGAAGTGATGATTATATTAATTACACTGTAATTACTAATACTGTTTAAGGCAGTTACCAAAATCTGTTGAAGTGATGATACTTTTAGCAAGAAAATAGTTGTAATGCGTACTAGTAAATGCATGCATTACAGCAAATATTTGCTGAATTTGCCAAGCTTTGTTTTCTGTGTGTGTTTTTTCAAATGCAGTCTTCAGCCTTACTGGTTACTGTAATTTTTTCCATTTTGTTGCAGAAAACGGAGAGAAAGAGCCCCCAACGACACTGCTTTGGGTTCGATATTTCCTGGCACAGCACTTTGACAAACTTGGCCAGTGTTCTTTGGCCTTGGATTACATTAATGCTGCGATTGCTAGCACTCCAACGTTAATAGAACTATTCTATTTAAAAGCAAAAATTTACAAGGTAAGAAGTGAATTTGGACACGTAGGGTACCTAGTTTATAAAAAACCAACCCATCTAACTGGTGTGAATGTGTGGATAGTATTTCAGTGGTTATGGGCATCGGTTTTCATGTGGGTTTCTTTTTGGGCACTGTTCTGTCAGTAAGAAAATGAAAACCCTTTTGTTTAGATTTTGCAAAGCAATTTACAGCGAATTGTCATTCTGAAAAAATCTGGGGGTGGGGGGAACGAACAATAAATAATGCCTTTTGTTATTTCTGAGGGAGAAATACCAGTAACTACAGATTTCAGAAGCTGGTCAATAGCAGGCTTATACTGAAAGCTAACTATTTAATTTCTCCCTAACAGCATGTAGGTAACCTCAAGGAAGCTGCCAAATGGATGGATGAAGCACAGTCTCTGGATACTGCAGACAGATTTATTAATTCTAAATGTGCTAAATACATGCTGCGAGCAAATATGGTAAAGGACGCAGAGGACATGTGCTCTAAATTCACGAGGGTAAGTATATGGCTTTAATGAATAATGAAGAGAGGTTTTGTTTGGCTCTGGCAGTTTATTTTTCACTCGTGTAACTTTTGACCAAAATAAAAAAATATATTTTATTGGTGTCCACTTTTAAGATAATGCTCTTACACTTAGTGGTAAATAACTATGTAGAATCTTAGAATGGTTTGGGTTGGGAGGGACTCGTTAAGGATCATCCAGTCCAACCCCCCTGCCATGGGCAGGGACACCTCCCAGTAGACCAGGCTGCTCAAAGCCCCATCCAGCCTGGCCTTGAACACTTCCAGGGATGGGGTGTCCACAGCTGCCCTGGGCAACCTGTTCCAGTGTCTCACCACCCTCACAGTAAGTTATTTCTTCCTTACGTCCAACCTAAATTTACCCTCTTTCAGTTTAAAACTGTTACCTCTTGTCCTGTCACTACAGGCCCTGGTGAAAAGTCTCTCTTTCTTACAAGCCCCCTTTATATATTGACAGGTCGCAGTAAGGTCTCACTGGAGCTTTCTCTTCTCCAGGCTGAACAACCCCAACTCTCTCAGCCTGTCTTCATAGGAGAGGTGTTCCAACCCTCTGATTTTTCATGGCCCTCCTCTGGACTTGCCGTAGCAGACTCATGTCCCTCTTGTGCTGGGGGCCCCAGGGCTGTACGCAGTACTCCAGCTTGTATAGATCCCGTAAATACTGGAAAAAATGGTTGTTCAAAGGTGGTTGTCCAGAAGTACTTTTTATTGCCGTACTTCCAAGTACCTCTCTGAAAATGCATCTGATGGATACCTTGTTTGCCAAACCCGCTGTTTCCCAGTAATACCATATGAGTGAGTGCATGGGAATGTGCACTGTATTCATTATGATTTAGCATTAACAGAAATTAATTTGGACTTGAACATTTCGTTCCTTTAAGCTAGTTCTAAAGACAAAAGTTTTGTTAAAGCAAATCCTATCCTTAAAAGATGGGGTAAGCACTTGAAATTCTGTATTTTTTGACACTGAACAAAATTTAGATTCATAAAGACCAGATTTCTATATTATTTATGTAACTAAATATGAAGACAGCTACTTGTAGGGATTTCCTGGAGCACATAAATGAGTCAGGCTCCTTAATCCTTCTTAATTTTAGGTGTGAAAACACTTGAAAATGAATCTGAACTTTGTGGATATTTCTAGGAACAACTGAAAACTCATTGTGTATGCTTGTCAGAAGTGTTAGAGCAAGAAATACAGAACTCTAGCCATAGATATTGTGGTAAGATAGGATAAATCTGATCCTAAATAATTAAATGCTGTGAGTTGAAGTGGGTTTTCTTTTTAGTATAAAGACTGTTCTGAAAATTAGGTGGGTAACATTCATGATATGTGGAACGTGCTTCCAGTTTGGTTTAGAGCATTGAAAATATAAAGAATAAATCCTAGGATTTTTTCTTGTAAAAGTATGAAGCATAAATCTAACTTCATTTACTTAGACTAACAAGTTCTAAGAAACTTATTATTCATACTACATGATAAAACAGTAAATATGTTAGTGAATTTTTAGACTAGAGATGACGCTTACCTGACAAGGGGAAAAAACAACAAAAATTATTTACTGAACTTAAAGGTTTTTTTAAAATAATGTTGTTTTCTGCCCCCAAATTGTAAAACTAAGACCGTGTATACAAGCCTGAGTTAATCCTAAAAATCTGTTGAGACACTAATCTTGTTCAGGTAATTTTTTTTTAAAAGATCATTTAAATCTATCCCCTTCTATCTTGGGAGCATAGGCTATCACCAGTATTATTCTCAGTCGTTGGGTGGTTGTATCTATTTTCTATTGTATTCCAAGTAGTTGAAGGATTGATTGTTTCCTACTAATGGCTGAAACTAGCCATAGTTGAAAGAAGCAGTTGATAAATTATACTAGCAAAAAGTGATAATGACTCTTATTTCAGGAAGGAACTTCTGCTATGGAAAACCTAAATGAGATGCAGTGTATGTGGTTCCAGACTGAATGTGCCGCAGCTTATCAAAGGTTAGGAAAGTATGGTGATGCCTTGAAAAAATGCCACGAAGTAGAAAGGGTAAGTAGGTACAAACACCATCAGTTTCTTTCCCAATATTTCTCACACACTAATGAAAATATTTGATGTAATCAGCATGATTTTCTTTGCATATAAAGTTTCTAGTATAATGATTTTTAAAAACAGGTTAATACTTGGTGATTTATTGTAATAGATAAGATGTCACCCCTAGCTATTGCATGAAAAACGATTATTTGAAGTGAAAAGAATTCAATATAAAATACCATGTCTCCTAACTCTACAACTATTTGTACATTAAATTTATGCTGTCTTTTGCCAACTTTTTTTAAAAATCAGAACAACATCATTTCATCTGGCTTTTAAAGAGTCTTTGAACAATCACATTATAGTTCTTATTATGAAAGAGAGATTTTTCTGGGTGGGTTTTTTCCCTGCTGAGAGGTTCCCTTGGACAGTCAGTATTATAAAGATATTTCTATGCCTGTTAAATATTGTCTGTAAATAATCAGTTGTAAATTTATTCACCTCCATCTAACTAAAGAAATAGACGAAGCAAGAGAAGTGCATAAGAGTTGTGTGTGTTTTCTTGTTTTTCTTGAAGCATTTTTTTGAGATAACGGATGATCAATTTGACTTCCACACATACTGTATGAGAAAGATGACTCTCCGTGCCTATGTAGACCTTTTGAGATTAGAAGATGTGCTCAGGAAACATGCCTTCTACTTCAAGGCTGCTCGGTCAGCAGTTGAAATCTACTTGAAGCTCCATGATAATCCTCTTACCAATGAAAGCAAAGAACAAGAAGTGAATTCAGGTACCTAGACCATAATGGAGGCTCATATGTGTATGACACATGTAAAAGCTTATTAAGCTAAGTAAGTTATGTGCTAATAGAACAAATATGAGTTGTAACATACACAAGTTTTTCCTCTTTTCTGTCACAATTTGATGACTGATGAGATCACAGATAACAAGCTACAGCTTTCTTCCTCTCTCTTCTCTCATCATGTTGTAAAACTAGTACATGAATGAACCTACCTGTAGTCAGAGTACTTGGGGATGAGTGGCATTTCAGAACGTTAAGAAGAAAAATCAAATTAAGTTCAGCCATTTATCCATTTAAACAAAAGATAAATGTCAATAACAGATGAATTATGAAACAGTGGATAGATTTTGTGGGAAAGCAGTCTGAATTGTAAGAATTTAATTTTGATCTAGTGTATTTAATTTATTCCATAGTAATACTAGTTAACACTGTATTACACTTTAGCATTTTTTCACGTGACTTCAGGACCAAAGAAAACATGCATAAGTGTGTATTAGCAGGATTGATACGTTTAGGAAACAATTTAAAACTAGCATTAAATGAAAAGCAGACTTTCTTAAGAAACCAGTGGGGTGTGGTTTGGAAAACTGAGGATTCAGTGACAAATGAGTTATGAGGTTTTTTCCTTTAAGATAAATAGTTGCTTCTCCATTTGTGGAATCACAGCTACTGTCAGCACTGCTGTGGCTGTTCACTAAAGGGATGCAATTAATGTCTAGCTCTTTGCAAAGGGAAAAATATTTGACACGGGGGAAAAGTTAAACTGAATGAGAAATGCCACTTAATATTGCCAATACAATTTTACCTTTCATTCAGAAGTGAATAATAAGCTTTTTCCATATCTGCCTATGTATAACGAAGTACATATAAAAAGAGACACATTTCACAGCACGGTTCAACTTGCATCTTTTTTTCTCTCCGGTTTTAATTTGTTTCTGTATATAACGGAAGATCAGTATGTGACAGAGGATCTTGATAGCAATATGTCATAGAAACTAAGGTGGGGAAGAGCCGAAGAGGTCATGCTAGTTCGTTTGCTTGCTGTGCGTTGGGATTCAGTAGGCTCATTCACTGTGTGAATGGGGTAAAAAGAACACTTGCCTCTCCTTGCTTCCCTCTCTCAGAATGGTGGCTGGCCCCAGAGAGGTCATGGTGAGCAGAGAGCCACAAAAAAAAAGTGTTAGTCCCTCAGTAGCCCATTCTTCTGTTCCTTGACACATTATTAGTACAAATTCTGTTCTCAGTGAAACACCACAGTAAGCAGACTGGAAACTACAGTAGTATTCTGGCTAAACTGGTCGGGTCAGTGGGATGGCAGGGAAGGAAAAAAAGGGTGAATGAAAAGGCTGGAGGCTTCTCACTTCTATGTGAAATGCAGGAAACCCATGTTTTGTGTGTTCTGCTTTTCATGCAACCGTTAAACTGTCTTGGTTTACGTAAATGCTTGCCAGTCTAAAAATCTGAACACAGCAAGCAGGCTGGAGGTACATATAAAGGTCCAGGTCCTGCTAATACATACCAGAATAGTTGACCTCTCCTCACCCTCAAACAATATCAGTTTTTGCTTGCATCCATTTAGCTATCCCGTGGTGTTCGCAGAAAATCAATGCAATTATCATGGCTGTATATTGTTAATGAAAGATAGCAAGCTTGGTTTAAGATGGAGTGTAAATCCATCTGGGTGTTTCTAGTTAGCATGAGAAGGAAGCTGAGCTACGGTCAATATGGGAGCTTAGTATTACCCTTGAAAACCACTTCTGAGGTAAAACCTGCCATACATATAATAATTTTATGTGGTTAACCTTTCAAATAGTTGAGGCTTCCATAACAAATACGTAAGAGTGTTGTGTTATGCTGTAAATAGTAATCCATTAGTAATGTTGGACTATATAGTGATGATAGTCTGGCAAATGCTGATATTTATGGAAATCACTGTAAAAGTATGCCATTTTGATATGGGGGAGGAGCTTAGTGGGATGTCTGAGTGTGTGAGAAAAGATTTTTTAGTTAAATACTCTATTAATATAAGTTATCTGTTTGTTACTTTAATCTGCAGAAAATCTCTCAGCCAAAGAATTGAAGAAAATGCTTAGCAAGCAAAGAAGAGCACAGAAGAAAGCAAAACTTGAAGAGGAAAGAAAACATGCAGAAAGAGAGCGACAACAAAAGAATCAAAAGAAAAAGCGAGATGAAGAAGAGGAGGAGACTAGTGGACCCAGGGAAGAGCTAGTTCCTGAAAAACTGGAAAGGGTTAGCATGGTCTTTCATGTTAAATTCATGTGATTATCATAAAAAGCTTGTAATAGGCAATTACTATCAGATTCTACTAAAAGAATCCAGGTGTTTCTATAAAACCATTTTTGCATGCAAAGATAACTTTTTGTAGTCTATTTACACCAAAAAAGGTCATTTTTTCCTCTAATAAGTCAAATATTATTAATAATATTGTTATTTTCTTTAAATTTGGGTTCTTTTTGAACAGTAGGCCATCCTTCATTAAAATAGATACTGAACAAAAAGATGGTTTTTGTCTGAAGAACTCTGGTTTTTGTACAATGAATAGAGGAAAAACTAACAGAAATGTGATAGCAGTTCACAAAATTTGAAGACATGAGCCAGTATTGCTCTAAGTACAAAGAACTGCTTCCTTTATCACAGTAACTTCTGAAGTTTAAGCTTGCTGTCTAAGGTGATTGTATTTAATTGTTTCCTAAATACTAAATTACAATGCTGAGTACACTACGTAAGCAGTGCCAGAGTTAGCCATGATGTCGTCTTTGTCAACATGAAATAATGAGCAAACACTTTTAATTCAGAAAGTTCACCTTTGGCCTCTGATTATTTAAATGCTCTGAATAACGGAAACTATCCTGGGTGGGTTTTATTTGACGTTTATTTTAAGTTTTAAATTTCACTGTGCTTTTGTTAAAACAGGTAGAAAATCCGTTAGAAGAAGCCATTAAGTTCCTTATACCACTTAAGAATCTTATTGGAGATGAAATAGAAACACATCTATTAGCATTTGAAATATACTTTAGAAAAGGTAAAGTACTGCATGATTGTATTTTGCTCTACAAAATTTTAAACCCTTCACTGCAACCTGTGTTATCTGAGTGTAGCCTAAAATGGTCTGGAATAGATCTTTACTTGACTGAAGTTGGGGTTTGCATCATATCCAGTAATAATAGGGAAAGTAGAGGAAAGAACAAAGTAAGTTGTAGTATATACTATTAAATGCTGTAGAAGGATATTTGCAGTGTGATCTTTAATTGTCATGGGGAAAACAAAGCCAAACAGTAACACTTATGCAGTGTTGCCGGAGGTCGAGCAGCAGACGTTTCTATGTTATTCAAGAATTAGGATGGGAAAAATTAAATCATCTTTTTAATTCTGTGTGGGCATTGATGTTTCTAATATTTGTACTAGATTTACTGAAAGAAACAGTGAAGCAGAGAAGTTCTGTATTCTTAATCTTGGTATGTTTTTGTTTTTTCTCCTTCCCACAGGAAAGTTTCTGTTAATGTTACAGTCTGTCAAAAGAGCTTTTGCCATCAACAGTAATAACCCATGGCTACACGAGTGCTTGATTAAATTCTCTAAAGCTGGTATGTGTGTAGGAAGTACGTATGTATGTAAAAAGATACAGGAAGTTACACTGTACAAGGGCATAACTACATATTTTTGTAATGTATAAATACTCTTGAAACACAAACCGATATGAAGAAAAAATAGAAATAAACATTTTGTTTTCCATGGTAATACCCAAGAAAACACAGGTTGTACTATGCAGGGTGCTGTGTATGTATTATATTATGCTCCTTCCTCCATTAACCCACCAGGTGGACCCAATAACTCACTTTGGCTAGATTTCACAGAGGAGTAGGTGTTCCAGAAATCCTTGAAATTCTTAAGTTTTAAGAAAAGTGGCAGATATGGGAGATTCTGACTTGAAGCAAAGTACGTGTCGTGAACTTGCAGCAGAAAGTTTACATGACAGAGCATCCTTTATGACTGTTTCATCTATAAATGCATCAGTATAAATGCTTGTGATGTGTTTTGAACTGAAATTTGTGTTTCTTTCTTTGCCCTAATTTTAAAAACGGGAACTTTAGCAATGATGTTTATGGTTTCATACTGTTTTCTAGTCGTTTAAATGGCTTTTTTTGCTTCTCTCGCTCTTACCTTCCCCCTTCTAGTATCTGACCATAGTAACCTCCCGGAAATTGTGAGCAAGGTCCTAACTCAAGAAATGCAGAAAATCTTTGTTAATAAAAACTTGGAAAGTTTTAATGAAGAATTTCTCAAACACAACGCTACCTCCATTCAGCACCAACTGTCGGGTTCGTTTAACTTTTTAATGCTCTTGAAAAGGAGATGATTTAAGTGATTTACATCCAGAATCTTTATCTGCAGTCTATAATTCGTACATAAATTCCAATGAGCTAGAAATTCACGTGTTTACATTGGGTTTTTGCTGCCTGCTTTTACCATGTTAAAAAAACAAAACACCTTCATTGACTTCTTTATTAGATGCATAAGGAACCTGCTTCTTACCTCCAAAAAGTGCAGTCAAACCACTACAGGTATTCAAGTATGGAAGCACTGTCATCCCTGCTGTTGCAGCTTCTAATTTTGAAATTATTAGAAAATACAAACCAAAAAATCCTATATAATAGAAGCAGTGCTTTTCCCCGCTTTCTCATCAGCTGGAATGTCTCTGTTCCTACTCCTAGCTTTGGCAGGTAGCAACAGCATCAATAAAAATATCATGACAAACTTGTTATGCTAGTTCTGCTTTTCTGCTTCATGGTCAACAATGAAAATGTTGAAATATGAGACTCTTACGCTAGTTGTGTAGAAGAGGTGCAAGTAGCTGCTGGAGGTAAGTCAAAGGAAGGTGGAACTGAAATTTGTCATGTTTACAAAGGTTTGGAATAAAAATTGATGTCACCTGAGAAGCTAGTAGAGGAGAAAACAGAACACCTCTCCAGCAGTTAGGAAGAAAAAAAAAAATAAGTGTAGATTTATCAGGCACTTAAAGTACTTAGAACAGTGCTAATCTCACCTAGTTTGTAGAAGTTACCCAGGGTCTGTCCAGAATCACTGGAGGAAGTTAGCTTCAGAGGATTGTTCATGTCTCAAAGGAAGGTTAGGTAACTTACCCCAAACGTAGAGAGGCCACTAAAAGATCCCTGTTTCAGGGCAGCATCTTGAGAGGAATACTTGCATTTCTTTTCCTGTGAGCAGGCTCAAGATTTGGAAAATCAAGTACAGATATCTCAGCAGGCAATGGCTTCTCATTCTTACAGATGTGTCCTTCCACTCTTGTCATTGTTGAGCATCTAACTGGATGTTTTCCGAGTTCTATTTTCTGGTCCTCTGTTGTTATGGAAAATAGTGTAGTCACTTTGTCATAGTAATTGTACAGGCTGAGATTGTCATAATTCCGAGTTTGGCTTCACACTCCCTACATCTTTATTGCCTTTGAGAAGAAGCCAAGCTAGATCATTGACAGTGGTGGCACCCACGTTAAGAGAGTTGTAGGGAGCCCTTTGAAGAAAGTGAGTCTATTCACATTCAGTGGAGACGAGGGACTTCAATGTGTAAAACCTCCATAGGGTCAATCAATGAACCTTAGGGTCCATTGATGGCTGTGATCCAACAGCGTATCAATTTACAGGCAGTGGGAACAAATGTGGGATTAGGATTTTAAAGTGAAATGAGGAGTGAACTAACTGTAGACATGCCCTTGGTAGCTTTGGGCCTCCACCAACGTGTCAGTCTTCTGTTTATGCTGAAGAAGATTTGAAGAGATTGACTTATCTACTGTACAGTAGATAACTACTTAAACTGTCATCTTTAATTCAAGTTTGAAAATGTAAAGGTCTGAAAGACTTAAACCTTAAGTCTGAGAGTACAAATGAGTGGTTTAGTTTAAAATGATTACTAGTAAAAAAATTATAAGCAGAATTTTAATCCCTTTGGGTTTCTGTACCATAACATCCCTGTAAACAAATGTTACTAGGTTAAGTTTCATAAGTCGTTTGACAAAGATGAATCAAACCCAGATATATTCAGTCTGGCAATTTATTTTCTGAAACCTGAATACAAAAAGCAGTAAGAATTAGGAAACTTTCTTTAATTAGGAAAAAAATTTTAATAATCTGGGAAATGAGTTGAGCAAGAAGAGACAATACACTCAGAATGTGGCATTTTAATTATTTCAGTAAAATGATTTCTTAAGTTTTTGTTCTTTGTAGTAGATTGTGTAGTGAAGTGTGCCTGGACTTTGTATTTGGGAAAAGGAAAGTATATGAAATGCCTGCATGTTCATTAAGATGAGATTTTAAATTAAGGCAGTTATGATATGAGGAGCAACATAATATTTTGCTGAGATGCCCAGACGCATCTTAATAAACTGTTTGTGGTCCAAGAAGCTGGAGAGTTTCTTCTGGACTTTGTTCCATAATTGTTTCGTAGCTCTGTTCGCTTATCTCCAGTACTTTTCGAAAGAATTCAGAGTATCACTGAGAACATACATTTTACTTACTTCTACGTTTGGAGGAGGGATTTCATTTAGCCTGCTGATTTGAAGGGCTTAGTCACCAATATACTCTGTATGTGTGTTTCAGTAAAGTGAGGCATTTCAGTTTTGCAGAAGCAGATCTCCTCCGTTACTCAATCCTTATGCTTCTAATAAGTTTCAAAGTAGTTTAGAAAATAGAAAATTAGTTTCATTAGTTTTAAGTTATAAATGAGAGAGGAAAATGTGGTTTATGAAAACTTGCAAGAAGTCCTAATTCACATTGATTTGTAAGGTTTTGGATTCTGTGTACATGCAGTGTTGCATTTAGGAACACTATTATCTAAATGTTGTGTTCTTTCTTACGATAAGGTGCAAAGATGATGTATTTCCTGGACAAATCAAGACAAGAAAAAGCAATTGCTGTTGCTACTAGATTGGATAAAAACATGAGAGACAAAAATGTGAAGGTAAAAGATACAGTATCTAAAGCCAAAAAATGTGTGGGATCTTAAATAACGTATATTTAACTGCAGAGTAACGTACATGCTTCATGTATCATGATATATTAGTAGTATTTGAAAGGACAAGGTTTCAGGTTTTTTCGCCTAAGTAACTATTAGATATCTGAATGCCAACAGAGAACTTGCTCAGATTAGTATTGTTTAACAGTACATCTTTTTAGTAGTAAAGCAATTGTAAATCACATTTCGTAACTGTTACTTTTGTTTCTTTAGACGTTAACAAAGGTTTTTGAGGCGCTGCTTGATGGCAGTTTTGGAAGCTGCCACACTCAATGCGAAGAATATCAAGCAGCATGTCATAAACTGTTTCCTTTTACGTCTGCCTTTATGCCTGCCACAAACGAGGACGATAGCAGCATTGCATCTGTGAATCATACAGCCATTAACCATGATTTGCTGTCTAATGAAATTTGAAGTCGTGTGCGCAAGCCTGGGTGTGCGTTATACCCAACATGCACACGTGTATACAAAACTCTGACTCTCATTACATGCTGGCTGGATACAGATCAGGGTTTACTTCTCCAGGTTGTATTTTAATATCTTTAACAGGTATAAAACAAAATATTTGGATAGTTAAATGAAATGGAGTATGCTTTTAGTTATTTTTTTTTCCTCCCAACAAAAACTGCCAATATTTATGTAAGCATTATCCTTAATCAGCATTTTTCATGTTTATACTTGTACAGTTTTAAGTCTTTTAATAATCCATCAGCCTTCCCTCACAAAAATTATGGATGTTAAAGACTGCTTTCACGTGTCGTTACATATACAGATAAATGTGATCATATCTTGTTAATAAATTATCATTTGAGCATTTTTAGCAGATTAAGACTGAGGTGCTGCTTGAACTGCCCTCGTTGTCTTTTACTGTTTTTTAGGTTTTTTTCTGGGTTTGTTTGGGTTTTATTGTTTGTTGGGGTTTTTTTTTGGTTTTTTGTTTTTTTTTTTTAAATCTTTGGTCAGCTTGGTTTGTTTTGAAGCACAGTGACAATGAAAGCATTGGGGCTTTGCATGTTTTTGTCAGGTGTGTGTCTTACATGGAACCAGTGTTGATGGATACGAAGATTAGGTTTGTGTTAAAAAAAAAAACTAAGGCTTTTTGAAAACTATTCTATCTACCTTGTGTTCCATAGCTATTGTTTCCTTAAGTTTATGGTCAGTTTAACATTTCTGAGAATCCTGAAGCAATTCCCTGTGAAAACATAATGAATTTGATGCTGTTGTTTGTCTTCTGTTCCATCCTTCCCCTTCCCTCCTCTTCCTTCTGGTTTCTCCCCATCTGTTCCCCTATTGACACTGAAATTGAAAAAGCTGCTCCAATTTTGGGCAAGTGCATAAGGTACAGTAATGGGGGAATACAGTTCTTCTCTACATCATAAAAAATTCACTGGTAGGTTTACTGTATTACCTCCATTAAAAGTCTTAGTTGTCCACTTACGGCCAATACTCCAGTACTTCTCACGACTAAATACTATTGCTTTACGTGCTACAAAGCAATTGGTATGTGAGGAGTATGTTTTACGTTTAAAAACTACTTAAGGGAGCACAAAGAGGCTGACTACAAATCACAATGAATCCTTTTCTTACTTTGTATTCTGGTGCATTAACTATTAAATATACAACACATCAAAATGGAAGTCTGAATCTAATATACCTATTTAAAGCATAGTATTGCTGGACAAAATGGCTACATATGACAGCTTTACATTCTATAAGAACTGCTATCAAAACATAACTATACTGTGGCTTGTACAGAAAATCTGTTTTCTGGAAACTGTAATGGAATCATTCAATCTCGGTTTGTTTTTATTTCACTGCAATGTAAATAATTTCAGTAATATTAACTAGCCCCTCAAAGGCAAATATAAGTTCATGAAGAGGGGATTTTATTAAGACAAATAAACTGTTCTAATTAAAATTCTCCTTTGTGTGTCATCTGTTTAGATTCAAAATTGTTGAATGGAAAACTCACTGTAAAATATTGCCAACATATGTTATGCTGTAATAAATTATTTTGTACACACTTGCCTTTGGTTTGGAATTTTTGTGTATTTATGGACATCAAACTTAGGCCCATCACATTTATTAGGTTTTTTTCCACTCAGTTGCAACATTCACTGGTTTAACGTGAACTCTGTAAGTAGTTAAGAAAAAAAACATAAAAATCACTATTTAGCACATTGAGACATGTATCTCCATATATAGTAACATACTGCCCTGAGAAATATGGCAAGATGTTTTTATCTTACATATTCACCATGCCGCTTGCTGTGGAACAACTTGCTCAAAGATGTCTCAAGGAGGGAGAGGTGGTTGGTCATAATGGGATTGTTCTGGCTCAGCTGCACCCTAGAGGGATACTTCTCATCCTAGGGAATAAGCCTGTTCCAAAAGCCCAGGCCCTAATGGAAAATCCTGTACCTGATAGTCATGTGGATCACAAAAGCTTAGTCCAGAATTAGCAATTACAGTGGAAAGGGCAGTTTCTCGCATCTCTTCAGCTCTCGCGTCTTCAGACTTCCCAAATAATGAATCCATCGGCTGGGAAGGGGTCAAGCTTTAAGTGACACAAAGATTGAAGCATAATGATGTTTTCAGATAGGAATGCACTTGCCACTTGCTGGTTCAACAGCGTCATTGTACGTACTTTTGGCATTTGGTTTTTCGTGGCTGAAACCGCAGGTGTAATTGAGAAGTAGTCAGTTCACAGATTGTCCCACTAGAGGGAAGCCTTGCATCCAGAATGTTTTCATAGCCACGAAAGGCTGTGGTCTTGTTTGTTTTCTGGTTTCGTAGTAAGAGCACAAGAAAACGCTGTCGTCTTTTTTTCTTTCAGGCAGTGCAGAGAGGTCATTGGTGTTTTGTATCTGCTTAAATGGCTGAATTAGACTCGTATTCACGTAACCCAGCTCTCCTTAGCATTGACTTGGGGATCTGAAGTTGAGAGCAGAGTTGCTTGGGCTTATTTCATATTAGCTGAGAACAGAGACACTGTGAGAGGGTATCTGAGCCCACAGATGGTCAGAAGCACCTTTTGGGAGATCCCAAAATAGGCAGAAAGCGTCGGTCAGGCTTCTGAAGAGAAGCTGTAGTCTTCCTCTACTGCCTGTAAGCTGAGGCAGAATGTATTGGCCTTGAAGATTAGCCTTGGCTCCAGTTAATTTATCATGGACTAAATACGCTGTCTGTTCACCACTCAGACGTCGCTGCTTAAGCATATTTCAAGTCTAGACAAAGTATTTGAGAACGTGCTGTTGACGCTTAAGAGGAGCTTCAGGTTTTGAGAGGTTCCTAGAGGTATTTTAGGTATGCAGTAAGGGGGGAGAAGGAAATAGGTGGTATTTCCAGGACTCATTTCATATGACAAATGGTCAAACTTAAAGCAATCCAGGAAGGGAGGACCAGAGCAGGAGCTGTTTTCCTAAGTGCCTAGCGCAGAGCAATCCTAGTTCAAGACAAGGGTTTATACCACAAGTAATAAACTGTCATAAAAGCTATCTATAAATGTAAGCAAACTATACCTGCGTGAGGCCTGACTCCGTAAATAGTAGCGCAAAAGATATCCAGGGATCCACAAAAGGGGTCAGGCACCAAAGGAGTCTGTTAATTGTCACTGGAGATGTTTAACCAAATTTTAGCTAAGCCACACAGTGATTATATTTGAAATGAGCCCAGAGAGTACCTGAAGTTGAAGGAGCTATTATTTCAATTAATAACGTTCCCTGCAGGTCTAACTGTCTTTCTAGGGAAATTCAAAGCAATGAACTGAAGCAGTTAGGTTTGCCATGGATAAATTTACTACTTTGGGGTCCATAGGAGAGACCATGATTTGTTTGCTCAGGAGCTGAGTGCTAATCCAGGTGGTGAGGATGTGCTCTCGTGGTTAGCTCGGGTGTTGCAGGGCATCCAGACATGAACTATTACAGAAATGTCAGCAGGTACCTTACTGTCATTGCACTGTTCAGGACTACAACACTCAGCTGTGGGATTTGCCCTTGTGGCCAAGAAGGCCAATGGTCTCCTGGAGTGCATTAAAAAAAGCGCGGCCAGCAGGTCGAGGGAAGTCATCCTCCCTCTCTACTCTGCCCTGCTGAGGCCACATCTGGAGTACTGTGTCCAGTTCTGGGCCCCCCAGTTTAAGAAGGACAGGGAACTGCTGGAGAGAGTCCAGTGGAGGGCTACAAAGATGATCAAGGGAATGGCGCAGCTCTCTTAGGAAGAAAGGCTGAGAGGCCTGGGTCTGTTTATCCTGGAGAAGAGAAGACTGAGAGGGCAACTCATCAATGCTTATCAATATCTAAAGGGCGGGTGTCAAGAGGATGGGGCCAGACTCTTTTCAGTGGTGCCTGGTGACAGGACAAGGGGCAACGGGCACAAACTGGAACACAGGAAGTTCCTTCTCAACATGAGGAAAAACTTCTTGACTTTGAGGGTGGCAGAGCACTGGAACAGGCTGCCCAGAGAGGTGGTGGAGTCTCCGTCTCTGGAGACATTCCAAACCCGCCTGGACGCGTTCCTGTGCAACCTGCTCTAGGTGACCCTGCTCTGGCAGGGGGGTTGGACAAGATGATCCCCAAAAGTCACTTCCAACCCCTACAATTCTATGATTTGTTGTACACTGAACTATCCGCAAGGTGCTTCTCCAGGACACAGAGACAACAAAACCCGAACAAGCCTGTAGTGACATCAATAGGTGTAAATCTTCTCTTCAGAAGCCTAAAGCTTCACTAGGGAATTTCTTTTTCAGTAAGCAGGGAATTCATCAAAAATCAAAAGGTTGGACAGCTCTGCTGCCAGGGAACCCCTACGTCCAATTCAAAGCCACGGGCACCTCAGGATGCCAAATATCTAAAAATAGTTATTGCAATACTGAGATCTGCAAGACTGATATCCTTTTTGCTTCTGATGTGCCACCTCGCCTGTAACACGTTGTACTGACAGATGTAGATTCACAGGATTTCTTGAGCTTATCTGACAATTTGCTGCTAAAAACTTTTTGCTGTCTCCCCGCCGTACTTCTCCTCCAGCCTCCCAGTGCTTCAGGCCCTGGCACTTGGCTGTTCGCTTCTGTGAACATATTCAAATCAGCAGCTTAGCAGGAACCTCACCCAGCCAATGTAGGTTGGTTATCTCCCAATTATACGTAGATAGACAGGGAAGAGACAGCAAAGTCTAATCAAATATGAGGAGCAGTCAAATCAATATGAGGAGCAGCCCACACACAGTTGTATCAGGCTATGAGTATTTTATTCATGGCCTTCCGTTCACAGAAGGTACAAATTCCTCTCAATTACCTCCCAACATAGGAAGTATGTTTTTCTGGAAGAAACTGTGCTCCTCCTGGGTTTGCTCAAACAGAGCCCTGGCTGTGGCCGTGCATGGTTTCTCCTAGCATGTTTCATGGATGATCTCACAATACTGGCCATCTCTAAGGAGCAGAAGCGAGCACTGGGGAAATGGCAGCAATAACTAATTGATCCAAATAAAGTTGCCGCGGTGTTTGGCTGTTTACTATTAGACAACCTCTCGTCAGCATTGCCTGTCTTGACAGAAGCTCGGGCCTTCCTGAGAAATGAAGACCACAGCGGCTGGTGGTCACACTGGCCTGATCTACCGCGACAGAAATTGGCTGCAGAGATACATTTTTTCTCCAAAAACATCAGCTATTGCTATCTCTGCGGGTCTTCTCTTTTCCTCTGTTGTCTCCTCCTACTTGATGAAGGCTTGTAAACTCGCTCTCCATGACAGTTCATGTCTGTGTGGAGTGCTAAGCCCGGCACACCACCACGTAATTGTTAAGTTGGTGTCTGCTCTTTGAGGTCTGCTTTAAGGAAGACTCGTGGCCTGAGTAATCCTGGATGCAACGGCATAACACACACCTTTCTCAATACCATGGCAGGATAAACCTGGATGTGCAGAGCTGGGTTTTTGCAGTGGCAAAGCCTGTGTTTTCCAGTGGTATTTTATGTCCGATGATTTTTTTTTAAACTGCTGTCCTCTTGTGTAAATGCTCTGACTCCAGTTTTGTATGCAAGTCCTCTGCTGTAGAAACAAAACTGATAAATCAGTGCTGGGCAGTATGGAGTGGGCAATTCTGAAAGCCTGTTATTTATGACATAAAAGTTGGAAATATAAAATGAGCATATGGAAGAAGCGGCTGCCGCAGATCCTCCCTCTGGCTGGGGGAATTAGAGTAAGGTTTACTTAACTTTCATTTGCGAGGAGGACAGGATGCTGCTATGGCTTGTCACAAAAATTATTCGAGGCTGAGAAAAATGGAAAAAACCCAGGGCTTTTAATAATTATTCTTAAATCGAAATGCAGTTGTCTCAGTCAGAGGAAAGAGCTGGATGCGGTACATGGTCACTGGCTGTAACACTGATTCTTTTCTTCCCATCTACACACCCCCCTGTGCCCTCCTAACAAGAGAGGCTCCAATGGACCAAAGCACGGTTATTTCCCACCCATAAATATGCAAATCCCCGTCTCTTAAAGGAGGGTGATTTACTGGCTAACCAAAGCGCGAGGATTACTGCTTTTGTTCCAGGTTTGTATGGTGACTGACTCAATGGGGTCCCGGTCCATGATTGGCACTACTGCAAGACAAATAAATGAAGAGCTCCACTTCTGTTCTAACATATGCAACCACATGCCTTCAGCAAACAAGCCGCGTTGCCTTCTCCTTTGGCCTCTTACTGCCTTAATGCCAACAGAGCACGGGAGGGAGAGTAAGACTTGATTTTTTTCAGCCTGCTTCAGTAGCTTGCTTCAGCAGGGTGGATGGGAACGACATCCTGCCCCACCCCCGCCATTCCTGACATCCCCTATTCTTGTGGCTGCGCCGGCGTGAGTTACCTGGAGATTGGTGCAATACAAGAGAAAGATGCTTCTGGACCATGGAAAAACCAAAGCATCGGTTTAGTCCCACAAGGGCAAGTAAAACAGACAAAATGGAAAGCCATGTACATTTTAAAAAAAAACACAACACGCCACAAAACCCAGGGGATATTCAGCGTTCCCAGAAAAATCTAATAAGGATTCTTCTTGGGCAAGGAATATTTCTCATTTTGGGGATGTGGTTAATATCTTTTTGGACAGGTATTTTGGCCACAAGTTTATTTTATTATCACTGTAATTATCAATTACTTCAATTTAGAGTCTATATTTCTCGGCCGGAGTTACGGCTCTGGAAACACACAGTCCCCAAACAATGTTGGATGTGAATTACAAGATAACTGAGCCAAACAGGCTACGTGTATGTGGCTGAGTGAAATATCATAATAGAAACAGTACAAAATGCATAAATTTTGATTGGAGCAAATAGCATTGATGTAAAATACATCTGCCTGAAAATTTCACTGCCTTTTGTTTTACTCATGGAGGAGATGAATTAGGAGAGATGTCTTATTATTTTAATTAAAAGCTTCCTTATATGTTTCATTTCACAAGACTTAAAATTTGTTTCCAATGTGGTTTGTGTGTCAGATATTTTTCATGAAATACAAGACTCTCAAGCCTTAAATTCCCATTTGTTTCTTGTATGTAATCATCCACTGTTGAGTCGACATTCCTTCTTCTCTTGACAAAATTACCATTTTTCTGAAGTAGCACAGTATCCAGCCACCTTAACTCCTCAATTTCTCAGCAGTTCAGAGCAAAAGCAAGTGGAAAACAACAACTGTTTCTCATTTGCATTTGAAATGGTACAAGTTTCTTGATGGAGTGGTAGTCATGAAAGGGTTTGAAGAAAAACTGGCGAAAAAGTAGAGAATGCAGCTTCTGCAGTTCATGGTCCAGCACATTAACTTACACCAACCCTGCTATGGTGGCAGGAGCATCAGGTGGAGGTAGAAACGGCGGTTTGCCTTCAGCTACAGCTCATGATCTAATGACACGGAAAATACAGTTGTTGTTACACTGCATTCATGTGTATGGGTTTTGTGCATTTTTTAAAGTTTCACATTACCCCATTAAACTGATGTTCACTGCTGCTGGACTATTTTGGACGACTTCTGCTGGGGAAGAACTTGACGGAAGAACAAACTCCTTCCTTCACTCAGTCTTGTGCAGAGTCTGGTGTGCTATCTGCCCAGGCAGAGGATACATGCACAGCCTTGTTTTCCTGAAAACAGAGTCAAAAGGAGGCAATTTCTTCACTTCCAGTTGCCACACAGCACTCCAGCCACCAGGCTCTCTCCCCCTCCTGGCTTACTGCCATGGTCCCTTTGCTTACATTTCTCTTGCTGTCTTCTTGGCTCTTTGACCGCTTCTTTCCACTTGTTTGCTGGTTGATCCTTTGCACTACAGGGAAAAAAATACCATACGACATCCATCTCCTTGCATTAAGATCCAGAAACACTAGTGCAGCTTTCAAGCAGTGTTTTGGTTGGTTTCTCCTACATCTGAAACCATCTCGTTCTAGAAAAAGAGCTTCTTATATCTCTCCGCTGCCACTACAGCATTATCTATTATAAGAGGAGGATCACGAAGATTGTGAAAGGTCTTGAGGGCAAGACCTATGAGGAGCAGCTGAGGTCATTTGCCTTGTTCAGCTTGGAGAAGAGAAGGCTCAGGGGGGCAGTGGAGGAAGAGATGCTGATCTCTGGTGACCAGAGCATCTTCACCAGAGCATCTCTCTGGTGAAGAGATGCTCTCTGGTGACCAGTGATAGGACATGAGGGAATGGAATGAAGCTGCATCAGGGGAAGTTCAGGTTGGACATTAAGAAAAGGTTCTTCACTGAGAGGGTGGTCAGTCACTGGAACAGGCTTCCCAGGGAAGTGGTCATGGCACCAAGCCTTCCAGAGTTCAAGGAGTCTTAGTCATAAGGTGTAGTGATACGGTTTAGTTTTAGGTAGTCCTGTGAGGAGCAGGGAGTTTGACTCGATGATCCTTATGGGTCCCATCCAACTTGACATATTCTATGATTCTTTTGCCTATATACTTTATGGTCAGTGCACGCTCTGTGCAGTTGGATTTTGAGGATTTTCTGATGGACATGAACTTTTGCTGTGGCTTTTAGTGAACTCCAGATTGAAGGTTCCCCAAAACCTGGCTGTAATGTATATTACAGCCCAATACCTCTCGTGTTTGGTTTTACAATGCACTCCTTTCAGTTTGCTTTGCTCCTAGACATTCTGTTCTCAGGATATCGGCAATGTTTTGTAGTTGCAAAACAAACTTAGGTATCATTGAAAAACCTGGTGACCAATAAGGAAAGGAAGAAAAAGACTTGTCATGCAGCTTGATATTAGAAGTCTTTCTGCAAATATAACCAGGAATTAGATTGTCAGCAGTGTCTCTTTTGACCCAAACGGCTGAGATTTAGCTTCTTACACCAACATGAAGAAAAGGAGGTGGTGCTCCTCCTCCTCCTCCACAGAACTCCAGCAGTTCTGTGCCAAGAACATGCAAGAGAGTACTTTCCTGGGTACAGAAGAATTACACAAGCAAAGACCAACTCTATGTTTTCAGGTCCAAGCCTTTGATTGGGACCTATATGTCTCCTGTAGAGTTGGAGTACATTTGAGCTGGTCTTCCAGTTAAGTTTCCTCTGAAAGAGAAATCAGCTCCTGCACAGAAAAAATGCTTAGAAACTGAAACCACAAGAAGGCAGCTGGAGACAATAGCAGATCTGCATCAAAGTTACTATTGCCTCAAGTCAGATTGATAATATGAACATACCTTTCATTAAGTGACACTATTCCTTTAATCATCTCTCAAAAAGGCACCAAACAGAATCTGATCGAGTTATTTTGAAGCTTCCTTATCTCTCTTATTTACTCACTGCCATCTCCCTTTCCCATGCAATGCTCAGCCAGAGTCCTTTGACCCAGAACTTTCAAATTCTTGAGTGGTTTTGCATATCTCTTTGCTGTGGACAGAAGCTCTCACTAAACTGTCCCTTCCAGCAATGTCAATATAGGTTACGATTGCACCTATCAGTTTCAATGACTTTTAATCCAGCTGCATCAATAGTGATTACATTTAAACTGCCATAAACATGTTTCAGAGTAAATAACTTATTTAAATATATCCACTCAAAACTCCAAGACCTTCTGCCTCAAGTTACTGAAAGACAGAGGAAGAGAAAACCGCACAGGCTACATTGTGTTCGCGTTTAGGAGGTTAATTTGACAAGCAGAAAGTTTAGAAGTGTAATGGGGTGGAGAAAGTGAGTTTAGGTTTTGGCAGAATTCAGCAGCAAGACGTCTGCTTTGCTTGCAAGGCCACAGTCATGGGTGGCAGTGAGCTGGTCCATGAGTTTGCATCCACTGTGCGTCAATCAGAGTGAGACAGAAAATCAAAAGGAATTGCATCAGTTTGCAGTAAGTCCAGGTTCAGGCTTAAGGTCTACAGAAAAATGTGGGAGAAGAGGGAGGAAAGTCCTGTGAAAGATCTCTGGCAAAAAGTTTGGGGTTTTTTTTTGCAGTTTTTCAAGATGAATTATATTGCTGTGTGACACACACTCTTCCCACTGCTGTTGTGGATTGAGCTACAGGTCACAGGCTTGTATTTAGCCCGACTGGCAGCAAATGCAGGTCGTTACGCCTCTGATGGTAGTTAGGTAGCCTATGTAAAATGCATGGCTCATCTCAGCCAAGTTTTAATTAGACAGCTGTCCTCATTACAGAACAAGTTTAGCAATTCACTTACATAGGCAATTCCACTTGCAGCGTGAAGGATGAAATAGACTGGAGTGTTAACCACCATCACACCCTTCAAAAGAGCATCCCGAGGGCAGGGTTGTGATGCACTGAACAGGAGACAAGTTATACCCATGATGCTTGGTCTATTCCTGCTCTGTGGCTCAAGGAGTTGAGTTTCCCCGCATGTCAGTCTGGCTGGCACCTGTGCTTTTTCATCCTCTGGCAGTTTTCATTTTTCTTCTCCACAGCTGTCTAAATGTTGGGTTCCCTTGCTTTCCGTCAGCTAGAAGTTTGGCGATGATGGGCTTATATTTTTCATTCCCAGGTTTTAAATGGAGCATCTACTCTAGCCACTTGGTAGATACTTCTGTAAAGAATTATTATTTTCACAGACTGAAAAATATTAGAAGACACCTGGAAATTGCATATTCAAAATTCCAGGCTGCTTCCACGGGCAGGGATCTATCACTCTAGCTTTTGTCTAGCACCAAAACCAGTGAAAAGATGGGATGAGATTTCACAAAACATCTGCTTTTAACTGTGGGAACATGGTGCTTACTCAACAGGATTGATATTTTGGGGTACTCTTGATCTTTGAAGCAGTGAAAAGAAATGATTGATTAGACCAGAACTTTTCAGCCATTTCTGACTTGCAAATTCCGCCCTTCCACAGCTCTGGTTTCTGCATATGTGCATATGGGGCTGCATATGTACTGTGAATTTTAACCTACTTCCAGTAAATTTGCCTTTCTTTTTTTTTCCTGTCTTCCATGAATGTCTCAGAAGTTGTTCATGGATCTGTAGGCATCTCTGGGCCACAGTTTGAAAACCACTACATTAGTCAACCTACAGCAAATGCCTGTGTAAACCAGTCTTTGGTGTAGCAACACAAGGTTTTGTGTCCCAAATTACTCCATGTTTCACTTAGAAAACTAGTACCTTGTGAGCCTTGCAACTTGGCTATATCAGACTACCTGCTAATGTTTCAAAAGTCTTTCCCTGAAGCATATTTACAGGCAAGATTTGTTGGTTTAAATAGCTATGTGGCTCACAAGGTTGTGAGGTCAAAAATGCAGTAGGAAACCACTGTAAACATTGCATCACCAGCTGAGGAGGAACTGGAGACACTGTGTCGAATGGTCAAGAAGAAATTCACTTTAAATACACCTTGGACGGCTGCCTAGAAGAAGGGAGGGACTCAGTAGCTGAGGTTTACATTACAAGTTGCGTTGTATGTTTCCACCGATAAACAAGCGCAGCCTGCCGCGTCAGTCTGCAAGGTTTCAGGGCACTGCGCTTAAAAGTCACCTCTTCATTTTGCCAGATGTGGGCTGATCCTGTTGGCATCAATGGCAAAAAGGCATCTAATTCAGTGGCAGCCTGTTGGGATCCTTCAAGAATATTTATGGAGACGCATGGCTATATGGTCTATAACAAAGAACCGATAGGCATAAAAATCAATCTTTAATTCCCTCATGTATAAGCTAATGGCTTATGCAGAAGATTAAAATTCACCAGCTGGATCTCAGCTGCATTCAGTGGAATCACGGGCTGCTTAGGAGAAAGAAGGAGCTGCAGTAGAAAACATGAGTTATTTACTGGAAGAAATGCTAAGAGACTCATCTATGGAGCAGTAAACATGACCAAGGATTTTTAAGCCCGGGTTTTCTTAAGGAAAGAAGATTCCCAAATACATGGCTGTAAAGAAGGAATTTAAAGAGGATTAGTTTTCTGCTGTTTTAATGTGTTGAATTGGATCAACAGAAGATGAGACAAACTCGCTACAACAGAGATGCAGAAGGTCTATGCCAGGAGTATGAGAAGGAAGAAGTAGGACAGGTCATTCCCTGTTTTGTGGCCCCTGAACAATTCAAGCCTTATTGTACAGCTTCATGTGCTACATGTGTGCTCTTCGTGACGATGTGACGCTGTCCCAGACAGCTGTGAGAATGCCTGACCATCTTCAGAAGAAATAATAGGGAGGGCACAGGAGGACTTTTAGCCTTTGGTTATTTTGCCTGTCTTCCTCACAAAACGGATAGGCTCAAGCCTGATCTAAAACATCGTTTGCCTCCAAGTCATGTCTTGCTATACAAACAAGCGTGAGACTAAACAACCAGTGCTTGATGGGGATGTGTGCGGACAGCAGGGCTGATCATATGTGTAGGTGCTTGGGCAAAAGAGAGTCGACATCAGCTGTGGGGCCGGGTCCTTGTCTTTTTGGCGGCGAGTCACATATTCAACGGTTCTCATTTCTCCCTGGTGTCTATTGTCGTTCATCCTGTTCGTGCTCTTGACGTCATGCCCTCGTTATCTTCTTGTTCCCTATGTTTTAACCTCGCTTTCCGCCTACGTCACTACTGTCTTCAAAAAGGATTGTTTGTAGCAACTTTTATTAGCAGAAAGAAAAACAGAGGAAGACCACAAGAAAGGAGGAAACTGCAGAATAAATAACAACTGAACTTCACCATGAGAACCTCTTTTGATCCACTGCAAAAATAAATAAATGCCTCCATATCAGCCAGTAAGGAGAGGTGAACAAATCTGTTAGATACAGGTGGTTCATTGTCTAGAATATTGTTTTTCTCATTTTATATCTTGCAAGAGCAATGACAACATGTCTGAAAACGTCGAGAAGTTTTGGAGAGATTTTTTTCTTCCCTCTCCCTGTCCTCGACTCTTCTATTTTAATTCTAGATAGTCTCATCAACACACAAACATAATCATAGCTCCTGACGCATATGCATGGAATAGCACCTGATGTCTGTTTTCGGTATTACTGGCCGTAACTAAATGTGACAGAGCTTTCCCCAGTGGGTATTTAACAGAACCGGTATTTTGCTGCTCAGGAAGCTTTTATTTAAAATGAGTGAGAGGCAGCGGAATAGCAATATTTGGTAGCAATGGCACGTATAAACATCAGGTTAACCTGACTTCAGGACAAGTGCTAATATCTTTCTCCCAAGCATAAGGAAAGCTCTCCACTGGAGAACACCCTGGCTAGCGCAGCTGGGGCCATGGCTCCATGTCCCTGCACAGCCCCCTGTGCCACCCCTGCCACCTGCTCCTCTCCTCAGGTCACCCTCTGTAACGAACCACCCCAGCTGGCTCCGTGGCTATGTCTGCAGCAGCTGAGCCATAACCACAGATACCAGTACAAGCCAGGGCAGCGGGCAAGCAGCCATGGCGATGGGGAAGGGGCTCCCAGCGGTGACCGAAGTGGCACTGCTGCCACATGCAAAGCTACAGGCTCACTGCAAGGGTAAACCAAGCTACACAAGGCAGGCTGCTGCCTCTCCATCCTGTTGTGAGTTTTTCACAGAATCACAGAATGGTAGGGGTTGGAAGGGACCTCTGGAGATCATCTAGTCCAACCCCCTTACCAAAGCAGGTTCACCTAGAGCAGGTTGCACAGGAGCGCATCCAGGCGGGGTTTTAATATCTCCAGAGAAGGAGACTCCACGAAGTGAAGAAGTTTTTCCTCATGTTGAGAAGGAACTTCCTGTGTTCCAGTTTGTGCCCGTTGCCCCTTGTCCTGTCACCAGGCACCACTGAAAAGAGTCTGGCCCCATC
>VWZL01005663.1:284329-361041 GCA_013396915.1 Stercorarius parasiticus
CTGTTCTCCTCAGGAGCAGTAGACCCAAGGGCTGCTTTGTCAGAAGTAAGTTCTGCTAAAAACAAACAAGCTATACCTATTTTTTTTTTTAGATCCTGAACTGTACAGGAGGTTTTAAGATGCTAATCTGCTTTTCAGTTACTTAAAATGGCTCTTTTTATTTCTGTTGTGCATCTTCATAAGTTCAGCAACTTACCACGCAGTTCTGTTGTCTTAGCGCTAAACATTAATATAATCTTCCTAGTGCTTAAGCTGTGAGAGCATAGCTTCTGCATATTATCAGAGCCCTTCATTCCATCATCATGGGCAGGATTCATTTAATTTCATTGACAGGTAACGTTTTAACTGCCCTGAACTTGGATACCTTTCCTTGTAGTGCTTTGAGTTTGTTTTTTTTGCCTGAAGTCAGTGGAGGTATGTGGATCCAGATGCTGCTATGCTGTTTCGTAATGTAGTGGGTGAACCACTCCTTGCAAGTATCTCTTGCCCTCTGAGGGAGGTTTAGAAATGCACGCCAGCCTTTTGGATGGCACAGGGTGCATAAGGTGAGGTCTGCCTTTACTGCGTCAGGCTAATGAAACATGTGAGCGGTGTTGTAAATCCAAGTCTATTATTAATTGCAGCAATACAGCCCTAGTGTTGCTCTTTCTTGTGCAGTCTTCAGTATTGTAATATATTAACCTCTCACATACTTTTACCACATGAGACACTTAAATTGATGGAGTGAAGATTTTCTATCTAGTGAAATAATTTATTGTTGAGAAAGGAAGAAAAAAGCCAAAACAGTATCAAGAACTTTGTCTTCTTGCATGGATAAAGACATCTGTAGTTGCTTAGTATATCCACTGTGGTTCAGAAAACTTTAATCTTGAACAGAGCTTAAAATAGCTGGTTTAGGATGGACAGGAAGGGTGTTTTGAGGAAGATGGTGTTCTCTGACAGGGAAGGAGGCCTGGTGAGAAACAACGTGCTCATGCAAATTGGCAGACCAGATCTTCAGGAAGATCTGGGAAATAAAAGTCGGTGTCAGAAATCTGCACTGATTTAGGCTGAAGGCATTAACAGGATAGCAGGATAGACAGGGTTTGATGGTTCTATAAAAGTCCTTAAGGATCTTGTAAGAGGAACTTGTCAAGCTCCCAAATCCTGTCCTGTGCTGGGGTTTTTCCCTTGGTGGTGCATCATGTGAAAAGTGGCTCTGGAGAAATCAGAAGTCACCAACTTCTGGAAACTGGCATATACTGGATCAGGAGGTGCACTAAGAGTGCTCTGTTGGTGTCCAACAGTGTCAAGCATGTGAGGATATGTTTAAGGGAAGGGAAACAAAGTTAGCTGGCTCTCCTCGTTTCTCAGAACAGGCCCAGTAAAACTCTTATTCCTAAAGGTGTCATTCAGCGTGGACAACTTCTTATTTTGAAGTTCTAGTAGGATGGGAGAGGAGTTGCAGATGTATAAAGAGCTCCTTTTATAAAACAGGCTCCAGTTTCTGATGTAATACAGCTACACTCCCAACATCTATTTTAAGAATAGAATACTTACCCAGGCTGCTCTTGTTCAAACTCGAGCTTTTTTTCCCCCTAGGTTCACGTTCTCTTTGGTCTCTGTCATTTAGTGCAGATGTAGTGCTGAATTCATGACCTCGCTTTTCCCATGGTAGTGCTTAGGCTAAACATTGCTGCAGGATCAAGGAGAAACTGGGCTGAAAGAGCAAGTTCTGACAGTGCGAATCTGTAGCAACCCAACAGAAATGCCAACAATATTATATCTGCAGATAATTTGAATGATCATCTTGTTCATGAAGACTCTTTACATCTTTGCAAAATCTTGTTATCCAGAGCCAAGACTATTTGAAGTACACTTTGTCATGTATGTACAAAACAGTTCACACTATTACATTTTATCTTTTCTTGTTTGTTGGTTAATCTAATCCTCCTAACTCATGTGGTGTGGCTGAAGGTTAGGTTTATGTGTCTTTTGGCCACTCCTGCAGTGATGTCTTTTGATTCTAGACTGTAAGGGGGAGGTAACATTTTAAACCATTGCAACTGTTTATTTTGGGGCCCCTGAATCAGTCTTAAATTCAACTTTATGGGAAGCCAGTGACCTGTATCAAGTGGTCATACTCGAAGAGTACTGTTCTGTAGTAGGGTAAGGAAAGACTTTCCTTTCCTGGGACTTCTGCCATGAGGATGAGCCCATTTAATTTAACAGAAGTATTTACTGAAGATTTTTATTGATATACTTAATCCTGGAAATACTGCTTTTAACCCAAGAATCTCCTCTTGAGGGACCTAGCTCCAAAAGTACTACCTGAATTCTTATATTACATATTTCAGGCTCGTAAGAAAAAAAAACCAGGAATTTGAAGACACTACTGTGGAAAATGGGCATGATAGTACTTGGCTCTCCCACAGCTTGTCCTGTTATTTGACTGAATGATCTTTGGACAAGGCCTGTCTTGGCTCTGGTTAAGTATTGTACATAACACAATGGACTCTAGACCTTATAGTAATAGAAAGGCTCGCATGTGCAGATGTTCATGATGATCTTAGTTCTTGGCCCACGAGTATTACATTAACCACAACAGCTGACTGGGTCAGTGCTGGAAATCATGATGCAACTGCTGACTTACTCCAGCAGACATTTTTGAGTTGCTGGGCTGTGAGTGAGTACCAGTTATGTTTCAACTTGATGTACTCAACCGAATCGAAGTGTAACAGCTTTGTACTTTAGGTTATTAATCGTGCTGAAACTTCTAAGCTGAGGAATACCTTATAGCTCTTTGCAGCATATGCTGGTTGTGATAAAATAGGATTTCTGTTAAGAGTGCTGTGCTGGCAAAAGCCACTAGTGTAGTTGTAGTTACATTGATGAACTCTTACAGATAATATTTGCTGATGTGCTGGAGGAAGCTTGCAAAGTACGGACTTGACCGTGTACATTTTATGTCCATTCAGTGCATTGTGCTAGTACAGTATATGGCAATGTCAGGACAGTCTTCCAAGCTTAGGCTTAGGGTAATGAATAGAAAGTTGGACTTTGAGAGGTTGTGAAGGGAAGCGCTCTAACATTTCTTGTGCTAAAGCTATGACACCACCAAAAAGCTAAACAATAATCTGTTGTTGTGCTCTCAGAAATGTTTCACACTTCTAGCTCCAGATGTGTTTTCTCGAGGCCGGTTCAACTCCCAGCCTCTCTGTTAAAAGCATTGCAAAATAAATATCTTCATTCAGTTCTTGCACTCATACAGTCTTCAGTGTATCTTCATAGTTATTTTAGGAGTGTGTAAATGCTTTCTGACAAATACCTCCTGGCTTTTAAACACAACAGAAGACCTTGAGTAGATCTAGAACTCTTAATTTTATAATTTCAAAATCAAACAGGTGTGGGTCTACTACAGGACTGCGCAGTAGCAGTTTGTACCCAGTGCTTGGTGTAGCGTAAACATTTGTGGTTACGTGCCATGGATATCTCTGTGTGGTTGTGCTAATGCCTCCACTATCTAGAGATGAAGCATAAGCCACTGTTAATACTGCAGCACCCATCCTGAAAAGCCTGCTCGTGTTTGCAATCTTTTGTAGAGGAGGTACAGAAAAAGGCAAAAGAAATGATTGAAGAAATAAAATAGTTTCCAAATGACTAAATAGACCGGGACTGTCAGCCCAAAGGAGAGATTGACTTGGGTGGGGACACGCTAGTCTTCCAGAAAATCCTAAGTGACATTAGGAGAGTGACTGCTACCTCACCCAGTATGAGGAAATCAAATTAAACCAGCATGTTTCAGAGAAATAAGAGGAGCTATTTCTTCTCATGGTGTATCGTTAAACTGTAAAATATATTGCCTTAAGGTATCGTGGATGATAGAAGTTTACATACTCAAAAGATAACTAGATAAAATCATGATGGGAGGGACAGGGCCATCGGGGACTGCTGTAGGCTAAGATGCAACTGCTGTCGTAGAAAAGATATTGATCTGTGCATCACTAGAACCTGGTAGAGTTTATCTGGGAACTCTCAAGTTCTGTGGCAGCACCACTCTTAAACTCTTCTATAGGCATCTGCTATGAGATGTGTGATAGATGAGCAGCGAAGGTGGTCTTAGCAGCAAATCCCAGAATTACATGATGAAGAGGAGAACATTTTAAGGAGGTAGACCGTTACTGCAAACTTCTAATGGCCTGTCTGTATCCAGAAGGCAATACAATATTTATAAAGAAAAAATGAAGCGAGACTCTCATGGAGAAATAACCTTTCATTAAATCATCTGAGAAGTAATGTTTTGTTAAATTCCTGATACATTCAAAAGGAAGAAAACCCAGAAGCTTCAGGTGCATAGGCTTCTCTCCTGGTATTTCAATTTAATGAGAAATGTGCTTTTTTGTAAGATTTCCTGTTCTTACGTCTCCAGCATACCTGTTTCTCTTACACTTTAGAAGGGAAGCATTAATAAAGAGGAAGGTTGGAGTTGGAAACACCGCCTCACAGATAAGTGTGGTGGGGGAGTGGAAAGGTAAGCTTCGTATATGATGAGAAGGCACACTTGTACACCTGAATTTCAGGCTTCCTAGCTAACTTCCTTGTAACTATGTGACTTGAAATCTTTTAAATCATGAAGCCTAGACATGTAGAAGATAGTGAAAAGGTGTGATTTTTGTGTCAGTGTTGAAACAGATGTTTGTTAGCTTGGCAAAAACAAAAAAAACCCCAACCAACGCAGCCAAGTGTAACTGTGATTATGATAAAAATAAACACTATCCTTGAGGGCTGCAACATATGTATTGTGAAACAAGCTCTTTGGATCATGAATGTTTCTCACTTCTACTGTTGGCATTAGAAATTCCTGATTTTATCTTGTTTATTATTTTAACAAGTAGGCTATGTTCTCCCTAGGAATGAGTTGTGCAGTCTGTTCATTAAATGCTGAACTATTGTTTTATAATAAATTCATGGCTTGTAGAGGCGTAAGTGGAATTTTAAAGCTCCTCTCTGAAAAATTTCGCAACGTGATTTATTTTTTCCTCTGAAAATTTTCCCTACTAAAACTGCAGTAAAAATTTTACCCACTCTAGTGCTCTTTGAAACTGTATCCTGAACTATGGTACTAGAAAGAGCATAATATTAAAGAAGTCAGACAGCTGAACTCTTCTGTTGTCCGTTTTGAAATGAAAAGTTTGAGGTTTTCCTCCTTCAGTTAATTACTGCCCAGAACCTTTCAATTGCACATTTCATGGGGACATTAGAATCATGGAATCATTTAGGTTGGAAAAGACCCTTGGGATCATCAAGTCCAACCATCAACCCCACTCTACAAAGTTCTCCCCTACACCATATCCCCCAACACCACATCTAAATGACTCTTAAACACATTCAGGGATGGTGACTCCGCCACCTCCCTGGGCAGCCTGTTCCGGTGTCTGACCATGCTTTCTGTGAAGAATTTTTTCCTAATGTCCAGTCTAAACCTACCCTGTTGCAGCTTGAAGCCATTCCCTCTTGTTCTATCGCTGATTACCTGTGAGGAGAGACCAGCACCAAGCTCTCTACCATGTCCTTTCAAGTAGTTGTAGAGAGTGATGAGGTCTCCCCTCAGCCTCCTCTTCCTCAAACTAAACAGTCCCAGCTCCTTCAATCGCTCCTCATAAGATTTTTGCGGGCCCTTCACCAGCTTCATTGCCCTCCTCTGCACTCGCTCCAGCACCTCGATATATTTACATGGTATTGCCATGGTTTTTCTTTGTGGTTTAACCATGTAGTGGAACAGCAAAGGTCAATACTAACTACAGATTACTTTGCCAAAGTAAAATACATGTATATTTATTCCAAACCCCTAATTTTGCAGCTGGTGGCTTAGTTTGACTCATGTAAATCAACTCAGTAACTTAACTCTCAGATTTTAAGGCCCTTTTTTAAAGAGATAGTTGGAGTGTTTTGTTAAAACAGCTAAAGCGGCATAGTTTATATATGCGCACATGCAGTAGAATGAAAATACCAAGTGAAAAATAAGTAATGGAGGATAGATGAACTTGTGTGGCAGTGTGAGAGAGGGGCTGGATGAGGAAGGACAGCAGCGATGAGAGATCCTTGGCATCAGCCTCTGGCTATTGGGTTGCAAGGGATGTTGCGTTTGTGTGGCAGTGGAAATCTTCCAACGGCCATTATTGGAGGTGAATGAGCAAATCTTGGCTGTGGCAGCTGGTAGAAAGGACTAAAGTGTCCTTTTCCCAGAGCTTTCTGCCCTACAGCCACACTTTGCCAAAGCGGATATTTTTGTATGATGGGTATCACAAGCATGTTTTTTAACAGTACATCGTTTTCGGCAGTTATAATGAACTTGATGGTGGAGTCAATGCATTCCTCCTTCCGTCACCAGAACTTCTGCTGCTTGGTGGCCACAGCCAGTAGCTAAAGCATGTTTTTGCTTTTTGAGAAAGATAAATGTCGATATTTTCCTGAAACTATTAATATTACAACCCGTCAGAAGATAACACTGTTTTGTGAAAACATTTCACCTTTTGAAACTGGAAGAAAAACATTCAGATACTTAAGCAACAGTTTTGTCTTATTTTCTCTTTGCCCAGTTGTAAATATTTCCCAGCATAAGGCTTGTGGAAGCCAGTATGAAATAATGTTTTTTTGGTCTCTATACATTGCAAGGTGAGTGGTCAGTACTTTCAACTGCTTGTGGAAGTAGTATGGAGAGAGAAACCACAAAAAGAATCAAAGGTGACTGCTAGCTTGGATGTGTACATGGATATAAATAAGAATTGTGTGAATAGTTTGCGGCCAATTTAAATGGTTTATTAAAGCTTTCATAATTTGAGTTGCCCTCACAAGCATTCACAAAAAGAACACTTTATTCCAGCTATATGTAAGAGCAACTGGAGCTTTAGATTTGGTGTATGGGGATTGGTTTGTAATACAAATTCCCAGTATCACTGCATTTAGTGTCTGCATACTAGTAGCATGGACGCCACATTAAAAGTACGCTCTGTTTTGTAGCCGTTGTTCTCTGGATTATTTTTTATTAATTCAACTAGCTCTAAAGCCTTTAAAATATGAAATCATTTGGAAGTTCTCATTTTGCTCTTTTGAAATACATTGCCTGGAAAGTGTTCTGTCTTTGATGGTCTGTTCCGTCAGTGTTTCAGTGAGTTGTAGTCTTGGCTACAGGTCTGCTTGTGTGAGGGCATTACGAGATACTTGGCTTTTTTGTGATGGTAGGGGTTTTCTTCTGAACAGCTGGAATTTTCCATTCTAAATTTCATGGTCACTGGGATTTGCGTCTTGGCTGAAAAGAAATGTGGTTTTAGTTGAAATTTGGTCTGTAAACTGGAACTTTATCATCCCTTTAGCTGTTATTTCAGTCCATTAATGTACAGGGTTTGTACTGTGTAGCACAACACTGGTGACATATCATTGCAGAGCAGTGACAGATTTTTTTCCCCCTTTAGGTTTTTTTGGGAGCTACTTTTAAAATTGCTTATTTTTCCATTTTTTCTATCTAAAACTATCTCAATTCTGCATTGTATTCCTCAAATCTTTCTAATATCTGAAGTTTTAATTAGGCTGGGTTTGATCTGCTCAGGTTTAGAGAGGAGAACAGGCACTTAAGAGTGAAGATTAAAAAAAAAACAACCCCACAAACAAAATGTAGTATGGAGAAGCATATCGCCCTTTCTGAACAAGAAATACTAACTGGTGGCTGATTTGGGCAAGCAGTAGTCCCAGGTAAGGGGTGTCATTCACATCATCGCTCACGTTTGCGCAGAGCTGCAGGTAGCATATGCGTTTGCTGGAAAAGGATGCCAGATGATGGCGGAGAAAACAGAAAGACATGGCACTGCGGTGGGTCACCATGCTTGTGAAAGAGGAAAATATTCTGGGGTGAAGCTTGTCGCACAAGCCTCTTCAGTGTGTGTTGCGACAGAGGTAGGCTTGGAAGCTAGCACAGAAGAAACAAATAGACAATGAGCCTACGGCTGAGGAAACATCTGACAGGCTTAGATGCAGTTGTCCTGCCTGGTCTGATTTGGTGCTGTACCTGTATACTCCTGTGGAAGGTGGGTTTATGCTGGTAAGGGCTCCAGGCTAGAGGAGATGAGGGGTAGACACATGCTCTTCCCAAAGATAGGAGGAACTTATGGTAGAGGAGTGGTCAGCTGGGGGATGGTCTCTACGTTTGATATCTGCAGACATCATGGTGATGTTCAGTGAAGGTGCAGATGTGCAGATCTTGGTAAGGTGAGCTGTGGTCCTGCCCCCTTTTTGCTAATTCAGCAAGATACCCGAGGCAGTCATCTCCTGGCATAGCACGTGGGACAGGTGTCCAAGGAAGTGTGACAATTCTGACTTGGATGGCCTTAATGCCATGTAACCACCTCCTAGGCTGAGGCTCCAAGGACAAATGCTACAGGTAGGCAACATTGCTGCCCTCAATGATAGCAGTGGTAGTCACCACCCTGTATAATGAGACATACATTTATTTTCCTAGGAAATGTGCCAAATAAATGGAGACTGTTGCCATGTTTGTATTACAATGGTTTCTTTTTGTAGAACTACAGTTTTCAGGTCACTGGCTCAAAAGTGCAGGAAGCAGCAGTTTTAGTGTCTCTGACACTGTGACAATTCCTCCTTCCAGTGGAGCCATGACTAATACTTTGTGTGCACTGTGCATCATGGAACTCTCTATGAAAAGAGAAAAAATAAAGATCATTTTATTGAAACTTAAGGCCTTGTCTAAAATCCAAGAACATCAGAACAGTATTGGAACCTTTCCCATTGCTTTCTGTGGCATATAAAAGCTTTCTTTGAAAGACCACCTAAAATAAGATTGCAGAACATCTTGTGTACAGATTCACTGCTTTGTGAACTCCAGAGAGTTACAGAATAAAAGAAAATTAAAAGATGCTGTACAGGTTCTCTAGAACACAAGACCTGAAGCAGCAGAGAATGGAGAAATGGGCAAGTTTGCTTCAGGGATGAAGACAGTGATGAATATATTCTCTGTTCTGGGGGACTGTCTTTGTCCTGGAGCTCTTTATGCAGCTTTTAAAATAGCTTTTGAAAAATTCGGGTAACTTCTCAAACTAATTTGAATTTCAAACTAATTCAGAATTTCCCAGAATATTGTGAATTGGGCCAGTCATACCAGGCCTAATGTAGTGGGATAGTTGCCATTCCTGTAGTATTTTCCAAGTGATGCTGACTCTAGGGGGGCTGACACTTCCCTTACTGGGGGGGTGAGGATTTGGTCTAGGACTGCTTGCTTTTTAACAGTAGGTGTTGGAACAACAGTCTTCACACAACAGATGATTTATTTGTCTCTCCGGCTTTAAAGTCCGTAAATTTGAGTTCTACAGGGGTTGAAGACAGTGTGGGAAATGTCCCATTTCTCTCTTTTTAATTTTATTGCAAAATCGCAGAAAGTGTTAATTTTACTTTAATGTAACTTTTTTACAGGTGCAGATTCACTCTACAGAAATAGTTTCAGTCTCAGTGATGAAAAGCTTAACTCTCCAACTGCATCTACTCCAAGCTTGCCATCTCCATCAGTAACTCCATGTAAAGGTAAACTTAATTTTAACTACTGGCATTTCTTCCTAATTCTCAACTCTCTAGGCTTCTTTCTGTGAGCCAGGATTCATGTGCATGCACTGACTTTTTCTTTTTTTTTTTCATAAAAATGACAAGAAAACTAAGAATTAGTGTTAAGCACACTGCAGATTCAAGTATTATTGTCTTGATTATAAATAGAAATACCACACTGCATCCACACTTCTTTGCAGGTGACCTGGCAACTCTTTTGATTCTGAAACACCAAGCTAAAGAAAACTACTTTTTTTTTTTTTCGGTTTTTCACTTAAAAGAAAAAAATAAGAATTAACTTAAGCAACTAAGTAACTTAAGTGTCCTGTCTATATACAGAAATATTCAGCCTGAATGCAGGGGTGCAGTAGGTGACTTCTCCAAAACCATATGCTGCCATTGAAGTTAACACAGTTACTGGGGTCCATATAAGCCTTGCACTGCTGATACAAACATGTACTAGTAATTCCTTCCTCCTTTGTACTTTTGCTGTTTCAGAGTGGCTTCTGTCTTGCAGCTGATCTAATTCCCCAGGAGGTTGTTTCATTTAGTTTAACTTAGATTAACTTTGGAGTAGACATATAAATAAATGAACAGATATAGCTACACACTACATGGTGCTTTCATTCCAACTAGTCTTCTCAGATGCATGCTCAAGAGCTTTTCACGCTTTCGTGTCTCTTCCACATTGACCAGTCACAAAAAAGTAAAATGCCTTTTTTTTTCCTCATTAGCATCATACTAGGGAGAAATGATGAGTAATAGTTAATAAGAAGTAGCAAAAACCAAAAAAGGTCAGTTAAACTGGCAGGAAACACTTGTCAAGGAATTACACTAAAGGTCAAGATGCTCTTCCTGATGAGAGGACAAAAAGACAGAAATAGAGTTGGAACCAGCTTGGAATAGACCGCAGAAATGCGATAAGGGAGCCACTTGCAGTAAAACTGGATTGAATGGAACCGGTGGTGTTCTCAGGAGCGGGAATTTAGGTGGATGTTCGGATCCAAATTTATAGTGTATGGACCAAGATCAAAGGATCTGACATCACAGCAAACCAGTGATACTGAGATGATTTAAGAGGGTTAGGTTTGGGTAGGACTGGGAGCTAACTGGGTGGGGTTTGATTAGGGCCATGAATGCAATATCTGAATACATGCGATAAGAAGGACTCCCACAGTAGCAAGGACATGAATTAGTTGACATAGCTTTTTTTTCTCCACTTCAGCCTCTGCTTTTTAAGGAAACTAAACAAGAGGATTGCTTTGCTTCTGACAAATAATAAAACCTAGAATTTTAATTCAGCCTGTTTCTAAGAATGCATTTGGACGTTGCAGCAACCCTGTCGCACTTACCTGAAGACAATCCACGGCACATTTGATACCACTGAAAATGATCTGGGGGGATTGTGTGGTTCCAGTGTTTCTTTTGGCCAGAGAAATATGGCATGGCCAAGCAGTATTTAACTGTTTCTTATTTTACAGCAAAGCTCGGAGACACAAAAGAACTGGAAGACTTCATTGCTGATCTTGACAGAACACTAGCAAGTAAGTAGATTTTTGTTAGTAGGCTGCATCTCACTTGATAGCAATAGTTTTATATAACATGGCTTCATTTTAGTTTGCTAGACCTATGGATCATTAGGTGGATAAAAAGGTAAAATAGACTAAATTCTGGTCTTTGCCAGAATGTCCAAGGTATGCAGTTTAGCTTGTGTGACAAAGGCTGTACTCGGTGAACTCCGGTCCCCACCTCTGAGACAGCTGCAATTCACCCCTCCCTGACAGTATATAGATCAAGTAAACATCACTTGCTTAAATACTCAAAACTCAGCTAAAACGTGGGGGTTTGTTTCTTCATTATAAGTCTGAGTAACTGTAAGGGAGGGAAACCTTTTTATTCTAGACTTTGATTTATGAAAGAATTAAGGAGCAGACATCTGTATCTATAGACTTAGATTAAATGTCAAAATCCTGTTTGTGCTTGTCTTTACCAGGAGTGGAACTTAGATCACACTTTCTGTCGCTATCTAGAAATTGTGTTTTCCAGTTATGGTACTAGGTTCTTCATTATGATTTTTAAAGAAACCCAACAAGAACAAAAAAACCCACCCTCCTATCTTCAACCATGTACTCTGCCTATTCTTTCTGCTTCTTCCTGTGCTGTTATGGACATGATACTTTTTTTGTGGTATGGAACCAGACTATAGACAACAAATTCTAGGACTAGACCTAAATAGCTGCATGAGCAAAACCCCCCTCATAAACTATGAACTGAGAGTTTCTTGTATTCATTAGGTATTTTCCTTTCCCTCTAATTCTTGAAGCCTTGGCCATCTGCCTTGGACTTAACTCAAGACAGCTGCCCTTATGAGCTTCTTACTTCCCTGTCATCTTACTTGTGTCTTAATCCTGGTTTCACTTCTCTTACTTAAAATATATTTCTAGTTTCCTGACTTCTGTCATGGATGTATGCTTGAGCCAACTGCATCTTTACCACTGAAATCTAATTGACTGCTCTTCTGAAAAACTTTTGAGTTTCTGAAGGTTTGTGTAGAGCAAGGAAATCCCAAACCAGCAGATGTCGTCACAAATATATGTCGCTGTATCTTGCACAGCGCGACTGCATATGGTATATAGGTTTCATTGGCCCCTTGCAAGGTACATTGAAGGTGAGGGCAGGGATTGCCACCTTGCTGTAGTGGGTTTGTGGGTTTTTGTTGGTTTTGGGTTTCTTTTTTTTTTTATCCCCACTAAGCAAATCCCTAGTGATTTCAGCAGAGTCTCATTTACACAGTGCCACTTGTCTTACAGTGATACGCTATCTTTATTACGCACAGAAAGTCTGAGGAAAATGTCCAATCTGATATTTATCATCATGTTTTTGAGGAGCTGTATTTATATGCTTGAGGTTACACAGAACTTTGTACAGATGTCTTTTCAAGCCTAATGCGCTCCTTAGAACAGTAATTGCCTTAATTTTTTACACACTAACCTTTTGGCTCTCATATTAGAAAAAGGCATAATTTTGGCCTGTTGGGCAGTCTAGCATGCTGGGCGTAGATAGGGTGTCTGGCATTTCAACAACATGCAATCTTATTTAATATAGAACTCGATGATCTTTCTTGTTTTGTATTTCCAGGTATGTGAAATGAATCTTTGGCATTGTGCTTGCCTATGAATGTCATCTGAAGGATAAGTGACATCAATCGCCGAGAACTGCTGCCCTTGTCTGATAACTTTGCTACCCCAGATATTCACCTTCTGAACATAACCTTTGTAAAATCCTACAAGTATTTAACTGGCAACATCAGTTTTGTTACTTTGCAGGAGATGGAATAGGATAACTTAAGTGTTGCAGCTGTATTTTGCTTTAAAATATAGCTTGAATTTTAATTTAAAGTTGCTTTTATGAAAATATATTTGTAATTTTATATAGTTGAGAACTTTTAATGCTTTTTTCCATTATAATATATTTTTGTATGCAAATAAACCCTGAACCTGGAATGTAGATGTCTGAAAGTTTCATATGAACACGTGAACTCTGAAACATAAGTACAGATTAAGCTCTTATTGAAAACATCAAGCTTTAAAATATCTGATAAGGATGTATTTCCTGTTAGGCAAAATATGGTATACTGTTAATATTTTTCTTCTCAAGTTGCTTAAATAAGAGAATTTTGTACTATGTAAAAATAATACAATCAGGAAAATAATAAAATTAATTGGTCAAACTGTTACTCAGACTTGCTTTAATACAAATGAAATAACACTGACTTAGTACAGATTGGAACAATAACACCTATTTCAAACCCTGTGTAAAAGCTAGCTTGAAAATTCATTCATTCTAGAGATGAAGTACGAGCTGGGAGGTCAGACATTTAGGCCCATGGGTTTAAAGGTGTGGAGATCCTGTACCACCAAGAAAATACCTGTCTGGATGTTTCTGATACCAGCCCCTTGAGTCCAGCAGCCTACTGCTATAAAAAGACTTCCTGGCTATTGGTGTTAGGCTGAAAGAGTGGAAGGTGAACTTGTGTTTTTACAAGGAACCTGATTCTTTCCATGTGCATTGGGCTCTGGAGATGTCATTATGTGAGCTCTCCTCCAGCTGCTGCAGGCATTACACTCGGTTCTGCTGTCTGAGCTGCTTATGTGATTGCTCTCTAATCCGTTCAGACCAAGTCAGCTGGGCTTGTTTAAACTCCAAGTTGTTTTTTGACCAAAGCCAGGCTGGTGAGCAGTTACACAAGTGGTCTGGATGTTGTGCCTCCTTGGTCTGTTATCTTTGCTGAGTGTGTCTGTGCCCGTGGCACAGTGACCACCCAATTGCTTAGGGACCTTAAAGCATGGATTTGGACCTATCTTCTGCAGCTAGGGGAGTCTACTGTATATTTGCTGATGGGAACACCATGAGAATGATGGAAGTCCATCTCCCTGCTTTGGATTTTCTGAAAAAATTGGCCAAAACATTTGGGTCTTGTTAAACGTCATAGGGTTTTTTCCAGTTTTAGTCAGTGGTAAGAAAATGTAATTCTGAACCAGGTACATCTTAATCAGTCTGAAACAGCCTTGAGGTGGTTGTGTGGGGTTTTTTTCCTTCTTTCAGGTAGAAGGGCAATGTAAGGTGGTGGAGTATTTTTCTGAAGAGGAAAAACTGCCTTCAAGGTCTTATGAGGAGCGACTGAGGGAGCTGGGGTTGTTCAGCCTGGAGAAAAGGAGGCTGAGGGGAGACCTTATCTCTCTCTACAACTACCTGAAAGGAGGTTGTAGTGAGGTGGGGGTCGGTCTCCTCTCCCAAGTAACAGGCGATAGGACAAGAGGAAATGGCCTCAACTTGCTCCAGGGGAGGTTTAGACTGGATATTAGGAAAAATTTCTTCCCCAAAAGGGTTATCAAACATTGGAACAGGCTGTGCAGGGAAGCGGTGGAATCGTCATCCCTGGAGGTATTTAAAAGAGGGGTAGACGTGGTGCTTAGAGGCATGGTTTAGTGATGGTTTTTGTCAGTGTTAGGTTGATGGTTGGACTAGATGATCTGAAAGGTCCCTTCCACCTTGGCAATTCTGTGATTCTAACATTTCCTACCCCAGGTTCAGGTGGTAAGTTGTCTCTTAAAACAGAAAAGTAGTGAACTGATTCAGGAGGGTGAAGTTTCGTGTTGCTCTAGGTGAACTGTAAAGTCTGTGAAGGAAGGTGGGACGGCTCAAGTACGAGACAGTGATGAGCTTCTGCATGCTCTGGGATCTTCTCAGAGGCTCCTGCGCAGCAGGAAACCCATTTTGAGCGGCAAGGTAGGCTTGCCCTGGCAAAGCCAGGGCGCTATGGAAATTCACTGCTGCTACACAATGAACACAGAGGAGAAAATCCTTTTGGCTGTCTCTGTGAAACTGAGAGGGGGGCCTGACCCTTCTGCCCCGTCCCAAACGCGAAGGGATGTGTTGCTGTGCAAAGCCAGGGAGGGGGATTCCCTTGGCTGGCGTCAGATTTGCTGTTACATGGGGAGGGAGGGACATCATGCCTTTCAGCAGGAACCGAGGGAAGAGGAACCAGGAGAGCGGAGCCAAGCTCACGCTTTTGTTTTAAGAAGCGTCATTAGTGTAAGGTATGTTTTTAAAGCTGCTTGAATAGCAGCAGCAGCAGCAGTTTGGGCTGGATTTCTGCATTTTAACGCTCTTCAGTAGGGTGAACGATGGAGTGGTGGTGAATGGCGGATGTTACTGTCCTGAAGGCAGAGTACCCTGACTAAGCGTGTGTTAAATAAGCCACGAGTTTCAGAGGAGGCCACCTCAAGCGATGGTGGTATATGGGGGAGATGGGCAGCTGTTTTCTCCCTCTGTTCCTCAGATGGGATTGTTTGAGGCATTGGGCATGAGTTTTTCCACTTTCCCTCTGCGTGTGCAGTTGTTGCTTGATCCCGCCAAACACTCTGGGGCTATTGGAGATGGGGGGTGCACAGGCAAACTGTTGAATTTTGCATTTTGTGTTTTTATGTGTGTGCTTCCACGACCGTCTCTGGAGGATCCAGCATGTCTGGAGCATCAAGACGCATACGGCTTCAGCCTTGGCATGGACAGGCATCTCCTTGCAGCCAAAGGGTGTCACAGAAGTCTCACAAGCCTGGTGGGGGTTGGTGCTGCTCTCCCATCCTTGGCTTGAACCACCTCAATGGGTTTGGGCTAATTCTCTCAGGTGCCATGGGGAACGGGACAGTGATGGAGCCTGAGCAGCCTCGTCCCCCTCGTGCAATGTGGGCAGCATCCTTTGGCAGCTGCCGACGTCCTCATCCGTGGAAGTCCTTTGTTTTGGTGGTTGTGAGTCAGAGCCCAAAGCAACAGAGGTGTTTTTGTCTTAATTCATTATTGCGGCACACCTGCACCAGGCAGAGAGGGGACACGCACACAAACAAGGCTTGTGCAGCTTTGGGAGTTGGAATTGATGATCCTTATGGGTCCCTTCCAACTTGAGATATTCTGTGATTCTGTAATCAGTACTTAAAGTTGGATGTCTCCCTTTATAGAGTGATATCACCAAATTAGCACAGTGCTTTGGAATGGCAATAGTTTGTCCTTACAGACACCCAGTTGTGAAGATTTTTCCAGTATAGGCAAAGGTTTAAAGCAAGGCATGTTCCTCATCTGGTGTAATGTCAGCTGGGGATGGAGTTGGGGATTAAGTCACCATCTATTTGGGTTTTTTAATCTTATTTATGCATGAACAGGTGGAGACTTCTGCTTGCTTATACAGCAGTTCTGGAGATCATCGGCTGCAAAATCTGGGAGTGTCTTTAGTGGAGCTGTTGATCTGAATTCCCTCCCGTTTGTTACGCTCAATTTTGAACATCTTGCTGTGTCAGAAGGAAGGCACTAAAGTAGATGTCATTTCACGGGAGTATGCTTATGATTTAAGTTCATAATCTCATTACATATGGCACTGAAAAATGCATTGCTGAGAAAAGTTCCTGCGGTACTCTGGCCCCAGCAAGCATTGCTCGAGGCTGCACTGTCCTTATGGACCAGCCTGGCTTTTTAATCCTTGTTTTGACCTCCCTCTCGTGCTGTGATGCTGAATTTGGATTCAGAAGAGAGTCTCAGCCCTGTCGTGCCAACACCACGCATCCAGAAATGGAAACAAGGAGCTTAAACTAAGCAGATATGTTGCCGCAACTTAACGTGTGTAAGGTGAGGTGCAGCAGTTATTTGCACGTATGCTCTTTACCTATTGTAAATTCAAGGTTAAATGGATTAGTTTAAACCTCCATCACTGCGGCTTGAGCTAATGTGTCTTATCTTGGGTTCGCTATTGACTGCATGTGTCCTCGGTGCCGTCACCCAGGCTCAGCTGATAGGTGGTAACTCATTAAGCTTGCTAACATGCTCATTTGTCTGAGCCCTTAATAAGGGAGAAAACAGACAACGGAGGGACTTCTTTTCTTTTTTCCTGGCTGCGTGTGTGTCTGTAGCCACTACTGATGCACTGACAGCCGGGTGAGTTTTTGGGAGGGAGGAAAACAGTTGCGTTGGCAGTGATGGAACTTACTTATAGGGAAGGGCTCAACCCTGCCGGCTCCTACAGCCTGTTGTCCCGGTGCCTTCCCCCTGACTCCTTTGTTGCTGGTATTTGCTTTGCAGTACATGCTGGGCGTGGAACTGATTTTCAGCAGGGTTTCCTGATGGGAAGGGTCAGCGAGGGGACGAGAAACTGTGTTCACAGCTTCACAGATTTGTTTAAGCCTTGGATTCAGTAGTGGATGCTTGCAAAGAGAAAACCCACACAGGGCACTTCTGCCTGCTGGGAAACATTTGTGTCTGCAAACACAGATTATTTTTTTTTAGTTCGCATCATTAATTGTTGCTTTTAGATTGTTGTCCAGCTGCTTCACACCCTGCGTGAAGTGAAAAGAATCCACCAGTGGGAAAGGTCCACCCAGCACAGGTCTCTGTAGAGGAACTCAGATGGACTCAGAACTCCATCTGAGTTCATCTTGGATGGTGTTCTGCTCAGACGTACCCTGTTGACCATCCAAGAGGTATTTGCATCACACTGGAGCCCATATGTGAGATTTCATTTATCTGAAGATGCCTAAATGTGCTAGACATGACATCTGCTAGACTGTTGGAGAGAAACTTCCAACGTTGTGATGCTTGGAAGCAAAGCGAGTATCATAAAGCCAATATGACGGCAGCAGCTCTTGAACTAAATCCAGCTCTGCATGCTAATGGCACGAACTCGATACTCTCTGTGGGGAAAACTCCTGTTTTCTATGTTACTTTCTACATCACTGACTTCATTGCAGCCTGGCTAGCAGTTCTAGCTGTCTAAATAACTTCACAATAATGTAAGATGATCCTGGCCGCTATATCTCATTGGCTTAGAGTTGTAAAACAGATCTTTTCAAGGTCCTTTTCTTACAGATTCGAAGCTATCAGTTAAATGCCGCAGATTGGCTTGTGGGATTAAAACAGGCCAGTCAATACAAAGGGACGCTAATCTTTGGTTGCTTTTGCTCTTTCACATCTATGTTTTGGAAACTAAAATGTTTATCAGCTCAAGTTTTAAAAGCTACAGACTGGAGGCCTGTACCTCCATTCTCCCAAGGCATCAGAGCTCGCTGGCTTCTCTGGGAGGCTTGGGGATGCTTAAATGGGCTTCAAACTGGAACTAAGTGTTGCCTTCTCCATAATGCATGGCTGTAAGACTGACCACCACCCTTCGGTTCTGTTTATAATGTATTTCAGTAAAGTATTTCAGATCAGTATGTATAATTAAGGACGTTGCCCTTCTCTCAAAAAACAAATCATGGTATTTTGGTATATACGCAGTCTTCACATTTCCAAAAAAAAATAATTCTTGGTAGTGTATCAAACCAGGTCAGGACTGATCCCACCTGACTTAGGCACTTCTGCAAAACACTGAAGTGAGGATGTTGCCCTTGGCTCCTTCAATAGCTATTACAAGAAGGAGAGGGAGGCTGAATTGTCCCCTAATCATGTTCCTTTGCTACAGTGAAGATTGTAAAAGATTACGGATAAGCAGACTTTTCACTTGGGCTTCTTAACCAGCTGCCTAAAGAAAAGCGTGTGTGTGTCGAAACAAACCCGCCTACAACTGGCCTTAGAGTGTAACAGTTTGTGGGGCTGGAAGAGCAGAGGTAAAACTACCCACCTGGCCAGGGTTACCTGTTTTGGGGCCTTTACATCACATTGTGCCAGCACGGCAGCTTGCTTCAGCCCTGTGAGTTGTGGCATGTCTCCCTGGCTGGGCCGGGCAGGGCAATGCCTGCTGGTGCGGCACCGCTGGGCCGTGCGGGTACGTGCTGGGACCATGGCCTGAGGATAAACCCCCAGGAACTATGTGGTGATATGAAGCAGAGTTGCCAGAACAAGCTGGAGGAGAAACATGCTCCTCATCCTCACCGCTGCCACCGCACTGCCTGCCAATTCCCATCGTGTTAGCCTGGAGAAGAGAAGACTGAGAGGGGACCTCATCAATGCCTATCCAAAGGGTGGGTTTCAAGAGGATGGGGCCAGACTGTTTTCAGTGGCGCCCAGTGACAGGACAAGGGGCAATGGGCACAAGCTGGAACACAGGAAATTCAATCTCAACATGAGGAGGAACTTCTTTACTTTGAGATTGGCAGAGCACTAGAACAGGCTCCCCAGAGAGGTGGTGGAGTCTCCGTCTCTGGAGACATTCAAACCCCACCTGGACGTGTTCCTGTGCAACCTGCTCTAGGTGACCCTGCTTTGGGGGTGGTGGGGGAGTTGGACTAGATGATCTCCGAAGGTCCCTTCCAATCTCTACCATTCTGTGATACTGTGAAGTTCCAGTCAACTCATTTGGCAGGACCAAGGCAGTAACGGGGAATCTCGGGTTGGTGCTTGGGTGTCATGGTGCTGATCTCCAGGTGTTTGCCCTTTGGATTTATGAACCCTCAAAGTATGCTTTCTCTCGTCTTCATCACTGGGCCTTGCCTCCCTACCCCACGCTCACAGTCAGGCCAAGCATGATGGTGTAGCAGGATGTCTGGAGACTTTGTTTTTGTTTTTTTTTTTTAAAAAAGTATTCTAGGATGATGCCAGTGGCTATCTCAGCTGCAGATCGTTTCTAGGCTAATTATCCATAATGAGTGGCTTAATGGCTGAGGACCAAATGGATGCCACTGAAGTCCATGGAAAAATTTGCAGGTGGATTGGGATTTCATTCTGTGTCAGTACATAGCTGGGCTGGTGGCTCCATCAGCGCTCCGGAAAGTCTTAACAAGTTGCGAGGGGGGTCAGCTTTCTCATGCAATGAGAATAGGGGTTTCTGGACAGTATTTGGAACATCTCAAGAGACCTTTCCCTTAAAAGCTAAGTTAAACTCAAGTGAGTGATGATGTTTTCCCCTGCTTTTTCTCCATCTCCCTGAGAAGTAGAGCGATTCACGATGGTGGATGGGGCTCGCTGCCATTCCCCCGCGGGTCTTGCCAGCGGGATTGCGCTGAGAGCTTACACCCATGAATGTTTTGCACTTTTGAGCTATGACTTCAGCGGGCTCTCGCGCAGCGTTAAGCTCTGATCTTGGCAACCTGTCTTCACAGACTGGTTCTTAAGGCTGTGTATAGTTTAATAGCTTTATGCTCTTGGAAAACTGATTTATGAGCAGTAGCTTTATGTTTGTTTATGTATAGAGTTTATGATGTGAAACAAAATGCATGTTTTTCTTAGATGCCAAACAGAACAGCTCAGCTCTCAGGCTCCAAATAGCGTCCTAGATAATTTATTTTGTTGACAGCTGGTACAGCGTGCTGCTAATACAACAGTAATTATTACACATTAGCAGCTATACACTGGCTGTGTCAAAGCTCTTTGGCATGCTCTAATAAACACCACTTCAAAGCACAAGGCAGATTTCTCTAGCATGCAGCGACCCTAACTTAGAGGGAGACAGTGAAAGTTTGGCTCTCGCCCGATGGCTTGGCCAAAGGATGATGGTGGTGTCAGTGGTCCGAAGCCCGCATTAACGCTGAGTTCAGGATTAGGACCTCTTGCTTGCAGCACTTCTGCAGCTTTAAATAATCTTGTAGGAAATGCCTTGCCCTAGCAAGTGTCTCTGGCATTGCCAAGCCCTCCTTGAACAAAATTAAGAGGAGTAACTTGGGGGGCTTTTCTGAGCTTGCTACTGGGTAATTCCAGCCCTGTTGATTGCAGGGGGAAGTTGCAGAGTTTCCAGAAACTTGTCGAAAAGACATTAGTATCCTTGCTTGGTGTTTTCAGTAATGTATTTCATCAGGGACCATGTGGTTCTTCACACCTTCACCATCCATGCAAAGTACCTTGTAACGCACAATGCTTCCCATGAGCTCTTCTCTTCCCTCTTCCCTCTACTTTCTTTTGTACATAGCTAAACCCCTCCTTCCAGTGCCCCCTTCTCAAATTGGGCCAAAAGTTGAGCATCACAACCCGCCTGGCAGCTCGTCCATCTGTGGAAAAGCAGGAGGAAAGAGGAGTGACCCAGCCAGAAGCTGCAGAATTCTTGTCCTCCTTCACCCCTTTTTGTGTCTCAGCGTTCACACGGTCTTCTGTGGGAAAGTGCTGTGAGGGACATGAGCCCCTTTCCTGTAGCCTTGGAGGCAGAAAGCAGGCGGAGCCAGAGCTGAGCTAATGAGACCCTGCTCATCTCTCCAGGGTTTTAAATCTCCTGTGTCCTAGCTGGCCCCATCCCCCTGAGTTGTGAAGCCATAGGAAAAGTGTAGGAGTAAATACTGTGCATACATAACAAGCCTTTAGACTCTTCTCTGCTGGACTCTGGCCTTCTCCAGCATCGTTGGTGCCCCACTATGTAACGAGGGCCAGCAGCTCCCCCATCACATCCCTCCTTGGTGGCCCAACGGGGGTGTGTGGTGGCCCTGCTCCTACGCCCTGCCGGCACGTCTGACTGAGCCGCAGCCTTGCACGCACCTTGGCTGTGCTACAGCAGTGGCGAGCACCGAAAAGCAATAAAATAAGAACAGGGCTTTATGTGTAAGGGTTTTCCGAGATCCGATTTCACACTTTCTCTGCTGGCTCATGTAGTTTTCTGTTTCCTCTGTCTGTTTTGCGGGGTGTTTCAACCATGGGGTTTTTAATTAATGTTTTTTTTTCATGCTGGTGAGAAAAGGTTTAGTTGGCTCTTGTGTTAGAGGGAGGAAATCTTGTCACGTCCAGTTGTGCATGCTTCGTTTAATGCACTTGATAAAAATGTAAGGTTTTGCCATCACAGAACTTGTGCTACGGAAAGATGCACCCAGTGGCCACTCCAACTTGTTGTTATTTTTAAGTCTACGTGTAAATTAAACTATATTCGTTGGTGATTTACCCATGGTTGATCTTGAGAATCACATCGGCTTCACCAAACCCAGCTTTTAGGTTTCTGGGTAGCAGAATTTGGTAGCTGACCTGCAAAACATTATTTTGGTGAGGCATAACCCTGGCTTTGTAACATGAGTGTAGCTATGCTGACTCCTCTATGACTCCTATATGACTCTTCTATGACTCTTCTATGACTCTATAACTCCTCTATGGAGTTATGGCATGGTTGTCCGGGATTGCCCAGCAGCTGAGCTGACAAGTTGTCTCCGCTTTCCAGTGTCTCTCCTGGAACTTCACCTGCTTTCTAAAGCAGCACGTCCGTGTGGGAAACGGCTTCTTGGCAGCTTTTCCCAAGCGCCTGTGTCAGAATTAAGGAGAGCAAAACTGATTGCGAAGAGCCCGTGTGATGAGTTCTCGTGCTACTTGCTGAGTTTAACCTCACGTGTACAACGTGTTTGTTGCACCTCAGAGAAGTAACTTTTTTACCTCGCGCTAGGCTAGTGTTTCTGGCTTTTCACAGAGCTTCTTGGAGCCATTGGTAGCACTTTTTTCGGTTTTCACAGGTCAAAGTGCCATCTCCATTTTCTTTAATACTCACCAAATCCTCTCATGTGCTGACTGAATATTGTCCCATACGTTTATTATGAATGTACGTCCCCTGAATTCTATCTGTTTACATTTTATTGCTTTCAGTGCTGGTATAATTTTCAGTAGCGTTTTGGCCTTCTGCGTGTCAGTTTAAACATCAGTCACAGGTGCTTTCAAACTCACCTCTTGCTGTACTTTTCCATATCTCCTGGTCCTCCTGGTAGCTGCAGTCTGAGGGCTCTGCTGGTTCTGGCAAACTCTCCCAAGGATGCTCTTGCATCCTTCCTCATGGATAGGAGACACTTGCTCTGCTGCCTTGGGGGGCTCTGAGGTCTTCGAGCCATTCTGCCGTGGAGGTTTTTCACCATCACTGTGCCCATAAGACCAGAGTCCCTACAGTCTCATACAGGCAGATGCCCAGGTGGGTTCTTTGGCTTGAGGAGTCTTTCCAGCTCTTGATAAATGTTAATTGTAGGTCTTTCTTTGAGAAATGCTGGCCCGTGTTGTTCTTTTTCAGTTGTGTCCCAAAGCTGGCCTGCAAGCTGGCTGCGGAGGAGGGCATTCCTTTAGCTCCGGCAAACACCATCTTCAGCTTCAGCTGGTGATCAGCATTGCTAGAAGAGGATGAGACCAGAAAATTCTGTTTAAATATGCTAACACCCTCAGATATTTAACTTCCCCAGGAGCACAGTTGGCCTCATCTTACTAGACTAGGTAACTTCTTTAAAAAAGAGCCAATTCTGGAAAAGCTCATTGTTGGCAGCAGTAATGAACCTTCTCTCTGTTCTCTGGGGTGAAGTGTCAAATCATCTCTGTTCAGCATCTGCGTTTAGCAACACATTTCAGTTCTGCTTCACCCTCGGGTGAAATGCCTTGCTAGAGCGCTATAAAATCACATTTCCCCACAGATCTCAGAGCAGGCATCTTTGTGAAATGCTCGTGCTAAAACGCTGCCATCCCTCCAGCCTGCAGATGAAAATCAAAGCGTTGTCTATGGTTCGGAATGGGAATAGGACTGTAATGATCCTGAGCAGAGTGCGAGTGTGTGGGAGTGTAGGAAATTATTTTGTAAACTCTCATGGCACACAAAGAAATTCAGACAAAAAAAATAAAAATCAAAAGAACTGCGTGGCAGAGAAAAACCCTACTTTTCTCCCCAGAACATTAAATTCTCCTATCGTGAGACACAGTCACCTTAAAGGTGCACCTAAAGACAGCCAGATTTTACCCTTATTGGGCTCTTTGTTTTCCTTACCCCTTAGGAAAAAAAATTATCCAGCAGTACCAGCAGCTCAGTCTGCATCTTTGGGAGAATTTTCTCCCACACAGATTTCTACAGTTAAGAGCATTGACACCAAGTTATCGGAATTTGCTGTCTGCTGTTGTTTTTTTCCTTTTTTTTTGGTGATTAAATGGCTTAACTTCGGAGGATGGGCCCTGGGTGTATGGGCTGCTTTGTTTATCCCTGTCAGGAATGGGGGTGTAGGGGAAGGGAAAATACACCAAAACAGTGGGCAATCTTGACTGGAAAACATTTAAATATTTAAAATGTCAGATCCATTTTAGTATTTCTTTAATATGACGCATCCACAATGGCTCACATTTTATTTCCGGAGTCTATGGGCTTGTGTTTAAGACTAAAACAAGCTTTTCTCCCAGTGATGGCTGGGCCATCTGCCACTCTTCCCTAGTCCTCATGGCTGGGTGGCTAAATAAGAAGGAGTCATTCAGCTAACCTCAGCATCTGCCAATTGTGCTTTCCCAGTGACCTTTCCAAAAACTGACTTCTTTTTGACTAAAAATAAATTTTACATTACCAGGCTTGAAGAGGCAGACATCCTTATGCATTTTGAATAACATCTTTGTTTCGAAATGTCTCTTGGCCCCCGTGTAGTGAAAGCCTGACATTAAAAAAAGGTGTTTAAAATTGGTGCTGAGTATTGGCTGATTCTCCAAATACAATAGGACAGTTGAGCTTCTGTGCTCTCTTGTGACATGCCATCATTAGCACCTCATGAAATGGAGGGGAAGGAGAGTAAAACCACTCAAACATTTCTGGAAACCTTCCTTCAGCTATTTTTTTTATGCAGGAATTTTTTCACTTTCAGAGTGCCCCCGTTTCAAACCATTTCACCAAAACAACACATCTAGCTTTTGATGAAAAATTTTCAGGCAGATCTTATTTCTCAGGCTTCTTCTCTCTTTCCACCCAGGGAGGAGTAGTTGGTGTGATGATGACCATATCCAAAATGGGAAATAGACTCCGAACTGATCCAGTTCCTCAAGGAAAGCCTTTCCTTTTGGGGTTTGGCATGCATACATATGTGTGTATATATACATATAAAAGCTTGGCCTGAAATATGACAGTGATCATCCTTAAAATGAGAGCTCAGTAGTGGAGGTGAAGCTGCAGAAGTAGGGAAAGGGCAGGTGGGATTTGGAGCGCACTGGGCTGTGATGATTTGCTTTCTCAGCTTCTGCCATACAACAGAATTTGGGGAAGAGCTTTCAGAGCTGGAGCTACACGAGCCAGTGTGTCCTTGCATGCAGTACCATGTTAATAGACTGGAAACTGGGCTCCCAAAAGTGTAATTCCTGCTTTATATCTGTATGTAAAAATGGATTTGCAATATGTGTCTGTTAAATCACTGATATCATTTCAGACGGTTTCCTCCACAGTTTACAGATCATTTCCTAAAGCCAACCCAGTTCCATTGCATCTTTTGCCTCTTGCAGTAAATACTTGCAAGATAAATATTCATTTTTCCTGGCTTTTGTGGGAGATCAATGGCAAGATGACAGACCTGCCAGCCCTGCAAATGTAGACTTTTTATCAAGAAGGGATACTTCTTGATATGTGTCTGTATGGTAGCGATGTGTGATTGCAAACTGACCACGCTAAAGGGGGAAAGCAGGAAAACCGACCCCACTTAGCTTTGCTCAGACAAGGGCTCAGCCTCTTATTTTTCCTATTCTTTGGCTTTTCTCCAACTGACGTGTTGTCGAACTTTTATTTTCCCTATAATCAGGCTGATATCATTGAGATTTGCATGGAAACTGATGCTCTCAGCTCATCTCAGCGCCAGTATTACAACAGTCTCTTGTTCCTAGTGGAAAAAAGATGTAAAATCTCCAGATGGCCCCAGTTCGTGTGCTGAGTAATTTGCTAGCCTATACGCAGGGGCCAGTTTGATGCCTTCGTCTAATTCCATGAAACCAGAGGAGAAGTAGAAAAAGAAAGGATCTATTTATATGGTATATGCATGTGTACTTGTTCGTTGGGTCAGTGTTTCTCTGCTGCTTCTGTTTGCAAACCCCATGGGACCTTGCCGCTGCCACCTGGGTGATACCGTCCTCTTTTGTGAAGAAAAGGCCCCAGGGTGCTTGGTTATCCCCAAATGGAGCAAAGATGCCTTTGTTTTGGGACCCTACAGCTATTCCACTGCTGTGTCAAGCTCCCTGCAGATTCAGGCAAGCATCACTAATGGCTTCTAAGTTTTGCTGAAGTTGTTGGGGCCAGTGTCCAGTCCTTTGGGGGGTGAACTTCTTGGTTTAAAGGAAGTTTGGTCTCAAACTCTACCAGCTGAAGTAAACCATTCCTCCTCTGTCTAGCAGTAGCTAAAGGGAAATGGCTGGACTGGTGGAATGAAAACCCACTCATGTCCTCAGACTTGGGTACCCTCATTTGGTACCATCAAAGCAGGTCTGGCAGAAATGGGTCATGAATCACGATCAGATAATGCTGGATAGATGGATTATAGTGTTAATAATACTGTCACTCATCCAGAGGAAAGAAGCCGATGGATAGGCCTTGTGTGCCTTCCCTCTTCTGCCATATTTAGTTCCTGGCCAAAGCTTTGGGAAAAATAAACTGCTTTTAACAGAAGCTTGCCCAAAAAACACCCGAATATTGACACAGGGCTGCTGCCGCATGGCAAGATTGAATCTACCTGGCTTGTTGGCTCGCTCTCTTCAGAAACCAAGCCACAGTCCAAGCTGTGAACAAGTCATAGTGTGACGCTCCTGCCTGATGCAATTTGAAGCAGCCGATGCAGGAATGCACACCGGAGAGCCAGCCCAATAAAAATCAAGACCTACTTTGGCGGTGGATTATGTGTAAGCCACAGGCATTTCAGCTTTTAAAGCCTTGGCTTCGGACCATTTTTTCCTATTTAGCTCACTACTTGCTTTAACCAGAGCTGAGAAAGATGCTGACTCCGTACTGTGAAACCTCAGCGACCCGGACGAGAAGATGATGTGACTTAGTGCCAGCATCGTGCTTGAAGTTACTGTCTGTTGTTGCAGTGATGTTCAAAAGACCTCCAGCTCCTACTCCTGACCCCATGTGAGAGTCTCTCCTGGCAGTCCCCACCTGCAAGCCAAATCAACCCAAGTCCCTAGCAATTTTAGGGAAATAATGGTGTTTTGAACTAATAGGCTTCACATAGGTCTTTTTCCTGGGCAAGAAAGCTTGAGTGGATGGTTTCTCCTCCTACATGCACACAGGTATTTTTTCTTTATATGTCATGCAGAAACAGTCCCTCCTGTTTACAGTTTTTTGGTAAGCTTGCAACCTTGAGGTATACAAGATGCTTCAGTGAAAGGAAATAGAGAGTTCTGAGGTGCGCTTGGGGAGGAATCCTGCTTTTTGCTTGGGGCTGTTAAAATTGCCCAATATCTGGGGCTTTTCGGCCTTTGGGTCTGCAGGGGGTGTAGGAAGGAGCAGTGGGTGGAGGTCTGAAGCCCTCTCCTTGCCTCCATCCTGATGTGAAGGGCGTCTCTGAGGAGTGTCTGCCTCCCCGGGAACACCCCTTGCAGGCACTGAGATCCCTAGCAAAAGGGTCTATTTTCACATGTGTCAAAATTAGGGCCAAACAAGTAGTATTTATTTACGTGGTATGTGTAGGTGCTTTTCTGACTTCCTTGGGAGATGTCCTCTTTCCACTCTCTGCCCTCCCCATTCATCTTCTCCTCTCCTGCCTCCCGTGCTCCCCCCTCCCACCCCCCTGATGGATTACTCTCGCTAACAGGAATTGGGGCTGGCAGGCTCTCCTGTGGACGGAGAAGGAATTGGCCTCGGCAGCTGCGTGAGAGCTGGGGTGGTGCAGCTTGGGTGTCCTCCAGGCCCCTGACTCACTGCAGGGGGGCACAGGGGGTAAGAACATCCCTCCTAGGGGGCTGACCTGCTCCAGTTTGAACTCCAGGCCCCTTTCCACCTCTTTCCTGTCCATTTTTGGGTTTCAGGATTCATAGGGGAGGAAGGGCTCTCTGAAAGGGACCGGGGCTGCAGATGGACATCGTCATGGTGCTTGGACCCGCCCTGCTTGGGAAAGGCTGCATGAACATTTTTGTCCGGCTGGTCGGCTATGTAGTGTTATTTTGGTATGAGTCAGGAGTGACTGACTTTGCCTGAAATAAAGATGCCTTGTAAGAAAGCATCCCTCTTCCAGAAGGAGGTGACTCACTGGAGATGTGCCTCCTCCCTTTGCGGGTACAGCCCCCCGCTGTGATCCCCTTTGGAGCCCTTCCTGGGTTTCTTTCACCCCAAAACACATGCTGACTTTTAGAAGCGGAATTCAACATCCCAGGCCAAAGTCTGCACCTTGTGTGGGCCAAGTGGCTCCTCGGTCCCCTGCAGGCCACATCCAAGGTCTCCATTTTGGATTGAGTTCAGATGAGGGTTAAAAGGCACTGTCATGAGCAGTTACTCTGATTATCTGTGCTTAATGTACACCTTAGGATTTTCTCCAGTATTTCTGGTCCAAGCCCAGAGTCTGTGGCCGGTTGAGGACACAGGTCTGCAGCCAAGATCTGTGGCGGGGGCCTGTCTCTGTAACCGAATACTGGCAGCAACTGATCATAAAAGTTCTCCGGCCCCTGGAAAGACTTCCAAGGCTTTTAAATTACTGACTGCATTCCTGATCTCACTGACAAAAACTTCTGTTTCTGCAAGATGTGGATGCTGAAATCAGGCAGGGGAGAAGATGCTTGAGACAAGGAGCCACAGCAGCCTACAAGCAGAGCAACGAGCTGGTTTTAGGCACTGAGAACCAGGACCTTGCTGGAGGGAAGTGCTGGCCCAGGTCAGCACCTAAACCCAACCCCGTTCCCGAACACCTCTCTGCTCCCCAGCAATACACCTTTCTCACCGCTGCCCTCCAAGGATCTCTTCCAAGGTGTCTGCTATTCTGCAAAGGCAAGAGTCTCCTTGGTGGCCAAAAATGCCTCATGAGCACTGTGATTTTAAAAGTTAAGCATTGCAATGCAGAAGTTTTTATGAAAAAATTGGAAATCAGTGCTTAAAAGATACTGTTTCACTCCTATGAAGTGTCACTAATGGTGACAGAAAAAAACAGTATTTGTAGACATTTCTTTTCCTTGCAAAAAAAGTGGAGGCTTAGCAGTAAATTACAGTCAGGGAACTGGTATCTTCTCACCCTGGAAATGGGCACCGTGGCTTGGCTGGGCATCTTTCCAGTCCATTTTTACCAACATTAACGGTGCCCATAGAGATAAACCTCTGTGATATAAACGTAAGGTTTAGCTTCAGATTGACTTTGCATGGGAATAGCAGCTGTAGAATAGCAGTATTTTTTCTCAGATTTTCTCAAACATAAGGCTTGGGTTTGGAAAAAAAACACATTAAATTAGTGTATAGCATGTCTTAGGCTCTTTTTTTTCCTCACACTGAACTGCTGTAGCCATCAAGGAGATAGCTGCAGCACGCAACAGTGTGAATAAAGGAGGTGCAAAAATCTACTTATTGCCTTATGTAGTCCACTGAGAAAGGAGAGCATGCTTGGGCAGAGCAGCCCCACCAGAACTGAGATGTTTGGGTTGAACAGTCTCCTTAGGAAGCTCAGGGATGCTCTGGAAAACAGCAAGAACAAGTTAGCTTGCTTCTGAAGTGTAGCATCCTCTTGACTTCCCAAAAGAATGATGAGTCCTCAAGGTTGCAGCAGAAGGATGGAGTGGTTTCATATCCCCCCCAAAATCTGGTGTAATTGTGAGCTGCAGCCCAGAGGGTGGCTCCCCTCTCTTCACCCCGATGTGTTCCCTCTCTGCACTTGGATGGGAGCTGGTGACGACCTATTGTATATGGTGCCCCACAGAGACCTTGTGTTGGTTTTGCAAGGGAAACAGTAGTCACCTGGGGCTGGGGCTGGAGCTGGGGCTATGTTTGGGGAGAAGTGAGACCACTCCTCATCTCTTCCTGCTTGTCAGGGACCTGCAGTGTCAGATGAGTGTGGGGCCATAGTAGGAGTATTTTTCTCTCTTCTTTTTTTTTTATTTGAATAACCCCATCTGAAACTATAATGAGGTAAGAGCTAATCCTACTGCAAACAGTTTAAATGACAAATGTTTAAACATCTGAAGATGGTTTTAGATGAAGCAAATGAAGCAAAGCCACAGGAAAAGCAGAAGTCACTGGCTGTGGCTTTACAACCTGAAACCCATGTGAGCTTGGGCACAGCGGAGCATTTTCACAGGGGAAGAGAAATGTCTCCTTCCTTTCAGGCAGTGCTGTGGCTTCGTGTGAATATTTGTCCTCAGCTGGGAAACAAATTGAGGCACGGAAGAAGATGAAAAGCTCAGTTTCTTCTCTCTGTCCAAGGAGGGAGAGGGGGACTTGTGTGGCTGAGCTCTGTTGCTGCTGAAGCACTTTGAGCCAAGCAAATGGCAGGAGATCGGTTCAGCTCGTTGCTCCATCATTTGCATATGTGGCTTAGATTTGAATACACAAATTTTGTTACTGTCAGGTAGAAAAAAATCTGTAACATAGTTACTGCAGCTAATTGTGTTCTTGTACTTAGCTAATGCTTAAAAAAAAATGCGTTCTGACATGGACATTGGGAAATGCCTGGGGTGGTGAGAATCATAGAATGTGTTGGGTTGGAAGGGACCTTTAAAGGCCATCTAGTCCAACCCCCTGCAGTAAGTAGGGACATCTTCAACTAGATCAGATTGCTCAGAGCCTCATCAAGCCTGGCCTTGAATGTCTCCAGGGATGGGGCCTCCACCACCTCTCTGGGCACCCTGTGCCAGTGCCTCACCACCCTCATCGTAAAGAACTTATTCCTAATGTCTCATCTAAACCTACCCTGCTCTAGTTTAAAACCATTGCCCTGGGGATCCCTGGTGGTCCTTGGCCCTGGAAGGGGTTATAAGTCCCTGCTCACTTGCTGAGCGGCAGTGCCACGGGGCTGCAGGGCTACTCCTTGTCCCTGTCTGAGAGGCTGGAGCCTGGCAAGGGATGATGTGGCTCGTCATGTTCTCTGCTTTCAGTGAGCCCTTGGGCCAGAGCTGCCGCTCATCCAAGTCAGGCTGCAGGACTCGTGGCTGTTGCATTGATGCGATGGGGCAGCGCTGGTGGGACAAGACTAAACGATATATCCTGCTCTGGAAGGGTTTCTGGCAACATGGAAAATCCTGCAGAAGGAGGAAAACATCATTAATTACAGTGCTAAAAGTACATGAAGGGGATGCCAGCGAATGGAGAACCCGGTCATCTCCATTGTACCACATAAAGGTGATCTACACCAGTAGCTTATTTTGCTACCCCTGTTCCTGCACACTTGTGTGACTAAGTAATTGCACTTCATTTAATTGTGTCTTTCTGATTAGTCTGATACATTAATTTATGGCATTCCTTGATGCCTTTGATGAACTTTTTGTGCCGAGTAGGCCCCCTCATTTTTATCTTCTGACACTCAGCCTGAAAGGAGCCCTGCTCCTGCCTGAATAACATGCTAACCTTGGACACCAGATGCTTGTTCATTTACACCAAGATCCCAAATTGTCTCTGGTGAAAGCTGATATTGTCTTAAGTCTGTTGATTCCAATGTAAACAACGTTCTGGCCTTGGAAACACAAGGCTACTGTCAGATTTGGCCTCAAGCTTCTCCTCTTCTCCATTTTTGAAGGCCAGAAATACTCGAGCACCTTCTCCAGCCCCCCATCAGCTGCCTTGGACTTTGAGGCATCACAAACAGGGGAAAAAAAGCTCTCCAGACCTTCCCAGCAGCCCAGCTGTGAATTGCCCCAGTTAGAACCAGTTTATAGTGATTTTTGCAAGACTTTTGATAGACTTGGAAACCGGTGGTCCAAGGCTTGCCCCCTAGTGGTAACGAGACTCACGTGAGTACGAGTCTTTGAGGACATGCCCACCTAAGCAGGAGCAAACACATCATGGGGGATAATATGAAATCTGGAGAGAATTTTAAAAGCATATTGAAATATTTAATAGTGACAAAGTGACTCAAAGAATAGCCAGGGGAGTGTCTCCCAATGCTACCACTGAATTGCTCTTTGGTAAGAAAGGATAGCAAACTGCTGAGGACACACAAACTTAGCCAAAAATCATATTATCTTTCAGGACAATGTCTCTGATTTGCTCAGGTCAAACAGTCATCTATGTTTTTGTCTGCCTGCCTTAGACGTGAACATTTTAGGAAGCTAAAGCTATGACAAGTATTCAAAACAAAGCAATGAGACTCCAAACTGTCTCAAACCTAATTTCAGAGAAGACATCAGAAATTATTATTCTTCTCTTTACCTTATGGCATTTTAATCCTTTGCTTGACTTGTGTCACATTTTTAAAACTTCCCCTGCAGCCAGAAGGGCTGGAAACTTCACTTAAGAAGAGGGGGGAAATTTCACCTAATGTGGTCTCCAAAGAGACTTTCACGATCTCTGAATAAAAACTGAGCGCTCCAAAGTCAATAAGCTGGAGCTTGGAAGGGCGAAAATAAAAAATGATTCTTCATTTATGATCAGGGTTAAGTATGGCAGCTATGGCTTTGCCAGGTGTTCTGTGTGCCACTGTCTTTGATGGCATGTAGATATTTACTATCTAGACAGGTTTCTTTCTGAAGTGTTGTTAAATCAGGTAGGAATTTCTTAATTTGCTCTCTTCTAGCCTGAGATTTAAGGAACTCATCAGTAAGTCATTCTGGACTTCAAATAAGATCTTTGATTTCATTTTAGGCTTCTCAAGCAGATGTTGTGACCGCTACGTAGGTCCATGGTGAGCAATGAGAGTCATACAGGTATTTCCAGCTATTTTTTTGTAGCTCTTTCACAGCTTACAAGCCAATTCTCACCTTCCTTCCCCTCAAATATTCCCCAAGGATGAGACACCAGTTTTGGCCTCATACTCTTTAGGTTAGATATTAGGAAGAAACTCTTTACTCTGAGGGTGGTAAGGCACTGGAACAGGTTGCCCAGAGAAGGGATGCCCCTTCCCTGGAAGTGTTCAAGGCCAGGCTGGATGGGGCTTTGAGCAGCCTGGTCTAGTGGGAGGTGTCCCTGCCCATGGCAGGGGATTGAAACTAGATGGTCTTTAAGGTCTCTTTTAACCCAAACCATTCTATGATTCTGTGAGTCTGCTGCAAATCCCATGCAGCCTCTTCTTGCATTCACCATAAATACAAACCAATGTCCCTTGCAAGCTTCCCAGGAGGTCAGGACCTGCACTGTCATCTCACACAAGTCCCCACATCTATTCAGCAAATGAGGGCGAGCCACACCTGTTTTTTTGGTAATGACTTTGTCCAATGCAAAGGGACAAACCCATGCCATTTTCTGTCTTTTGTATTGTACCGCTGTGTATGCAGGGACTAGTGGTTTCAGAGGTGCTGTCGTACAAGCCTGTATATCATAGAGGCATAATCAAATACTCTCTCTGTGCACAGCAAAGCAAGTTTGGCCAGAAGTCTGGGTAAGCAGAGCTGTGGCGACCTGGGGCAGCCTGAGTGCAACAGCTCTGCCAATCTCGTCTTGGAAAGCCTTAACCCCAGCTGTCAATGAGGCTTCGCAGCTCTTTCCGAGCCTGGAAATGTAAAATGACCTTCTGTGAGTCCTACCCTATGCATTTCTTCCCAACGTGACCGCCGCCTTTGAGGAAGTGCTTTGCCAGAGGTGAGGTATTTGTCCACCTGCAAAGGTAAAGCCTGAAAAAGCTCTTCCGTGGGAGAGAAATCTGCGTTGGGGAAGGGAGAAGGAACGTTTCTGCTGATGGAAGACTTGGTGGTAAAAGTGTTTTTTTCTGTTTTTTATGGGAAGGAGCAATTGACAAATCCATCCCGCCCGTGCTTTTCGTGTGGCATTACAAAATTAGAAAGTTGTTTTTCAATGAACATGAAATTGCTGAAGAATAGAAACCGAAGTGCCAGAAATAGCACTGGGCTCTTTGAAGCCACAAAGAGGAGGCTGTTCTGCTGGGAGATGCCAGGCCTAGGAACACGAGTTTTCTTTGTTCGTACGCCATTATGCAGCAGCTGGCGTACTTTGAGCACAACTCCCAGATTTGCTTGTGCTGTTACCTCCAGACGAAGAGAAAATAGACACAGGCTGTGAGTGGGGGTCAAGAGAGATCTGAGTCCTTCAACCCACCTAGCCCAACGGGGCAATGATCTTCTAAGGAGACACATGGTAGGGTAAAGAACAGGTCTGCAAGTGAAAATTTGGAAGGAGCAAATTATTTGAGCCCCCTAAAGAGTGTTTCTTTCTGTGCTGTCTCAGGAGGGATGAAGAAATCCCAGTTCTTTCTCTTAGGAGGTACGGCTTTGTCTCCAATGTCATTGTCACCATCTCCAGTGAGTTTTGCACTGGGGATGGTGGCAGCTGACACAACCTGTAGGTTGTCCACCCCTCCTGAAAGGAGCATTTTAGTGCCCTGTTTGAGCCGTTTGGCTCAAAATGCAGCTAAGGACAACTTGCATTCCTACACATCTCAACACACGCCTTCTTCAAAGCCATACTATTTCTCTGCTCGGGATCAATTATCCACAGCCTAAATGGAGAACAAGACATCCGAAAAATAGGTGGCCTACAAAAAATACTCCCAACAACTACCTCCTGCCTGACCATTGGCAACCTAGCCCTAATAGGAACCCCATTTCTAGCTGGATTCTACTCAAAAGACTTAATTATCGAAAGCATAAACACCTCATAATTAAACACATGAGCCCTCCTCCTAACTCTCCTAGCCACATCGTTCACCGCAACCTATACCCTACGCATAACATTACTAGTTCAAACAGGACATACCTGAGCAACAGGCACTGATGGGGTTAGTGCTGAGACTGTCTGAAACCCCTTCACAGTTACACCTCAACGCCAGGAAGGGCAAATCACAGGCAAGTTCGGTTGGACGCAACTCCCCAAATATGTCACCTAATGAGATAGTTGAACCGAGCGCAAACACACACGAGACAACTGTAGAAACCTGTTATGTTTTACCTGGCGCAAATGCACATCTTTGGGTAATTGTGACCCCATCCTACCATCCGTCTCTGCTTTCTGGATGGATGATGTCTCGGCTTGAAACTCAGAGCTGCTTTTTCCCCCTCAACTGTCCATGACTGTGCCCCGGCTTCTCACAGCCCCAGTTCAGCTTTTGGTGTCAGAAACGAGGATGGTCACTAAAACCTGCTGACCTTCCAAAGAGCCCCAGACTAAACCCTAACTATGTTTTTAATAAAGGGGAAGGTGCTGACTCTGAAGGCTTTTTGTCTCGTGTACTGCGTGCCGGATAACGGCATAAGAGATTCTTGTAAATTGGAACTTTATTAAACTTTATTAAAGGACTCGCAGGAGCGAGGGCTGTGCCTTCCAGCCTTGTCATGGGAGAAGTGCTGCAATAAAACTTAGTTTTAAAACTAGGCTACAGAAAGCAGGTTTAAGCGCTGTCAGTGCTTTTATTATATGGGTATGCACGGAAACATTTTCTTAACTAATGAACACATGGTGAAGTCGTTAATTAGTTTTAGGTGCTTGCGAGCCTCTGTGCATTGCACTGTTTAATTGCTTGCTCAGTTTTCAGTCTATGAATGGTGCAGGAATAAATGCCCCATGGAGCCAAGCTTGAGGACAGACAACCACAATGCAAGAGGCGGTTAGGCACAGTTTCTCCAAGGAACAGTAGCCAAGATCTGGGGGAAAAACCTGCCAAAATCATCAGCTGAAGTAAGTAACTCAAGAAGGAGCTGGGCAGGTTTCCAGAGCTGCGGCATATGAGGTAAAGCCATTAACAGGATTTTTAGTTTTAAGATAATGAGAGATTGGTTAGTGATTGGGATTTCCTGGACTCCCAGGGCTTCGGAAATGGTAGAAACACGGACATGGATGGCTCTCCTGGGGGAAGCGGGCACAGGGGCTCCTCTGTGCCCACCACTAGCCTCCCCTGCCCCAGTGCCCACCCAGTTCCCCGCAGGAGGAGGTGCCTGGCAGGGAGGGTCCGCACCATGCGGTGAAGTCCCCTGTTTGGCCTGTCCCTCCTGCCCACTTGGCAACGGCTGGTGGTCTGCACCCAGAGGAGGATGGGGTTACTGCCTTGGCAGGGGGTCCTTTTGGATACTTTTGTTATATTCCCTATTCTTCCAGTTATTTGGACAAAGGAGCTGGTTCTTTTCAGGGACAAAACTCACGAAACCCAGCTGGTGACCACGAGAGCACAACGGGTTGCCCGCTTGCGAATTGTAGCTTCTGGGGTTTTAATGCCAAACCCTGTCCTTGCATTTGGAGGAGCTGGAGAGAAATTTTTGATTTTTAAGTTTTTTTCGACAGGGTTGTGCTAAAAAGTTGGAGGAACACATAAAAATGAATCAGTCACTGACTGTAGGGTCTAAGTGTGGGCAGACCCAGAAACAGGTTTATGTGTGCTGGCATCCTGCTGAATAGCCAGCAGGACCTTGGGTGAGGGATTAGGCATCTTATTGAGCTGCTTATTTGTCTGTGTCCTTAGGTTTTCTGCATGCCAGGGGCTGGAGCTGACCCTCTCAGATCTGACCCAGAGGGCTGCCATCCTGCTGCCCTTTTGTGCCTGGTGGCCTCTGAGTGATGGCAGCCAACGTTTGCCATGCCCATGGGGAGAGGGAAGATGTCCCCTCAAAATCCTCTGATTGATCTCTCCTTGATCCTCCCGCATGAGGTGCACATAGCATAAATTAACAGAGCCCATCAGCCTCAACAAAGAGAGTCATCTTCAGGTGGGCACACAAGATGGAGCTGGAGCTTTCCTAAAGCACTTTGCTACGATTAGGTTGTGCCAAATCTGGCAGGGAGGTAGCATCACATCTGGCTGCGCAAGGGCTAATGTGATCGTAGGACGTCTCTTTGCTTTAAGTTTTCTCCACAAGCAAATGATCATTGCAAGTCTCTTGGCATGCTTTACAGTAATGACCAAGAGATCAAATAAATAGTAATAAAATAACTAGCTTTCCGGAAAAATAAGGTTAAACTGCACTACCAGCTGCGTCTTCACAAACACCACAGCATCTGAACTGAAGATAAATAATGTTCAAACTCCTACTATGTGTTAAGGTTAATTTTATGCCTATGGGTAAATTTGCTCTGTCTTTTCCTGCCTCAAGAGTTTGCCTCATCTTAGTGCCATTCAGTGTTGACCAAGGCTCCATGAGTGATACAAAGACATTGGGAGTTTCACTTACCAGAAAGGGATATTCAAAGAGTCAAATATTTGTATGCACTAGCCTTTGTTAAATTAAAACGGTCTTAATCATGGGTTTGTTGTGGGAATCTTAATTCCTATCTTGACCCAATGTAATCCTGTCCCATAACACTTTAATGCCTTCTGAGAAAGCCTTGTTTCGTTTTTCCCCACCCTTTCCAGTATGAGGCATGCCTGCCCTATGGCGGCTTGGGAGCATACTGGTATATCCTCCCTAGTGTGGACAAGGCTGGCATCCTTGTCCATCCAAGGCTGAATCCCATTAGCATCCACAAGAAAATATCCCAAATAACAATGCTAAAACCAAGGAATTTTCCCTACTTGCAGTGATCCTACTCAAGCAGGAGATAAGGAACGGGAAGAAATGGTATATGGCATAGTGCTTAGAGATATAGTTTAGATTAGTGACGGTTTCTGTCAGTGTTAGGTTGATGGTTGGACTAGATGATCGGAAAGGTCCCTTCCAACCTAGGCAATTCTACGATTCTATGATGTGAGCTATACCCTAAAGCAGTGGAGGACAATATTAGTGGCCACATCACCCGTTAGGGATGTGGGTTGTTCAGCACATTGGCTGGGTGGAAAGCTGTCCGCAACGAGTATTGCTGTCTGGAGGGAAGTGGAGATTTAGGCCTGAAGACTGGTCCCTTACTGTGTGGGTCCAGGTCCATCCAAAACTCTGGAGGCTGAGAAGAATTTAAGGGCCAAGCAAATGACACTTACCTGGTTTCAGATGGAGTGTGAAACTTGAGCAATTCAAAGGGGGTTGGTTGTTTTTTTTTAAACCCATAAAGTGTTGGATTCCTGTTTTGAGGAAAAAAATGACTAAACTTTGACATTCACTGCCTTGCCAGCCCCAGTTTCCCACATTCGCACAGATGCTTTTCCTAGAAGAAATGATCCAGAGAAACAATATGCCTTTTGTTAAGAGCAGCTGGTTGAGTTAAATAATGCTGCTTTCAGACTCCTCCACAATAATGGAAAAAGCTTGATGACATTTTGGTTTGAAGTCTCCCATCATCTCAAGTTCAGCTGGGCTTTGCGGGCTGCGAAGTGACAGAGAGGATGCCCCAGGCCCTCTGAAGAGGTGCGTTTGGTTTCTGGAGTACGGGCTGAGCAGGTTTTGGCCAAAATCACAAGGAGATGCTGCCCTGCAAAGCCCCAGCCTCGAAGGGTGCGGGCGGCCGGGGAAGAGCTGCTGGGTGGGATGAGGAGACGCCAAGTCTAGAGGCCAACACCTACTCAGAGCCACTCTCCACGGCACTTGAGAGGACTAAATAAAGAGGGAAAAGAGCTCTTCCAGGATCTCTTCTGTCTCAATCTGTGCCTGGGCACACTTATTCTCAACTACTTGCTTTTGTTCGCCTCAGCTTGGCTTTGGATCGTTTCCCGCCTCTTTCTAGCCAGCCCTCTCGTATCTGTTTCTGTTCTTATTTGTTTTACCAAAACGAATTCTCCTCTCCTGCTTTCCCTCTTCCCTCTATCATTTTTACTGGTGGTGGGAAGTATCTTTTGAATATTGGTTTATTTTTTGGAGAATAGCTGCTGCCTTTTTTTTTTTTTCACCCCGCAAATCACATTACTGAGGCAACGTACTCTAGATGAGGGTGCACACCAGCGCTAGAGAAGTAGGAAGCTTCTAAAAACCACACGCTGACTACAATTTCTGTAACGGATCGTATCCCAGGTGTGCTGTGTGGAGTATGCAAAGAGCTTCTCAGAAGGCTCACGTGTGAGTTCGTTGTAAGGGTCATGCTTAGGCGTTAACGTAATGACTTGCTGCAGACGCTTAGCGTACATCACCGGCTTGCTTTAGCAAATCTCCTGTAAAACATTTTAGCCACACCATCTGCATGATGCTGAGGAACGAACAGGGCATCTCATTTAGGGGCCTTGCACATAGCAGTGACTGAGATTTAACTTGTGTATGAAGTAATTGTCTGTTCACCCTAGACGGTGTACTAAGCAGAAATGATGATTTTTTTAAAAAAAAAAGCTAATTGGTTTTGACCATTTTTCAACAAGTTGAAGCACCGGACTTTTTCAACTGCTCTGTAAATCATTTAGCTGCATTTATAGAGATGTTTTGCATTTATTTTGTGATTCCAAGTATTGGATTAATGGTGTAAGATGCTAGTTTTAAATTATACCTTGGCCTTCGTCAGTATCTAGCTCTTCTCCAGCTGAATAATTTATTTATCCATTTGCACATGGATAAAAAGTCACAGAGTATGAATTAAAAAGCAGAGGAGAAAGGACACTCTATGTTTGCATTGCATTCTAAAACTTATTAATGAGTTTAGAGCTATAATATCACATGCTAAAAAGCTAAATAAAAGAATTTGTACTTCTCGGCATCCAGCGCACAGCAGCATTAACTCTGGCCCGTGTTTGAGTACGCATGCTGCAGTTCAGGGCTTGGCTCCGTAGTGCTCTGGCGTGGGTTTTGTGCTGTGTTAATCCAGATCTTGTGTATTTTAAGATCTTCTGCTTCCAACTTGTCCTGCCTGCAAACGACCAGACCCTACAGAGGCTCCTTGGTCTGCTGGGACTATTTGCAGCAGCGAGAGGAGCAATTTGGGGCAGGAAGGTGATGAGGTATTTTTTTTCTGAGCTGGCAGTAAAGAAGATGAGAGTTTTGAATTCTTAAATACACCGTGACAAAGAGGGAAGCCTGCTGTTTCATGGGCATGGAGACCTTGAATGAAGTGGCAGAATGAGGTGGCTTAAAAATGGCAGAATAAGGGAGAATAAGGTGACGTCTTAAAAAATTCTCTTGGTGGCACTTGCAGTGACCACCCCCTCTTCACTGCTCCATCAGTCCGTGCCTGTTCAGTGCTCAGCTACGACCTTTGCAGTGAATTTGTGAAATCACAGCCAACTTGCGTTCCTCCCTGTCACAAGCTACGTTACTGGGAGCAGGAAACGATCTCCCTCCTCTTCTCTCCTCTTTGGGTCTTACAGCAAATATATGGATGAACGTGAGGTCTTGGTCTTCCTCTTGCATCTGGCTTGCTCTCATCGAAAGAAGGTCATGTCAGAAAATTGAGGGAGTGAGGGGAACTAGTATCTACTAATATCTCCAGTATGATTTTTCTTATTTTGGGCACATTACGCGACTTCTTGCTTAAGGGGATGCAGGGAGGCACTCAGTCCTTTCCCTTCACCGTGACAGCAGAGAAAGAGGGCACGGCATTTCAGTGTTCCCTGTTCACCCTCCGTACGGTGAGGAGCACCAAGGGGCTTGGGGACAGCAGGGAGCAGGAGGGACCTGCAGAGCAGTTTCAGATAATTTGGATGGAATCACAGAATCATAGAATCATAGAATGGTTTGGGTTAAAAGGGACCTTAAAGATCACCTAGTTCCAACCCCCCTGCCATGGGCAGGGACACCTCCCCCTAGATCAGGCTGCTCAAAGCCCCATCCAGCCTGGCCTTGAACACTTCCAGGGATGGGGCATCCACAGCTTCTCTGGGCAACCTGTTCCGGTGCCTCACCACCCTCACAGTCAAGAATTTCTTCCTAAAATCTAATCTAAATCTACCCTCTTTCAGTTTAAAACCATTACCCCTCATCCTGTTGCTACACTCCCTGATAAAGAGTCCCTCCTCATCTTTCCTGTAGCCCCCTTTAGGTACTGGAAGGCCACTATAAGGTCTCCCCGGAGCCTTCTCTCCTCCAGGCTGAACAACCCCAACTCTCTCAGCCTGTCCTCATAGCATAGGTGCTGCAGCCCTCTGATCATCTAAAAAAATAAATATATAGCCATTTTGGGGCATCGAATTTCCGCCGTACTTTCTGCTGCTGAGTGCAGAGCCGGCAGGCTTTTCATTAAAATGGACTTTGGGCTTCCCCATGAGCCAGAAGCAGTGAATTAAGCTGGCAGAGCCCTGGGCGGACACAAGCCCCAGCTGGGGGGAAGGAAGCAGCAGGAGAGGAGCAGCTGGTGGGGTCACTGGCTCGGATGGAGGGGGTGTGAGCTGCAGGCGCCAGCGGAGACGCCTATATGTCCTTGTCCTTGCTAAATCTGTCCCTGCACCACCCTGCCCCGCACCGCCCGAGCAGGAGGAAGAGTTGAGGCCATGCTGAAGTTGCTCCTTTGCTACCACCAAATGTTTTTGGGATAGGGACAGCGTGTGCAGGCTATGACAACAGGGAGGCATGTCCCTTGCTTCAACAATTCTCTGTAAATCATGGCAGGGGAGCCATGATTTGTCCCTACTCAAATGCATTTCTTTAAAAAAAAACAACCATGAACTTATTTATAATTGTCAATTTGGAAACTATAGTAGGTGACCTTATGGATGTCAAACCAATCCAAGCTGGAATGCAGATGTTGGTACAGATGGCATGGAGCATGATTGAGTCATGACGACAGCAAAAGTATCTGGTGCACCATTACTCATATCACTCTCCCGTATAACACATTTTCCTAACCAAGTAATGCTATTATTTTTGGACTTCTTCCAAACAACCGTCTGCATGTAATATTGTCATCTTACTCAGAGGGCCCGGCCAGAGAAGTTGACATAAAATACCCATTTAATGATTGGAACTGAAAATGCTGTTCCTAAGAATGGGTTTTGTATCGAGCCCGGTATAAAAAGGACTTTTTTTTTCATATGTGTGAGATGTACTTAGTTTATAGGTACTTCGTGAATGTTTCCCCCCTCAGCAAGGGACTGAGTAAAGTTCCAGGGACTTTAAAATTCTGGCTTGTGCTGTAAGAAACTAACTTACACACACATTTAAATAGGAAAAATGCTCACAAAATCAGTGTTCAGGGAACACACCCGTTTCAGCCCAGTCCCCATGCCACTGTTTGTCTGATGATGTTAACAAACCTCAGTTCATCCTGAACGCGTGCCTGGGGTAGGGAAGTTGATTTTCTGCCTGCTACTGATGAGGATGCTTAAGCAGAGAGTTGAAGGGCTGAAGCCAATGGGACCATAATGGCTTCGACCTCAGAAGCAGAGACCTGTCTCTGAGCCCACCCGCCCTGTGCGAGGATGCTTTTGTGTTGCGTGGTCCCCGCAGCAGGTCTTGGCCACGACATGGCAGCATCTCACTCCTGCTCTGTGAGCTGAATATGCCTCCTGTGCCGAGCCTCTCCTGGCTTTGGGATGTGGTTTTAATTGTGGGTAATTTTATTGCTGTGGCCGTGCCTGGCAGATCTCGCCAGCCCTGCTCCTTCACCTGCATGTTTCCACCTCTCCCTCTCCTGCCCGTGCTTGCACTGGTGCTCAGGACAAGCCAGTTCAGGAAGCTGAGCAGCTTGAAAATGAGGAATTTGTCCTTTTTTCCCTTCCCTGCTCTCTTCCTCTATGGTGGTTTTTGAAGTGGGGGAGCTCTGGTGCTGGTAGGGATCTGCAGCACCTGGCAACCAGGGTCAGGGTTTAGTTTCCAGCCCTACCTGGCTTTGCAGAGCTCAGCCTGTCATAACAGAACTGTATGCAATGGCTGGAGAATCCAGGGTCAAAATCTGAGATGTTTTTTACATTTCCAAATATCAGTACGCCTACTGTGATTAGTTTTTTCTTGAACAGGGTCTTCCACAGGTGCAGTGTGGAGGATACAGAATTTTACCACGTGCAACCAACGCCAGATGTCCAGACTAATGATGCTGTGAGTAATGTCAAGGATATCTGTTTGGTTTTTTAAAGTAGATTTTCATATGCTTATTTATCCTATCAAAAGCTGGAGAACAGATAGTCCTGAAAAAGAAGTTATTCAAATTTTATAATGCTGTCCTCATGTTTGAAAAAGACCCCTCACTTTCATCTTAATCTTGAAGAATCTTGAATCTCTTCTTCAAATCTTCCCCCACACACTTATTTCCCAGAAAATGTAGTTGACTTTAAAACATTTTATTCAGTGACAATGCTGTTGACATTGTCACAACAATCTCAAAAGCAAAAGGACTTCTGAGTTAGGCAATTTGTTACCTGTTTATTTGGATGACACCCTGAACTCTAGGGTTTTTTTAAGCTGTTTGAGGACTGAACAATACAAATAACCCTTTAATGCTTGTAATATCAGAGAATAACTTAGTTTTCCTCTTTCCAGACTTGCTGGTACAGAACGGATATTGTACATCACACTGCAGCAAGGTCCATCCTGAGAAATAAACCACTGATAAAGTCGTGTTCATGCAGCAATTTTGCAAAAGGACCTTCTAAAACAGCCTGCTTACGAATCAGTGCATGACTGGTGATAAAGACAGACCTTTTCTGGCTTTAAGCATTAAAATGGTGTAAAGCCTGTCTCCTAGAAGATGAACCTTCAGCTGAACGGTTTGCGTTTTTTTCCTAGGGGAATTTCATCACTGCAAACTGTTGTAAACAATCACAGATTCTTGAGTTCAAGATCACCAACATTCCCAGCAAAGAGCGTGGTCACATCAAACAGTTACGCTGAGACTTGTCTTGGAAAAAATATCCCTAATAGCACAGTCCCATACGGTGTGGGAGGCATTTTTAATTCAACCGATACGGGAAGGTCTTGACTTCACTGGACTATTCCAAAATGCTCAAATGCTTTGGGCATCAATGTCTATCACTCACCAACTGTAACACCCAGAGCACCAATCCAGGGTTAAAGACCGTAACTTACCTCGTGTGATGTTCAGGGATTGTTGGATACCCCTTACATTGGATAAAATGACTTCCACACCTAATGGACCATGTAAGATGCTTCCATGGGTTGAGTGCTGTTACTACACAGCGTACACAGGGGCTGAGAGGGAGAAATGTTGACCTTCCTTGTCTAAAAGGTTCATTGTCTGGGCAGGAGAGCCGGTTTGCTCTCCCCAGATGCTGGCAGAAAGAATATTAAATGATAAAATGCAAGGGTTTGTGGGTTGTTTTTTGGTTGGTTGGTTGGGTTTGGTTTTGGTTTTTGGTGTTTTTTTTTTAAAGACAGGGCGAAAACAGACATGTTTGCCCCAGCAGCAGAATCATCTAGGAGCTGAAAAACAACAACTTCCATTATATTTACAGCAGATAAAACTGAAGAGCTTTAACCTATTTACACTGAACCAGTCGCATTTAAAGCACTAACTAAACCCTGAACCTTTTCTAATCTAGAGGTTCTGTACAACAATTCTATTTTCAAATCAGCCTTCCAGATTCGGTACATGGTTAGGAATTTGACTTTTATTCCTCAATAAGTATCTTCTACATTCCCATTTTTATAGGGACATTATTTATTAATAAACACGATAATGTGCAAATAGCCAACACAGCACAATCGCTTGCGTTATTTAATTGTCCAAATTATTTTAACACTTGTTTTGTATTAATTAAAAAAATAATCGCAACCGCATAGATAAAGAAGACCTCTAGTATTCTTGCGTCTCTTACCTGTACTCTCAAATAGGCATCAGGGTTCTTTCTTCGGTTTGAATTTGCACATCTACCACCCTCTCTGCGTCTCCTGTTGTAGGCCTGTTTGCTGGAATATTACATCAGTATATTTGATCAGTGAGTAGGATCTTTAGTCTTAATTTTACCAGGCCATAGCTACGGGTAACCTATAGCACGACATTTGCAATCATGTTTGACACATAGTGTTGGTAAAGGAAAGGAGTAAAAAAAAAAAAAAAGACTGCTGGAATCAAAGATGACGAGTCCCACCTCACTCTCCTTGCACTTCACGCTGATTCATCACTTTTACACGTAGTCGCGTGAAGCTGTTTGTGCCTCTAGATGTTGAGTGTGCTTTGCTCTGACTGAAATCACATCTACCTGGGCTTTCTGTATTATTTTTTTTAAATCTCAGTTAACTAACAATCCTAAATGACTCTGTACTCCTACCGAATGGCTAGTGAGTAGGAACACATTACACATGTAAACAGAACAGGACCAAAATCTGCACTATAAGAGGCAGTTGAAATCGCTACTGCTGATGTGACTCATGCTATTAAAGCACTAACGATAGGTCAGGACCTGCTCCAACCAGCAGCTCAATTCATTCGCCGAAAACAGTGCCTTTTCATAAAAACCAATGAGTGCGGAAGTGCCTTAATACACTGTGAGAAGAGATGAAAAATACCTCAGCGCGCTTTCCGAGGGGCATGAGTGACACAGACCGCTGGCGCACGCGTTGCAACGAGAGCAGTGTCGCTGGTGCTGCTGCTAGTTAAACCCAGCCACGTTACTCTTAAGCATTTTACTAATTAAAAACAAATGCGTATCAAGAAGCTCTGCAATTCCCAGGGATGTGAAAGAAGAGTGTTTGCTGAATTTCTGAGCAGCGAAACAGCCCTGCCAGTCCTTGCGAGACAGGGAAAAGCGCAGCTGCTGCTTTGATTTCCCCGGGGCAGCGATGGGCATTAAAGCAGGTGAGAGATGCACGGCCGGGGGAAAATTTTGCCCTGAATTATTACCATTTAGAGAGAAGCTGTCGGGTCAAATATGCTCTGCAATGAAGCGTTGGTAAAAGCAAAAACCCAAACCCCTCCTCCTGAAAAAAAAAAAAAGGAAAAAAAAAGTTTCATTCATCTCTTCTCCTCTTCTCTCAAAATCTACTGGGAACCGTTTCCACCCTCTCCCAGCCGCCCTCCTGGCCAGGCCTAGCCCTGGCCGTGGCCGTGTCCTGTGGGCCCATGAAACGTGAACTGAAACACAACAGACATCTCCCGAAACCAAGAATAAAACCAAACATTTCAGACAGGTAACTGTAAACAGCATGGCATGAAATACAATTTACAAGGATAATCAAACCAAAGGTTTAAAATTGGATTTACCCTAGAATTTCACTTAAATAACACTATTTTTTTACAATAAAGATAACAATAAAGTATTATACTGCATGTAAATCCAAGGTGAAAAAGTTTATCTACTCAAGTGATCTAGAAATGGTACAGTACATTTGCTAATTAACGGTAATAAAATGTTTCTTTTTTGAAGGACTCCTGGCAATAAAAGCAGAGGTGCCGAAGGAATTTCCATGTAAAAACACATTTACTAACAGACTTATTAATACGCCAATTCTTTATTGCATTTAGTATCTCATCATATGTTTACAGGACCAAGATATTTATATTTTGAAGCGTACTTCCCCTTGGTAGCCGTGTCTGTGTGTATGTGCGTGTACATGCATTTGTCCCAGCCAGCGATAACCTCCTCGACCTTTTCCTCCTAATTCTCTCCTCTCCAAACAGGAATTGCATCTTCAACCTCTTTGTTTTCACATCTACAGTTATCATAACAATACCAACAAGCCTTTGAAAAACGTCTTCCGCCCTCTCTTGCCATAAAGAGTTTCAAAGCTGGCCAGGCTTTGAAACACATCCTAAATATGGAACATTTTTGATGCTCTGGTGAAGATTTTTGCTGCAGGACGGATGGAGTAGAGAATGACCACTAGCAACCGGACCCTTTAAAACACCGATGGTTGAATTTAACAAGACCAAATTAATTTGCCTCCTTCTCTCCAAATACACTGCTCACAGTGCGGTTTGAGCAACCACGGGATTAAGAGAAATATTAGAAGTGAAGTACTGCAATTGCTCCTTCAGATTTTTAGAAGTACTCTCCCTTGGCTGTTTTTCTATTCAGTTACCCCCAAATTAATATCAGCAGGCTGTCAGTGATGATGCACACCTCTTGTCCCAGCGTAATTAAATCATACATTCAATTCATCAAGTATTCCAGTGCTCCTGACGCACTACAAGATATCTATTCTTTAGCAGATAGAGAGGAATTATCGCCTCATGGGACAAGCCAAACCCCAGTCGACTGAATTATAAAATAAGTCTTTATAACTATCCTGGATATTAAACATACCCCCCCACAGATATCTTGCTAAAATAAAAATAGATTTTTTTTACCCTTTCTTTATAAAAAAGAACTCATTTTCCCATGGCCAGATCTCTCCTCCAGCTTCATCTCCAAAAGACCCAAGGAACACAGATCATGAAGGAGCTCCAGCAAAGCGTTAGTAACTTAAAAGTCTCCCGACCAAAAAGGCACCTCCACATACTGAGGCCATCCCAGGGATTCTGAGAAACAGTGCCACAGGACAGCGTCATCGGTCATGCAAAGGAAATGTGGCAGCAGTTCCCTCCTTGGCAATGCTGGCTGTTGGGTTCTTAAGACCATTTTGACCCTTTCCCCTTACTTTTCACAGGCAGAACTGAAAGAATCTATTTTTGTTTTGTTTTCCTTCTGAAGAGCCGCTTTCTCTAGATCTGACAACCGAGCACCGTGCCTGATCAGATAATGAATGTTTACACGCCAGGGTCAGTGTTTCCAAACTGCTCCATTGTTCCCAGCATCCAGCGGTGAAGCCCCGATGCCTCGTCAGGACAAGAAAGCAACAGCAGAGGAAGGAAGGGTTTCCTCCCCAACAAGAGCAGGCCTGTTTAAATCAGAGATGGAGTTAACTACCCATTCAAACGTAGGCACAGAAAACACTGAAACAGATTGCCTGGCTCTGCCTTGCATAATATTAGCAAAACCCAGCGAACCGCGTTTAATAAAATAGGGTGAGATGATAGCGTAGCGCTGGCAACACGGCAGGCAGAGGAATGATCACAAACTGTCCTTTATTTGTTTGTCCCTCCGGAAAAAACATTCGCTCTGTTGCCATCCGGCGATTTACCTCCACCCTGCTGCAATTCTTTGAACGTGCTAAGTTTGGTTGAGAGATTTTTGGGTGAAATTTTACAGCCCGGCTGTCGTGCAGATTTGGGTCGCTTTGCTGATTAGAGAACAGTATGTATTTTATTAATAACTGTGTTTATCCGCAGCTTTAGGGTTTGTATCTCCAGCGGGAGTGGGTTTTCTCTTTGAATTCAGGCACCGTGACATCGGTGATGCTTAGGCACTTGACAACATGGTAGATGTGAAGATCTGCTGCAGAATCTGGGGGATCTCTTTGGTATCCATGGCAATGAAAGACCGACCTGCTGGTAGCGTCCTCTGCAGCCTAAGGAGCAGAAGGAGGGACAAGACACAATTACCATTTCAAACCATCTCCCCTACCACAAGCCAGGCTTCCTTAAGAATGGATGTTTTTCCTTTTGAATACCTTCCCAGCCCATGCCGTTCATGTTGCTGTCACCATGCAATTAAAGGCTTGGGAAAAAAGTAGAGGGAGGAACCACTGAGAGCAGCTAAGTCACAGAGGTCCTTTCAGCAAGATAATCAAGAGTGTTTCTCCAGATTTCTATTCACGTCCTCTTTCTGACGTGCAAAAACTCCATTTTGATCAAGGCCCCAGTGACCCCACGAGGTATTACCACAGCTGGTTTTCTGAGGGCAGCTAGAGACTTATTCTGGAAATGAAGATATTTACTCTAAATACATCACCATGAACCCACAGCTCTTTCAGTTCAACACCTCCAGTGATTCTAAATGCGCTCTTTGTATTTCCTCTTTGAGATCGCAGCAGATTAGATGGAAAGATATTTTTCTGTCAATATTAGCTTGACACATTTTTATTCAAAGCTTAACCCCCCTTAAAAAAGCTAAACAAGATGCACGTTACAATTCCCATCTCCCCCATGTCCCATCAGCAGGCTTGGAATTTACTTTTTCCCTGTTTTTTAGACGAGTTTATTCTCCACACTATTTCTCCAATGCTAAGTTAAGTCTCACTTTTAAAGTGAGTTTTTAAAAGAGCTGCAACAGAGAATTCCCTTCTCCTTCCCCCACAGCAGTTACAGGAAGGCTTTGTCTAATTCTGCACTTCCACGTACATAGAAATGCATTTCAGTGACAGCATTGTGTGCATTTTCCATAGCCAGTGAACTAGGGAATTTGAACTAGGCAATTATATGATCTCCTCTTACACAGCAGGATATGGTCAATGCTTTTTTTTTTTTTTTNGCAGAAGGAAAAGGACTTTCTGTAATTATAATCTTTAAGAATGTATTCTCTTCTCATGCATAACGCAGCTCTGATGAACAGACCTGCAGACACGACTAACGGCGGCTGTGCAGCTGTGCCTTTCAACCCTTTTCTGACTAAAACTAGTTACTCAGGGCCAATTCCCTTTGGGCCTTCTCTCATTCCGCTCTAGTTGAAGAGCCGAAGAGAAGCAGAAAAGGCACTGTTGATATTGGTGGCTACACCAGCTCTTTGCTGCATGTACTGGTCCCCAGTGGATATCGAACCGAGGGACACCTGACATAGAATTTCCCTCTTTTCCCCTGTGCCCAAACAATTTAAAGTGAAATTACATAGTAGCACTAAAAATTGATGTATTGGCTCAGATTCTCTGAAGAATTTGTCTCTAACACAAGGGCAATATCTGAGTCAAACTTTTGGCAGTTTTGAAGACCATTAAACTCCAGCTTCTCTTGCTCTAACCTCTTTTCTTAGGTGCCCCCACACATTCAAAGCACATACTGGGCAATGGCAAAGGCACCATGTCTCCGTCATGATTACGTAGTGATATTACATACGGGGACAGTGCACATCCTCCAGTGGGAGGATGGCTTCAGAGATCCCTTTGGATGAGCAGAATGCTCTGAACTAGCTGGCTGTTTTATGATTAAGGTGGTGAGGCACTGGAACAGGTCGCCCAGAGAAGCTGTGGATGCCCCATCCCTGGAAGTGTTCAAGGCCAGGCTGGATGGGGCTTTGAGCAGCCTGGTCTAGTGGGAGGTGTCCCTGCCCATGACAGGGGGGCTGGACTAGATGATCTTTGAAGGTCCCTGCCAACCCAACCCACTCTATGTTTTTATGCATGAGCAACTATGCCTAACTTCACTGCAATAAAAGCACAGTTTAGATTTATGATGAATGGAAAGAAAGAAAGTTATATTAGGCATAAAACAAATATACTTACCTATCTGCCTGGTCTCCTAAGGATCCTATAAATATGGCAAAAGCATTGACTTGAGCATTGGTGGTCAAGACCTGGGCAAACCTTGATGGCTGAATACCGTATCGCTCGAGATTTGCATCACTCAAGACGATAACAAAGTACTCATCAGCCTCTTCCTTGGCGATTTCACGAATGGCATGCTCTGTCCCTTCCAAGGTATGGTCTCCACTCATGCAGAACTGAGCATGGGCATGCATGATCTGTGTGCACAGCATATCCAAGTGGAAATATGCGAGGTGACTTTAGGAATAAACATTCATTTCAGCTTGCACAGGAGGGAGTAAATATTCAGCTATGTTATATTACGGGATGCTTCGGATACTACAGAAGATGCAGCTTTTTGTACACAATACGTCGTATTTTAAGACAGGTGTCATTTCTTAAAACCACAGTGGTTTTAAGACCACAATCAAAACCCATGCATGAACATCATTAGATTGGGCCTTAGGGAAGGTAAAATACTTTGATTAGCTGCAGTTTGAGTAGCTACATTTCTATGTATCTAAGGAAGAAAACAGGGCTTAGTTTCCTAATGGTGTGACCAGCTCCTGCCTGTTTATAATTTGCACTAGACTTCCAAACCCTAGTAGTGTCACAGTCATTATCAAATATCTGACTCCTGACAGTGGCGGCAAGGTTTAAAAATGTCAAAACATTTTGTTCGAGCTTTTATGAAATAAATACACTGTTTTTATTGATGAAGCTGTTTCCTATGCAGAAGGCAAGGAATTTTAGAAACATTAAGGAACATTAGAAAATCCAGTCATTCTAACCCAAGTAGCTGCCGATCTTTTAAAAATACTTTTTGAAGGAAGCTCAATTACACAGTTCTAACCCATTGAGCTGCCAACCAGGTAAATCCTAAAATATACTCCATTTTTCTTCATCCTATTACAGTAAAACCTTGGTGAATACACTGACTTTGCAACTGTGATTTGACACGTTTTCAATCTAGAAATGACACATTTTCCCACTGCTACTGTGACACGTAACTTCTTGAAGGTACCAGGCTAAACCACTGACCTGGGATCCCTCTACAGTTTAAATTAATCACTGAGGAACTAATAATATCACCGCATGATTTAGGTAGAGCTATCTAAATGACTGTAAAACGCTTGGAACTTCCTATATCCTTTGACAGGTAGTTAAAATGACACACTTATGACACATCAGTCCAGAAAAAGGCTTATCTAGCTTCTACTATTTTGGCATAATTTGTTTTCTGCCATGTCTCTGAAAGGTCCTGTTTCAATTTTATGCAAATACACAGTTTTGCTTTCTTGCCTTTCTTTTATTTTACTCTCCTTACGTTTCGCATTCTGTGACCCACCTACAATTTAATCTTTGCAGTTACAGAATCCTTAATTATCCAGCATCACCTATCAGTAGGATTTACCTTAAGAATCTCTAATCTTTGCTTATTGTTCTTGGGAACTTTGTCACTCCCAACCAAGGCGATGTCGAAGCCATCTCCTGAATGTCCAACAATATCGTACTGCAAGAAAGAAACTTCATCAGTCATCTGTTAGTCACAAATGGCCCTCGGGTCACAATGACACGAGACAGATCAAAGGCAATTTGCTTTCAACAAGAAAACCCAAATACTGTTCCCCGCTTCTGTTCATGAGCTGCTTAAGGGAACTACTTGCAATTTCTCACCGACATGAAAACACAGGAAAGAATTGCTAAATAATGAAATTAAAGAACAGTTACTCATTTCCATGGTCTGTTTTTCACATCATCCCATCAATTGCAGAGCGGTGATGCATAAGATCAAGACCTTGCCCTCTCACATTGTCCATGTATTTTTTTAAAGTAGCAATTTTCGTCCTCTTGAGTCTGACAAACAAGAAGTGCATTGTTTGAGAGTAGCTCCCATGTTTGATGGATCTTTTTTGTGACCTCATTCTGCTCTGAAAAAAAAAGTATTACAAGCCTTCCTTTTTGAAAATCAGCACTCCTTATTTTTGTGCCTAACAGATCAAAGTCGTTGCTGAAAGTATGTAGAGAAGTGAATTCCAAGTGTCTCTGTATGTTTTCATAGATGATGTGCACATCATTCTCCTGTGAAAGATGCTGCAAAAGTGACATGTAGAGCTGTGATAGTTCAAATATCTTGTTGAACAAATAATGTAACATTGGGAAGGCCTTTGTTTTATGTGAGAGTTTTATTGTCTTTACATGAAAACCAAGACAAGCTGAGTTATGGCAAGGTCCTGACCTGCCCTTTGTGTTGTAGATGTGGCAGTCATCCCAGGGAGAATTCATGAGCATGACAAAAGTGGATTTAAGAGCTGTCTACACCAAGTAATAGAGCACAGTGCACGGATCCTGAGCCCGGAGAGACCTGAGCTAGCAATTCCTCAACATGAACATGCCTGTATTTCCCCCTGACTAGCTGGTACAGACCTGTCTTTAGTTGACGGGGAGCCCTTGTACAGTATTTTGCCTTTCTGTTACCTTTTATTCAAGTGCTGCATACAGGTCCCTGACGGGTTCACCATCCCTAATTGCCACATAATCAATTCATAAAAGGCAGGTCTGTTCCTCAAAGTTTTTCTGTCCTTTCTTTCTTATTGAAGACCACTTTATTTGGTATAAGTCGGGTCCTGTAGACTGGGGAAATGGCATTCTTTATCAACAAAGCTCTTATTATTTGTTCCCACATCACTAATCTGCTTAAAAATATATCAAGAGTAAAAGAAGGCTATAGCAGCTGGAACAACACTTTTAAAGGTGACACCTCCCTCTGCAAAACAGCAAACGTGCCCCATACTATAGATTATTTCACCCAAGGTCAGACCATTTTATGACAGCCTCGCATAACCCAGACTTCCTTCCCTGAGGAAATTTTTATATAATCTGGTCCCCACGCTATCGCATTTATTTCTGCTCTGTTGGCTTTTCCCATTCCTGTTCTCGGCTCTTCCATTTCTAGTATTTGCTACCCAGCCTCATGTAAAGCTTCCAGTCTGACACATGCTTTCTCTTCAAAACCTATTTCTTATCACCAATAATGCTTCAGATTCTCTCTTTCCTGATGAATATTTAACTGGTGCTTCTGTCTTCCTCAAACCGTTATCTTTCCTGGCGAAAAGATGTGGCAAATGAAAATACACAAGTTTTGCAAATAATATTGAGGTTACATTCATCATACTTCCAAATTAATATAGGAATAAATTCAGAATGTGAACCACACTAAAAGAGAGCGTGCATTCGTATTGTTTTAAAAACTAGAGATTATTCAAATCAGAGGAACTAAATAAAGCAGTGGCTTAATGGAGCAGAAAATATACGGCGCTAATGTCGTTCTTATGCAATGTCAGAAATGTCTACAGTAATCTTCAGGGTAGGCTCTTAATTATGAAACCCCCGCATGTCCTTTTCTGAGCAGTTTTGTGTTCAGTATCATTTTTAAATCAACAACCTAATTACATAAAGCAAAATGCTGTCACTCTCCTGTGTAAAAAGAAGGCTGATTCCTTCATAACGAGCTCCTTCCCAGCATTTCATGGACCTCTCCCACCAGGTGTCCTGGTATCAGCTTTGCCATATTGAGTTCATGGGAATAGGCCAAACTTTGCTACTTGGGAATATCATTTTGGTTCTTGGCACACACAAGTAACAGACCAACCTTTCATCTGAAAAAGGCTGGATTTAAACTCAGCGTGACAGTCTGCGTTAAGGGAACTGCTGTAGCTCCTAGCTGAAACTCCAGAGGTTGACCCTACGGCTGGGGCCCCTCCACATTCTTGCACGAGGCGGGAACATACAACCTGGGTACAGGCAAGGTGAGGCTGAAATAATCTGAGCAAAATATTGCAGGCACGTAAAGGCGTTCACCTGGGAACATCATGTCCTCTCCATTCCCTCCTCGGGTAGCTGCTTATTATACTCTGTGTGTGCCCATGCGTGTGCCTGAGTATGTATACGTATATTTAACAGATGTTAACTGTTTCCTTGTTTCTTTGCCGACATTTTACTATGCTATTTGTGATTAAAAAAAGCGTGGTGAGGCAGCAGGGAAGAAGTGGCTATTTGCTTTGTCCTGGCTGCTGCATTCTGGGTCAAGTAGGGCCTCTTGAAAAGCAGGGTGAGATCCTGCTGAGCTGTGGAAGAGATGTGCTGTGGTCACCAGCCCTCGCGTGCTGGTCCTCGTGGTCCTCTGATCCCCCCAGAAGTCAAGTCAAGGACCAGAACAGCCCAAACCTAATGAGTGTGAGGTTGCTTTTGGGCAGCTTAGCTCCCCAAACTGTGAGGTTGGATGAGTACTCATGCCCCAGTGAAGGAGGGGATGGAAATGTAGCAGCACTGATTGACTTAAGTCAACATAGGACTGCAGCCTGGGAGACCCTGTGACCTCTTTCAAGGTCACAAGCCAAGTTTTCGAGGTGACAGAAGGGAGATGTTTGCCCAGTGGAGTCTATGGAGTCTACCACAATTTAGGAATACAGGGTTTGGGGCAGGAGTAAAACTGGAGCGAAGCAGCCCACTGCAAGGGCAAAGGAGGAGGACTTAAATCTCTCACCCAGGTTTTCTTTCAGTAAATTATTACCTCCTCCTGATTTGTGTTCTAGTAAAATGAACCCTTGGTGATTTGATGTTATCTTGGAGCGCTCATTTTAAAGAGAAGGTGCAGACAGCTCCACAGCCCTGGCCAACTGGGGACCCCAACATATGCAGGCACATGCACGCTTTGTCAGAACCAGTTTCCTTCCTCTGCAACCCAAAAGACAAGCACAGAAAAAGGGCCTCTGAGAAGCAAGGATCCGATGCATTTTTCTCATAAATTCCCTAGGAGAATTCATGTGGATGGTGTTACAAGTGAGAGAAGAGCTGTGACATGACCTTACTCGGAACTGACTTCTGTTTTGTTTTACAAAATAGATCGCAAGCACAGGCTCTCAGGAAAATACATCTGCCACAGTGCAGGCTTAATTGAATTAATTTATTATTGTGGTAGACAGCAGCTTGTTTTCCAATAGCCTCAGGTATGCTGAGACAAGAACTGCTCTATTCAGAGCCGCGAGTACACAATACGTAAACACGTCTCTCGAAATAGCATCATTTTGTTGGTTTCTTTCCTTACAGGTTAAAACAATCCCTATTCCACTGTCACATTTTGCACTGAATGGATGGTTGCTGCTGCCTAAAACGGGTAAAATGGAAGACTTTGTCTTCTGCAGCTGCCATGCCAAAAGGTTTAATTTCTGAAGGCATTTAAAAAGCTGAAAGACAAACGCATGCTGAATGTAAAAGGCAGTGTGAATTAGACAAGGCCTCTGCCGGAGGGCTAGACCTTTATAAATTCATCTCTTCTTTGGACAACACTGAACGCTCTTTTTTTTTTTTCTGAATTTATTTCAAACCTTTTGTTTATTATTTAAAAGAAAGTAGTCTGCCAAGCATGTGAAACATTTCTTCTTTTCCTGAATTAACAGTGCTGCCTCCATCGTAAATTTTACAAATGGGGAATGCTGAAATGGGCATCTAAAATCTGCAATATCCCTTTAATATAGCTATAAATAACAATTCAGGCTTTTCCTGCCTGTTACATAACATGCTATTTATTGAGCCACTTACAATATTTTAAAGGCTTCATAAAATTGCTGTTGGATAATTTACTGGACATGCCTCCTAAATCTGCCATCGTGTGTGCAAATGATGGTAATCAGGGATGATACAAAACCATATGGTTTGTGTGACAGACATAATGCTACCTCAGATAAAACAAAGAACAAACTGCCCTTCTGTACGTTTTCAAATAATTGTCACCTAAAATGAGATGTACAAAAGATGTAAGAACTTTAATCCTGGAAAATAACTTGCTTATTATAACTTACGCATGTAAGTGATGCATCCATGCATTTAAAGGGGCCAAGGGGCATTTGTAGGAACACATTTAGCCTCCGTTATTAGGATGAGACTGAGAACGTGGCTTCTATTATCTCAGTCACTCCCACTCTTTTCTTTAATAAAGTGCTTCAGAGGAGGCGTGGATGAGATGACACTGGAGGAGGGCTTCGACACATGGCTGTTAATTTAAATGGATTTCCCGACTGTGGGATGAGCCTCTCATTTCCCCCTTGACAAGGAATGATTCACTGCCTGCACTGATGGGAAATGGAAGCAGGCAGGTTGTTCTACACCAGCAGAAAAAGCTGACAAATACCTGCTGGCACTTGTCTGCCTTTTTTTTGAAGGATAACTTTGTTACCTGCTTGGTACAGTCACATACCCAATACTTAGCTCTTCGGTGTAAAAAGGCAGGGAGAAAGTATTCTCTACCTTCATTCAGTGCTGTAAAGACCAATCATACAATCAACATCATCAGTGATACCAAGGGGTACAACACAGAGGGAAAGCTCAGCTGGTAGGATAAAACAACCAAGGAAAAGCCCATCTGATTCATTCACAACCTTCTTTAGCAGAGAACTAAACCAAGCACCAGCAGAAAAGTCATCTTGAACCACAAATTGGTTTCCAAAGTTTGCACCGCACTTAGACAGCAGAAGGGAACTTTACTATGTAAATCCCTTTTGAACGCTTTGCTCAACAAGCCCGATGGTCCCCCAGGTTCAACACATGGTGTACAAGAAACACCTGAGATTTGCGGCACATGTTGTTGTGACCCTTGCAGATGGGGCTACAACAGGAACAGATAACAGGAGGCATATCTAAAGGCCAAAAAAAAGTCTATTTTTATAAAACCACTCTTGGAAGGCAAGAAGAAGATAAGGAAGAGAAAGGAAAAAGTGATAAATGGCAGTTTTCTCATCACACAACACACAGTTGTGTGTTCCTTTCTCTTTTTTCAAATGGTTCCTCTTTTAGACATGAGAAATATATGCTATTTTTGCAGACATACCAAAACTTCATCTTTGTCCTGCGAAAAATTAGTAGCATCTTGCAAAGTGTCATTGTTTTACAGACTGAAGCCATTGATACTTTAAAACAGTCACTGACTCTCTTACTCTCTAAAGACCTAATTACAGTCATTAGAAACTGAGGAACTGGCACGAGCGCTGGTTATTGATCGCATTCATGCAGGTGTAGCAACTGCCACAGCAGATTACACACAAAAAAAATAATACGTATTTTTGAGCTGGAGATTCTGGAAATGCTATTTATTTTTATCAAAGGAAAGAGTCTCATTTCTCATACGAGCGCACTGTGTACTATAGGTTAAAAAGAGGTATTTTGCCATAATCATTGGATCACGTTAAGAATATGGTTCAAACATAACTAGTTAATAAATGCCTCTCTTTGTGCTCATTTTGGGGGATGACTTCAGTGGCCAGTGAAACATAAGGCCATATCTTGTTTCCTGTCCTAGTCATCTCTTGTCTGCTCTGGTAGATATTATGCTTGAGTGAATCAAAACCCAATGAGGCAGCACAGAGAGACATGGAGAAAGAAAAATACTTTTCTTCCCTTGGGCAAAAGCAGCTCTGAAGCTGACAGAGTTCACACTGGATCTGACCAGCCTTGAATCAAGGGGCTGTTACTGCACCCTCCAAGTTCTCTATCCAGTGGAAGGAGCCCTTAAATGGAGGAGAGCTACCCTAGAGGCAACTGAAGTTGAACAGATGTAGAAGCTCATGACAACTTTTTTTCCTTGGTGTGTCACTAAAATTTCTAGCATTTTCCTCACTGTGATTATTTTAAATATAAAATTGGCCTTACAGTTCTTTTGACTCAGAGATTGTAAGGACAACATTACTACTCCTGTCTTATTATCATCAAAGAGTGGCAATTTTCACATCTAACAACTGCACATGGTTTTCATGTGTTTTTATAAATGGTTAGTGGTTATTAGAGAGGCACATTTACTATTACAACTAACTGCATTTTGAGCTATTTGCTCAACTAAATACAGGTTTTCATCTATGTGCGGAGCAAAACACTGGCCAATAGCAACTATTGCCAAGCAAAATACAATAATCTGTAATAGACACAGAGGGATTTGAAAGGTAATGAAACATAGATTTTAAAATCCCAGAACTGAAAACAGTTCATAATGACCTTACTAATTCTGCACAGCGGACTGTCTGTCTGTCTACTTCTACATGTTATTCCTTTACCACGCACCTGAGGGTCATGTCTGGGTTCTCAGCTATAGAGCTGCACAGGAAATAAGGACAGCTGGTTAAAAGACCTTTAAGATCATCAAGTCCAACCGTTAACCTAACACTACCAAGTCCACCACTAAACCATGTGCCTAAGCATCACATCTACATATCTTTTAAATACCTCCAGGACAGTGACTCAATCACTTCCCTGGGCAGCCTGTTCCAATGTTTGACAACCCTTTTGGGGAAAAAACTTTTCCTAATATCTAATCTAAACCTCCCCTGGTGCAAGCTGAGGCTGCTTCCTCTTGTCCTATCGCCTGTTACCTGTGAGAACAGACCGACCCCCACCTCGCTACACCCTCCTTTCAGGTAGTTGTAGAGAGCGATAAGGTCTCCCCTCAGCCTCCTTTTCTCCGGGCTGAACAAACCCAGCTCCCTCAGCCGCTCCTCGTAAGACTTGTGCTCTAGACCCTTCCCCAGTTTCATTGCCCTTTTCTGGACACGCTCCAGCACCTCAATGTCTTTCTTGTAGTGAGGGGCCCATCTACCACTGCACTACATCTATTTTCAGAGTTATCACTTTCTAAAGCACTGTCCTCTGTTGTATAAATGTAAAATAATTCATTATTCATAACAAGAGCAGAATGGCTGTAGTACAACAGAATGAACAATTGTCCCCATGTCATCATTTCTGTTTCAGTCAAGATTTTATCAGCTCCTTGATTTTTATCTCCTCCAAACTGAGTAGTTCTTGCCTACTCAGCCATTACTCGTACCTGGACACTTCCATACCCTTTGTAATCTTTGTCAACCTCTCTTCTTTTTCAGCTCTACAAGAACTTTTGTGAAATGGGGGACCAAAGTTGCACACATTATTCCTGATATGAATGTACTATGGATGTTTACAGCAACATTCTGATGCTTTGTTCTTTATTCTCTGTTCTTTTGCTAATAGCTTCTAACATTCAATTAGCCTTTTTGACAGCTGGTGGGCACTGAGTGTTCAAGGAACCATACAACATAATTACAAAATGCTTTGTTGAGCACTGATATATAGCTGAGAGAAAGTACTAACAGATAGCTGAGACTTCCTTACTGAGTATTTAAAATCAAAATTGCTTTCTTCCATCTGCAGCACTTTCCACTTAGCAGCACTGGACACCATCTGCCATTCTATTTCCCAGTCACCATTTATGGCCAAGTCCTTCTCCAGAGGAGGGCCGCAAAGATGATCAGAGGGCTGGAGCACCTATGCTATGAGGACAGGCTGAGAGAGTTGGGGTTGTTCAGCCTGGAGGAGAGAAGACTCCAGGGAGACCTTACAGTGGCCTTCCAGTACCTGAAGGGGGCTACAGGAGAGAAGAGGAGGGACTCTTTGTCAGGGAGTGTAGTGATAGGACGAGGGGTAACGTTTTCAAACTGAAAGAGGGTAGATTTAGATTAGATTTTAGGAAGAAATTCTTGACTGTGAGGGTGGTGAGGCACTGGAACAGGTTGCCCAGAGAAGCTGTGGATGCCCCATCCCTGGAAGTGTTCAAGGCCAGGCTGGATGGGGCTTTGAGCAGCCTGGTCTAGGGGGAGGTGTCCCTGCCCATGGCAGGGGGGTTGGAACTAGATGATCTTTAAGGTCCCTTCCAACATAAACCATTCTATGATTTTATGATTCTCCAGCTTTTTGCAGCTGGATTTCCCTTTTTGTTTTCCCAAATAACTTCATACAACCAGCAACTTTTGTCACCTCACTATCCATCCCCTTTTACATATCACTTATGAACATATGTTGTTAGAACAACATAACAATATGGGCTCTGGTCCAAATCACACCACCAGTGACCTTCCTTCACTTCTTCACTCTAAAATATGACCACTAAGTCTGTTTTCTATATTTTTAGCAGTAGTTCATTTATCTGAAGGCTCTCCCTTTTATCCCCAAAGTAGTATCATTTCTTCACGAGCCTCTGGTGAGGGACTTGGTCAAATGGTTTTGGCTAAGGAGACTATCAAGCAACCCTGCTTGTCACATACATAGAGACTCTTCAGAATGCATTACTTTCCTTTACAAAAGCCATGTTGACTATACCCCAGTATATCTTGTTTATCCCCAACTTCTATTTCATCTTCTTGTGTGCTTGATCCTGCATTTGGCCATAGTAATGTGTGTGTTGCTCAGGTATGTCTGATTTACCAAATACACACAAATTGTGTTGTATAATTACACTGCCCCTGTTAATATATTGACTTTTCTATTATCAGTGAGCAGGAGATACATGAGCAGCTGAACCAATAAACCCGTCATTTCCCATTAATTACAGTCGAGTTTCCACGTGGCTTCTCTGGGCCAAGCTCTAAGCTTATGGTTACAGCATTTTTCTCCATCAGGAATACAGAACATCACTCTCTACCTGGCCTGTTTTCATGACATTTGCAGGAATTTAGTGTCTTTGGCAACAAACCCATGGTTTCTAATTTGATTGAAATTGTGCAACATGCTCCGTTTAAGGGGGAGAAAGCATTATGGTAGCATACCCCTTGTTTCCTTAGAAAAACAGGCTAAAACATAATGTTTGTCTCCTTTTATAGCCTTCTCCCTGACAAATGGAAGTCTGAACGATTGTACTTCAGAAGACATTCTAGAAGTACATGCCTCCGTATGGCCTCGTTTTGTACAGGAGATTCTATGGAAGAACAGAAATCTGTAGGATTATGCTGTTGGAGGAACAAAATGAAGAAGACCTGGCTGAATTTATCTGGCCTAAGTTTTCTATTAATTTTGTTTAGGAGATTTTACATTTTGTTCAGACGTATTTTTAGTCTTACATTTGAGATGCTCTTTGGTAAAAGCATCGGACATCTTTATTCTTCCATTAAACACTGACTTTGTCAAGAATTAACTTGAGACTGGCCATTACTCTCTTTTTTAAGGTTAAAGAAACATACCCTAGACCTTTAGGCTTACTGAGACAAAAAACAGTATAAAATTTATTTCCATTTCCTTTGCAGGCTACCACTAAATAACATTTGGAACCTAATACCTTTCAGTACAAGAAATTATTTTCTTGCTTTCAGGTAACTGTAAGAGAACACAAGTAAGGGACAAAGAAGTTTGGTCTTTTTCTGAGACAAAGTACTCCTGTCTGTACTCTGGGCAGATGGAAAGGCAGGGCATCTTTGCATGTTTTGAAGCTCATATTTACTGGTGTTCTGTAGGTTTAAGCATTTCTACTCAAAGAAACAAACAGATAAATACACAAAAAGGCAGCAAATTTCACTCAATCAAAGTCTTAAAAGTCTTAGATTGAATTCTCCACTGCTGAAGCGTTTAATGTTTCTTATCCATTCACTAGTATTATTTTTCAGGTTGCTAGAAATAGATTAATGTCTATATTTCCTTGTGGGAATGAATAATGTTCTTTGGCTGGACTGATTGCTGAAACACTTTTTCCACCGCTGCGCACAGCCTGTGCAATAACCACAGAGCTCCTAGCCCAGCTGTAATTACCTTGAATTTGTGCTCATAATTCTCAAAAGCTTCCATGACCATGCAGACAGCCTCCATGGAGCGTTCCAGCCGTCCATCCACCCCGTTAAAGCGGTACATGCTACCGGATACATCCACCACCAGGCGCAAGCGTTTAGGTTTCTGCTGGGGGCTCCCAGGCTGACAGGGAAACATAGGAGAAAAAAAACCCAAACAATACAAATGGGAAAGCTAAACATCAGTAATGATAAAACATTTCAGAAAGACAACCCAACGCACTCTGCGAAGCAAGAAACTTTTATCCAGCAAACACCGATTATTTTCTAAAAAAAGAACAAAACCATTTTAACCTTTTTTCTGTTTCAAACCAGTTACTTGACAGATACCTCAATTCATTCTTTCCCCTCACCTTCAATGACTGGAAACAAAATACCTCGAAAAATTCCACACATGCTTGTCAGGAAAATACTTTTTCTGTCTCAGTTTTGATTCTTAGCACTTTCTTTCAGTGAAGAGACTCTCACATTCACTCTTTCTGCCAAGGCTCATAATGGAAATGCTTTTCCTTGGCTTACAGTACTAACAGGGACCCGTGTAAGACTGTAAAAACTTGTCTGCTGAGGTTAATAACATTCCAAAAATGTTTGAAATCTTGTTCTGATTAACTAGTAGTTTCTTCTTCATCCTGATGCTGAAATCATTATTCTTTCCTGAAAACAATCCCCATCTGTTTTAACAATTTTTGGCACAGTACATTCAAGGGAGGTGTTTTATTTAGCGTGCAATGAGTCTGGATTCAAGTATAAGGCTATTAAAGATGATCTGGCAAAACACCCAGTTACATTAAAAACAAATAACCAAAATGTTTCTTTTACCTGTAAAGGGCTGCAAGCATTTGTGTGCTTTATTCTTTTAATTATTCTCATTAATAGACTGTGGCATCACTGTCCTCCCAAAAAAAAAGGGAGAGAGAGGGCCCATTAAATCCTACATTTCTTTTGGGTTTTATGTGAAACTTAAAGATGCCCCCCCCTTTTTTTTTTCCTAATTGAACTATTTTTACAAAGCCTTAAACCTGATACATTGAGGAAATACATTTTGGAAAAAAATGAGAAATGAAGATCTAGTCACTCTTCCCTTATTGATCTTTCACACAGGCAGTGCCAAAGTCCATAATCTGTTCAAAGCAACAGACATCAGGACCAAGTAGCATAAAAAAATAATACCAGGGATTCATCAGATGTGGGTAGCTGATGTACAAAAAGATGTTGTACTCAGCTATTTGAAAAAAAAAAAAAATCCTAGTGTAGTTAAAAACTGCAATCTGTCATTAAGTATTACTGTTAAATATTACGGACTAGCTCCAACAGTTTTGGCCAGGTTTTGTTGGTCTGATTCAAGTGGTTTCTCTGTTGCTGACTCACATAGGCCTAACTCTAATGTCTCCTAAGGAAAGGCTGAATTGAAACATAGAATGGACAACTTTACTGCATCTTAATGGCTTTTTTCCCATTATAATTTTTATTTTTGTAAATCCAAATATCTGTGGAAGTTGAAATTCTTTGCATATCATGGAATAATGAGAAGACATTTGTAAAACACTTTTTTTTTTTTTTTAGAATTTCCAGGGTATCAGGGTTTTTATTATTGAAAATTAAATTAAATTAAGTTAGTGAGAAAATATTTTCCTTTTTTTTAGACAAACAAACAAACAAAATGTTTTGTGCTAACTGCCTTCAGCTCAATAAAATATAAAATAAGAACATAAAAACTATTGCACTGGATCAAAACAAAGGACCGCCTAGATCAGCATCCTCTCTCTGAGAATGACAAATAGCAAATCACATGTGTATGACTATAAGAAGTGAAGCAAATCTTCCATATTGTGGTTGCCTCTGTCTCAGGGACTTCCCAAGATTCTTCCCAATCTTCCCAAGATTCTTCTGAGTTTCTCATCCCAGTAACTCCGTGAATATTTGTACTTATATTTGTACAGCCACTACAAAACCAGAAAACTGGCTAAGCGCTTCCCTCCCTTTCCCTGCTACTCGTCGGATACTTACTTGTGGTTCAAGTTCTCCCCGTCGTTTATATATAGATTTTTCTCCTGTCAGCCCATCAATGATTTTGGCGTCATCTAGCTCTCCAACAGCTTGGTGTCTCAGCCATTGTCTTTCTTTACCCTTGGCCTACAACAGAAAAGAAACCTTAATTCACTCAGTGATGTGATTCTAAGCAATTTAAGACATACTGAACATGACACACGAATAAATTTTCTTTGTAATGATGTGATAGTTTTGGCATAAATCAAAGAAATCTAAACACATTTTCATAGCTGTCCTGTTCTTTTCTCTGAAAGAAAAATTAACATTGACAAAGAACATGTTCCCTCTGTAATTTTATCTTCTTTAAGTCATTTCATATATGGGAATTTAACCGTGGACTGTGGAAATGTTAACCTTTTTTCTTGTAAAGGTGCTGGAAATCTGTGTAGCTTAATCAGAAATACATACAACCAGAGGGGCAGGCACGACTGACCATTTGTTATCAGTTCTCCATCCAAGCAGTGCAAGAAAAAAAAAAAAGGGTGACTTAAAGGTAAAACTAAGTAGTAATGGTAAGTAGTTTCTTTTAAAGTAATGTCCATAAGAAACTATATTTATATTTTAAAATAAAAACCTTGAAAATTATGATACTCGAGACAGTCCACTGAATGTTTCTTTTATTTTCTTCAAAAGAACACTGGTCACCTACAGCCTGACTTGATGAACATGCATGACAATCCAGGAACTCAAATATTCACGGAACTCCAGTACATAGAAGCAAGCACTAAAGATTGAAGACTCAAATGTCTTAAGATTATAAACAACATATTTAAGAATATTGGCAAAGGGTAGCTTCATCATGGTTCATAATACTTAAGATCCATCTAAAGACAGCGAAGTCTGCATATTTGGGTTTCATGATCTATTTCATTTCTGCTTAAATCTTCAGGTTGAAGTTGCTCATCCTAGTAGCAAGCCCAGCAAGGAAAGAAGATTTTAAATTTTTATATATATATATATATAGTGCTTTTGCACTCTCAGCAAATTGCTGGCCAGAGCAGCTGGAGGAAAATCAAATATCCAGCAGGACACAAATTGCCTTAAACACTGGTTTTCAGGAATGAGAATCAGTTGCTCTCTGATGAGCAGGAAGTGTTACATTTCAAATCCCCAGTGAACTGCAGGCCTGGGATTTGAGAGGATGTATCTTTGTAATTTTGTGCATTCTGAGCAGTCAGATGATGGCTTATTAAGCCTCAGAGAATCTTTGATTTTGCTTTGGTCAAAATTTAGGAGTTTTTCTTTCTGGTGTGTATGGAAGAAGGAGTTCTGGACTACTGTCTATTGCCTATAGCTACTCAAGACTAATGGACTATTTATGAAAAATGAAAAATTATGAAAATAAGTGAGCAGAAAGAATACAAAGCCAGAAGGAAAAAGGCTGGATTAATTAATTTTAAAGTGTAGAATTAACATAGTTGCAACAAACATGTTTCTTGCAGTTTAGTTAGGTTGTGTCAAAAGCTTTACAGATGCTTCCTAATGGGAGGCAAAAATAATACCAATACACAGAAACCTCAGTCTTTTAGTAAATCACAGAAGGGGAAAGTGGAAAGGATTTCTTAGGTCGTGAATTCAGTCAGTTGTGCCCTCTGATACATTTTAATGGTGCTACAGTCAACTTAAGCTTTAACCCACTTTGGCAGTGGGGCATCCATGAATTTGTTTGTACCACCACTTAGTAGTTTCCAATACCATTAAATATTCTTGGGACGAAATTTGCAGTCCCTTCTTCCACAGGATTATCGATTCTTTTGTTGCCTGAAGAGTTGTGTAATACCACAAAAAGATATCAGCAAATTCCAGGTGACCTCCACATGTTCCACCAAAATGTCACACTGTAGGAGTTTTCCTGCTGTGAAAACCACAGTAGGATAACCTGTGGCAAATTTCAACAACTCTCCAACTAACCATTACAAAAATGGTCCTGGAGACAACATGGTGTTGAGTAAACAGAGCCTGTCTAAAGTGAATCATGCACCTTCCAGGATGATGCAGATGAGATGACTTCGTTCCTAGTCATTCCTGCACTATAAATCCTGGAACAGAGGTAGATCCTTAATACTTCCTCAGGGCTGCTGTTTTGTCAAATTTTTGTCATTTGCTTCCTTTCAGTAGGCAGGAGGGACAAACAACAGAAGATAATAAAGTTTTGGCTTCATTGAGCAAATTCTCCACTAGTTTCACTACTGCTTTCATTGACAATAGCTTTGTGGCTATTTGCTGTTCCAGGAACAGCAGTGTGAGAAGAAAACTGCTTTTAACTATGGACATAGTTAAAAACCATTTAATAACTTTTGAAGCTTATGCAACAAAAGCCAGTATTTGAGCTGAAATCTTATTGGAGGAACACAGAGTTGACATTTTCTCCTAAAATAGGAAAGAATGCTGACAAAATCTGACCTCACCTCTTTCCAAAATAATGCTAAAATTATTTAGACTATTTAGTATCTGCGTCTTCCCTGCAGAATTCCTAAGAATTTATTTCCTTTTATAAAAGCTGAAAAAAAATCCCCTTAAGCACATGTTATACAATGCACACAAAAAGCTTTGAAGCATTTTCAATATATAATTTTCATAAGCTTAAAAGCAACATAAGTTTAAAAGCATTTAGAATTTTAAGAGAAGAACAGAACTATTACATATCTACCTTGCTTTAATATTTTACTAGAAAGGGCATACAACCCATTACTATTGCAATATACTGCAACCATATTGATGAAAAAATATTGTATAACATGTTCAGTGTGTTGCTTTTGAAATTAGAAAAATGTGCTAGATACCGTATCTTATCAGCATGGCAATGGCTGATCACAATACACCACTGCGGTAACTCTTTTCACTGAAAGATATCAAATGCGTATTTACAAAAAATCCTGCAAAATATAACTGTGATGTCTGTAAATACCACAGAGAAAGTTGTGTATGTGAAGTGATCACATTTAAATATGAAACTCGTAACAGTATAGGATGGTATGAAATACTGCCCTCCGTTTCTGGGAAAACACTATGTAAATGTTCCCTTACCTGCTGACATCAGAAAACTACTATCGACAGGGCACAGGGTTTTTCACATCGTCAGCTCTCTAAGCCATGTTTATTATACGACTGCCACTATTTTATTTTTGCTGCTATGACCAGACAGTTCCCACTTGGTCTAAATCAGACAGACCCCCACTAAGCTCGGTGACTCAGGCTCAGGTTTGCCCAGTTTAAGTGTAGGTGCCTAAATGATGCTCAGAAGCTACAGGGACAGTTGCCCCAGATTCCCTCTGTAATAACCAATAAAAAGAGAAGCACTTTCTGGAAGGCAAATCATCTAAAATCTAAGAAGGCCTTTCTGAGTGACGGACTGACCATAAACTTTTGAATCTGGAGTTCAGACAGACAAGCTTTATTCAGGCTTTGGCCAGCATTAGGAGAGAGAAGAAAGCTCGTCACTGACCCAATTTCCTGGACTTCTGGCTTTGCTACTTCAATAGAAGATAAACGACAACTCATAACATTTGTTAATGTTGTTCAAAGATCTGACAGAGATGAGTGAGTTATGCAAAGTAAAATGAACAATGAAGTTACATTCTCAGACCATATTTATGCATCACTTCCAAGGATCAGCCTATTCCAAGCATCTCTTTCTGCTACTACTAATTTTTGTGAGCCATCAGCAACGGGACCTGAATCCTGCCTCTCCACTCTTGGAATGTAAAATATAATCAAAGGCAGATATTTTTAAACCCCACCCAAACCTAACAATAAAAAGGCACATGTTGAAAAGAAAATCCAAGTTAAATAAACATGGACAATGTATTTCCATTAGGTGAACACACCGAGTTTGAAACAAAGAGAACTCAGACATTTTTAAAAAGCCGAAAGCATAATCTACTGAGAAGGTAATTTGGGATTTTCACAAAGTCAAAACCACACAGACATCTGAGCTGCAAAGTTTACTGCAACTGATTGTGGCATTGACTTGTTATTTGAGAAATGAGGAATGTTTGACTGAAAACAGAAAGAAAAGAGTTTTAGCGAAGAACCCATGCTGTACATAGGACTATCCAGAAACAAGAAGAGACGGAGGCATAGTCCTTCATCAGGGTTGAATGACTCACCATGCTGAAGAATTCAAATGGATTTTTTTTTTCCTCAAAAAGATAACATGAAACATGAAAGAGCTTCCCAATTAACAGCAAGCATTTTGCAACTAAGTAACTCCTGCTATCATTTATCTTCACTTCCCTAGTGCATCTTCTAATAAAAAACCTACCAAAATCTGTATAAAATTTATAAAGCGAAAAATTTGCTTTCAATATTGCTCTTGTTCTATGAGCTAGCTTTTCCAAACACAGTGAGTTTGGTTTTTTATCTTAAAGTACATTTACTAGCTCTGTGGTTAGCTGTTATAGATTTTGCCAGGAAGTTAGCAAAGTCTCATAAAATACTGAGGCTTATAAGACTTTGCCTTGATATTAAAATGACCTTTTTACCAAAGCAACAGGATATGTCTCCTTATATTAAAATATATTATATTTTGATTATGTTTAATGTGATCTCTGAATGTAAGTATTTTGGCTCCAAGGAATATCAGGCACTCTTAAAAAAGACTTTAAACTGAAGATTCACTTATTCACTTCCCCCCTAGAATGTGCTTCCAATAGCATGGCTACTAGAAACATGGTAAAAAAAAGCACCTAGGTATAAATGTAGGAAAAACTGAGGTTTATATCTAAAATTTCTCAATTGAAACCTGTCTTTACAAGCCAAAAGCCTATGTCCTGAACTGAAACACATATTAGGTGCATGAATCACCTCATCGTGACCATCATAAATGGTAATTATTTGAGGAGCACTCTGAATTTATACATTCATAATAAAACCCCCTAATGGATCTCTGTATAAATATGTGATTATAGTAGTGTTGTTGTAGTCACAATGGCTTACAGATACAAGTAAGGCAAAGAAAAATGTTAGCTTTCTTACTTGCAACACCAGAGGATTGGATTTTTTGACCCAGAAGGAGTCTGTCAATCATACAAAGTAATTTCTTTCTATATTTCGGTTTTATTGCTGAAGTAAGGAGACAGATTAGACACAGCACAGTGACTAACTAATAGACTAAGGTATGTGTATACCAGTGGTTGGTAGCCTTCCACAGAAATATTTTTTATCAGAGACGTCTTATAAGGAGCAAAATTATTTTCCTTTTATTTTCACTGAAGATTAGCAGATTCCTCCTAGAAACAATACCCTTTTTGTTTTATTTACCCCGTATACAAACACTAATATTAATAAAATCTGGAACCACAGGAACAATTACTAGAAGAAAGGCAAACTGGTGTTTTTGGTCAGCTTCAACTTAGATTTGGGCTACATCTATTTTTATTAGCAAGAGTTAAAAACAAGCGTGAGAAAAAGTCATGTTTTCAGATGCATATGTAGTAAAGCTATGGCCTGGCGTGAGTGTTTCTTTTAACATCTATAGCATTTGTGCTTCTAAGCTAAAAATGTCTTTTGGACAGGAGGTGAAGACAAAGTCTGTGATCTACACACCGCTATATATTCTTTTAATAACGTATAGTATTTTCTTTCATAAAATTGTGCTCCTGAATAAGTAATCTCTGTAAGGTATGGTATGGAAATACTGTAACTTGTAGAGATGAACACTGGCATCCACTTAAAAACTGCCTTTGAAATATCAATATGAGACTGTTTTTCCTAACTATGATATAACCTGAATCTGCTTTTAGCTCTCAAAGGTATGATCATCAGATGTTAACAGGATATTAGCAGGATAGTATTTAGAATCATAGAATGGTTTGGGTTAAAAGGGACCTTAAAGACCATCTAGTTCCAACCCCCTGCCATGGGCAGGGACACCTCCCACTAGACCAGGCTGCTCAAAGCCCCATCCAGCCTGGCCTTGAACACTTCCAGGGATGGGGCATCCACAGCTTCTCTGGGCAACCTGTTCCAGTGCTTCACCACCCTCACAGTCAAGAATTTCTTCCTAAAATCTAATCTAAATCTACCCTCTTTCAGTTTGAAAACGTTACCCCTCATCCTATTGCTACACTCCCTGATAAAGAGTCCCTCCTCTTCTCTCCTGTAGCCCCCTTCAGGTACTGGAAGGCCACTATAAGGTCTCCCCGGAGCCTTCTCTTCTCCAGGCTGAACAACCCCAACTCTCTCAGCCTGTCCTCACAGCATAGGTGCTCCAGCCCTCTGATCATCATTTGGGGCCTCAGGTAATGAGCTCACCGCATTCCTTTACCAGTGAATCTAAGGTTACCTGCAGATTGTCTAAGATGATGCGGAGTGACTGAACTTGACGTCGGACTGCTCCAGAGAACCTTTCGTAAGTTGATGCGTCATATTCACTCATCTGAATCTCTTTCAATCTAAAGCAAAGAACAGGGAGCTAAGAACAGTTTAGGAAACATGCATATCATCTATTTACATATGTAAATTACAAGCTTACTTGATAACAGACAAATTCAGACTGTAATAACCACACACAAGAGACAAATCAAAGAAGTGGCAGCTGCTTTTGTGAATTTTTGAAAAGGCAGGTGATCACCAATGTCTACAGGGATTGCTTTACATTAAAACTTACTAAAGTTACTAATCCTTTGTCTCTCTTCTAATCTGCTTTAATGTCTGGGAAGTAAATCAGATGTTCTGAAAACTGTGATGAAATTCTAAAGGTTTTATTGGTTCAGGTGTTGCTATCTGTACATAAAAGGATCATAAGTGTCTATTCATTACTTCACCGTCGGAGTATTTTAAACATATCATGATCCATGCTTTAACACAAAGGTTAAGTAAAGACACACTATAAAATCTGTCCTTGAAGACCTACAACTAGTAACTCTGTCTCAAATACCTATCTTTGTGCTTCATAAAATGATGAAACCCTGAAACAAAGAAGTTCTAAATAAACATTAACAAAAATGTGCTCCCTCACAAAAAAACGAGTCATGTCACTGAACAGTATTCTGTCCAGAGGTCGAAGAGAGTGCAACATCTGCACCTTAAAAAACCAGATACATGCTTTTTCTGTGGCCGCTTAAAGTTCTGTATAATTATTCTCAACATCGTAGCTAAGCGGATACTCTTAAACTGGTGAAACTCACAATTGGAATTTAATTACAGAGGTCTAATGTTGAAGAAGGAGCCAGGAGAGAGGTGGAAATGCTGGGATTGTGCGCCGTTCGATATTTTCCATGATGCAGAATCATGTAGCGAGGCAGCAATTGTGCCTCTGCCCACGTATCCAGCACGTTGCTGAATTCAGTCCTGAGCTACAACATATTGGCCTATCTGTGCACAGCTCATTTCAAACAGGCACTTTGTTACAGCATAACCTCACCCACAGTGCTTTGAAAATACCGATTTTTGAATGAACTATATATGGATAGTAAAGTATGTATAGGCTAGCTGTATTTTTAATGACAAATTTTTTAATATCATCACACGTTACTTGCCTGGAACATACAGTATACTTGTGAACTGTTGTTTAGACTAGCCCTTAAATGATAATATTAAAATCAAACATCAAATTTTTGTTGTCTTTAGTATGACTATGTCTTTTTCTACTTTGAATTTAGCATACACATGGTCATTATAGCTAACTATTATTCATTAGAGGTAGGAAAAGGTAACTTTCAGTGCTATACACTTTATTTTATGAATCCTGCCAACGGAGTTCAGTATCTTAACATCAATGATGAAAACATTTTGTTTCAAACAAAAAAACCCTCACGTGCAGTTTCATGACGCTACATCAATCCACAGTGAAAGACAGTTCAGAAAAACACCATGAAAAGTACTGCATCTATTCAAGAGCAGTTGCTAACTTCATTCTACTGAAATAGGGCGATTTAAAATGTTTTCCACAAGCAGTACTATCTAGCCAGGAAAACAATCAATAGCTTTCATATTAAAATTCTCCCTTTCAGATAATCATGTATAAAGAAAGCAGTGGTATTTGCAGTCCCCCTTATTTTTTTTTCTTCAGCCTGAGGACTCCAACCTCCCTACTCTTACCTGTTTGTTCCCACAACTATCCGAGAGGTACAGAATAATAATCCATGTCAAATGTGGCTTCAGAATAGGCTACATTTACAGCTGGTACATGCCAGCTCACTGCTTTTAGCAGGACAGGAGTTGTTATCCCATGTATCAATACTCAGGTTTTACAGGACACAGCTGCATTGTTTCCACAACATGTAGCAGTATCCAGGAATTTCCCCGAGCACGAATTTTATAAATCACCATACAGGCAAGTAGAAACTCATTCAAAGCATGCCATGTGTGTCTGTGTGCACAGACACAAAGAGATGTACAGTATCCAAAACCATACATACCGATTGTTTCTATTATGAAGCAAACGATAAGCAATTTTGAAGAATGGAGATGTGGAAAGGGTTAAAAGTAGTCCTCCCCACCTACCTCCCCCCCTAAATCACCAGGAAAAAAGACAAAACAAGCTCTGCCTTTCCCCTGAAAACAAAGCCTTAAGTGACTATTTTTAATTTATAATTCTGTATGTTGTTTGTGTAAATTAAATCACTATGGAAAGGTATTTTGCCTTTCAGGGTCTTCTGCTCTGAAGCACTGACATATCTATACATTTTTCCCTGTCTTGATTAATTACTAATGCTCTGATGGCAATGTTAAATGCTCCAGGTAATTTACTAGTAAAACATGATCAAAAGAGAAACTTGACCTGAATGCAATAGATAAAATGCTGTTTTTAAATACAGTGATTCATGTACAGTGTGTGCTCTATGCTGAACAGCCTAATTATTTACACATCAGTGGAAGCAAATGGCAATCTCACCTGCTCCTCACAGCACCCAGATTTACACCCTATTGGGAACCACTTTGTTAATAGCAACAAAATGTGAGCTGATTAAGTTGCTGCTAATTTTATTTGCTCCGATGTTTTAATCTGTGTCTAGTACTCTCTACTTTCAGGCAGATACTCACATTGCAATATGTTCTGGGCTGAAATGTAAAACTCATTTGGAATGACTGTCGATACACTTTGATTTTTTCATGCCAAGTACCAGAGTTTGACTTGAGAGTTCAGTGGGTGGAAAAAATCTGAATCTCTGTGCACAGGCTGGGAAATAGTTGATCAGTAACCACGCATTACACTAATGCCGGGGAGATCTGTGGTTTGTCTGAAAGTCTCTGCTGAGCTCCAACAGTTCAAATCATCTCACCGTTTGGCTACGGGTCTCACAAACAGAAGCAATTCGCTCACAATGGTCCATTTTGAAAGTCAGGTGAGGTATTCCTAACATCATACAATCTGGATTCATCATAATTCAAACTAACTTTCATATGGTAGATCCCTTTTTCACAAAGATAAATATTCACATCAGTCTCCTTATCCACCTAGCTATGTTTTACTCTACCAAATCACACAATCATCTTAAAAGTGTGGCTTAATTCAATAAAACATCCTATACCTCTTGTCCAGACCAGTTAAACACGTGCTGGTAAGGTCTGTTAAATAATGGTCAGCGTAAGGTAGTTGATAAATGCAGTTAAGAAAAGACAATTCTTTTAGCCATCTTTTAAAAAGCCATCTTTTTCTTCTGGGAAAGGGAAGGGAAAATAAAGACTTTCACATTACCTCTGTTTAAAGGCCTTTTCACCCATCTCTCGAGCAGCTCTCTTAACCTCCTCAGGAACAGCATCCTTTTCAGCTTGAGATATTTGGTAAACCTTGTGGCCAGCATCCAGTCGATATGGCCCACCTTTGCCACCTAACCCAGCAGTGTCTCTCCCACCTAACATGAGGAGATAAAAAATAATTAAAAATATGCATTTGATAATAAATAAGACCACATTTTCTTTAAAGCTTCCTTTGTCGTATATACAGATGTTCCAAAAATTTTGCCAACAATCCCCAGGAGAAATATTTATTGCCAAAGATTTTCAAAAGCAAACAGCTATCAAGGTTAAGAAGAACTCCAAAGGAATACTTGTGTTTATAGTCCCCTGAGACCAGCTTCATAAAGGTTTCCGCCTTGAACAAAGGGGACTATAGACCATATGTGTCTTGTACATCTCCTCAGAGCTCCTGGTTCTTAAAGCCATTCATTCAGACTCTGTCTTCTCCCTAGAATTTGTTGGTTTACATTGTTCCCAAACCACTTTATCTAGTGATCTTTTAGAATTAGGAGGCACTCAGCTTATTCTGTGTGACTCTGGCCTACACTACCTAAATTGCTGCAGCTACAGAGACATCTAAGAGAATGGCAAATAACCTAGTTTCTATGGCTGCAAGCTTCTGGTTCTCTATATGGTGAATGAAAAGAAACAACAACAAAATGTAACTGAAGTAGAGATCTGCTATATACACTTTGACACTGCAAATACTTCTTTTCACTGGCAATAAAGCCACCCTGTATTGAGTAAGATAGCTCGAAGTAGAGGGAGGCCTTGTATAAATCCATTTTTGACTGTCACAGCATCTCCCTTAGACATTCTTCAATGATGCATTAAAAAAAAAAGAGAATGGAAAACCTGTTCCACCAGCCCAAGTATTTCCACCAACATGCGGCATATTGTCTGGATCCACTTTTCCATGTTTGGGGGAACTAACATCCAAACCACTGTCCCTCTGAATGGTTATCTGTAAAATAAAAAATAGAGCTGTAAATCTATAAATTCTATGATTCTATGAAATCTCTCACACAGCAAGGAAAACCACTCTAACAACCTAACAATAACATACTAGGTCTGCTGAAGAGCTCTAGAACCAGAATTAATTAAAAAATTGCAACATCCCACCTGCTGAAGACAACAGAATAAAGGAGAGTAAAATAGAGCTCCCAAGTAGCACAGTAGACTCACACCAGATCTAAGACTACTGCCACTTCTGAACCACCCAGTGCTTCCAAGCCTTACCCACACTAGAAAAGTGCTTACTGGGAATCATGGAATGGTAGGGGTTGGAAGGGACCTCTGGAGATCATCTAGTCCAACCCCCCTGCCAGAGCAGGGTCACCTAGAGCACGCTGCACAGGAACGCGTGCAGGCGGGGTTTGAATGTCTCCAGAGAAGGAGACTTCACCACCTCTCTGGGCAGCCTGTTCCAGTGCTCTGCCACCCTCAAAGTCAAGAAGTTTTTCCTCATGTTGAGATGGAATTTCCTGTGTTCCAGCTTGTGTCCGTTGCCCCTTGTCCTGTCACCGGGCACCACTGAGAAGAGTTTGACCCAATCCTCTTGACACCCACCCGTTATATATTTATAAGCATTGATGAGTTGCCCTCTCAGTCTTCTCTTCTCCAGGATAAACAGACCCAGGTCTCTCAGCCTTTCCTCATGAGAGGCGCTCCAGTCCCTTGATCATCTTTGTAGCCTTAAATAAAATCGCCAATATAATTCAAAATCCCTCTGTAGATAGGATCACCTGCAGTTTGAATGCTTCTCATAGTATTGGCAACATCTGGCTGTACATCCATTCACAAATTTCAAGCACACCCAACTACAGCTCACCATTCTTTATTGATGGGCTGACTAATCTTCCTTTCGTGAACAGGGACTAAAGAAAGGATGTGCCAAGATTTGTCAGTAAATGGCTAGTTCAAATGTCACGCTCACGTAATCCTGAACTTCCCTGCCATGACCGCAAGAGTCTACAGCGGTGAGTTTTCTACACTTGCTTACTGACTGTACTCTCCCCATCGATTCCCCGCACAGCTGAACACCCAGCAGCTGTCAGATGGTCAGGGCTGAGTCACTTCAGGCTGGGGCTGGATTTAAGTGGGCGACTGAAGGTAAAAATACTTCTTCCCATTACCAACTCTGAGTCATGGAGTGAATCGATTCATGTGTAAACTGCCCTTCAGTTACTAATCTTCTATAATTTAATGCCAGTTTCTTTTTTTTATGAAACTTAATGACAGAGATGTAAAGTTGATGCCTTTAACCTCTAAAAATTAACGTCCTTCTCATCTAACATAATACATTTAATTCTCTGATGAATTTATGTGCCCCAATAACTACAATTTCCTGCCTCCTCAGAAGTTCACTGGCATTATCAGGGTATTCACTGGGACTGTGGAGCAGTTTAATCCTTGAATTCACTGTCTTGCAGACTCAACTTTACACTGACATGAATTCCATACATGTTTTTGAACTGAAAACATGTGCTCTAACAACAGTGTCTTGGCAGCTATTCAAAACATCATTTTCTTTCCCTTCATAGAACTTATATTAATTCAAAGAGGTACAATACATCCTCTGTGAACCATGTCATTAGTGTAAAATCAAGATCTAATCTGATAAATTACATTAATTTAACGTTTGTATAGGAAGACAGACACTTAACCACAACAGCATGTCACCCTTAGGGTTATATATATTTCAGTTTATAGGATTTCCTCCAAAATAAACACTTTTTTGCATAACTGGCAGATTTCAAAACTATCAAAAACACGGCTCAACAAAAATAGCTGAACTTAGTTTAAAATAAAATCATAAAACCAAAACTGTAGTGCCAGCCTCATGAATCAAAACAAGATATTATTCTGTAAAGAGAAACAACAAAATGATGGAAAATCCTCTACGTTTTCATCCTTCTGGGTTCTTCACAGAAAAATACTCAAAATTCTGCAAAAGGAAGCTCTGAGGCAAACATAACCGTAATCCATACCATATTCTATTTTTGTCAAGTTTTTCCATGAAAAAATGTCACCAAATATTTTGCAATATGAGTATTGTTTAAATTTTGAGTGAAAAGTTCTGTAGACAACAAAGTTTTGTTACTCACATATTTCTCACATATAATTAGTTGTTCACAAATATTTTTAGTACATATGTCCGGGGTAAGTTTCCAATATAAACCTATTTTACAATAGCATTGATTTGATTAAAGCAGGTATTTGTAACTTTGAAACAGCATATAGTTAATACAAAATCTTTTATTTTATAACGATTTGTGACTTTTGTTCTTAAAAGGACAGCAGAACATCCAACATCTGATTTCTATTAAAACTGAAAAAAATTGCATGAGAGAGAGAAAGAGAGAGAGACAAGTGGTACAATCTATCACGGCTTAAGAATGTGACCTTCTTATTAATTTTTTAAAATATATAGTTAATAGGTTACTGTCTAAAATAATTGAAAATTTAAGGATACTAAAATGGACCACCACCAGCAGACGTGTAAATGTCATGTCAGCGAATTGCAGCAGTTTCATTCATTTACTTGTTTTTTTAAGT